>CM056603.1:4196818-4796818 GCA_029721355.1 Tegillarca granosa
CATGAGGGTGATTTAGGAGGAAGGAAGGACCCAAAAGGATCAACAACCACAAGTATAATTGATACCAACAACTTTGTAATTGATACAGGTTCTATAAAAAAAAGAAATAAAGTAACAAACCATTAATTTAGAAAATAAAAACCAATTATATTTAATTCATTTTAGTATAGAAAAATCTAAGAAGTGTTGCTAAAAGACAGGTGTTCTTGAAACAAATAATAAAGTTTATATAATTTTTAGAGTAAAAGTCAAGTAAGATATACTTTTACAAAGATTTAATAGTATACAATGTATTTCACCATTTCAAAATTTTCTCTAATTGAACATGGTTTGAGGAAAAAATTAATCAACACATACATTTATCACAAATGATGAATGCATGATCCTTTTTTAAAAATTGATTTTACCATATCACAGGCTTTTTTTGTAAAGAACTGGGTGAAAATAAAAACTATATGATTTGAAATTTTGAATTCAAAATTATATCTATTTCTTAACTCCGGTATGAAATTCTGTATTCAAAATGATATCTATTTTTTAACTTCATGGACATAAATTTTGTAAATGTAAACATGATGCCTTATACTCTTACCATCAGTATCTCTCAGCTTGATGGGGAAAAACTTGCGTCCATTTACAAAACAGAAAATTCTACCAAGTAGGAAAACAGAATGTATGAAGTAGGCATACTCTAATTCTGCTCCTGCATATAATGTTCTTTTATTGCCTGTAATATATAAATAATAATCACTTGTGTTAATGATTGTCAATAGACTATATCATCAATATTATTTAAAATTATATTGTCTGGCTTGATTTGGTACTGGATCAAATGACATTGTAAATAATCATTCATCTGACATTGCTAATGACAATGTCTGTTTTTATGTCAAACTGCAGGGAACAGGTACAAATCAAATGTTCAGATGGAATCGACAGAGTTTGTATAAAAAATTGAGTTGTACAGATATTGGTGGGAGAAATAACAAATGGTTTATTATGCTTACAAGGTGACAGGATTACCTCCCCTACAAATAAAATCATCAGAAATGCAACTTTCCCTTTTTGGGGTTTAACATTTAATGCACCAATATTCAATTTATACGGAGAAACACCAGCTTAATTCAAAGTAGAAAAATGAATAATGGAACAGGCCCTCAGAGTTTCAATACTGCAATACCTCTTCAATATATGAGAATGATATAAAATACTACTACTAGCAAACTAAGGATGGTCACCATATACTGTATTTAATCTTACCTGAGATTGATGTTTTAGATAAATTATCTGATATGTCATTCAGAAGATCAAATGGTACTTTCCTATTAGCTGAAAATTCCAAACAATGTCTAACAGCATTTTCAACCTAAAATATATGTATACAGTTATATAATCAAATGTTGAAACAGATCTGGATATTTCCACTTACAATTTATTACATAAAACAATATTAATGAATAAACTTTGAACTGGTATGTTTCTTAAAACATAACCTTTATATTCTGCCTTTTGGAGTGTCTCTGTCCTGTGTGCAGTCTATTAACATGTTAAGATAAAGTTGAAGAACTATGACTTACAATATAGCTAAGGTTGTTAGGCTAGGGTTGTTTAGCTGCTTGTTATAGAATGCATTCTATAAGTATTGAAAATTTTATAGTAATCCACTAAATGAAAAAATCAAACTAGAGACAATATACTATTTGTTTTAAATCGTTAACTATGTTTCTGGTCAATCCAAAAATTACAAAAACTTAATTCTCAATTGTTAGTACACTGTAATTATCAAGCATTATAAAGTAAAAAGATTAAAAAATGTAATTCTTAAGCATTGCATTTTCTGCCATAGTATTCATCTTTAATATATCTAGTTCTATCATTATTATAGGACTGAGGATTTCTATACTAAACAAACACAATATCACATTGTGATTTCATAAATTTAAAACAAAAATAATTTACAAATAAAAATAATGTGTGTGTGTGTGTGTGTGTGTGTGTGTGTGTGTGTGTGTGGTCATAAGAGAGGAGCATGCTTTTGTATTTACATGGCAAAACTGTAAAAATGTAATTACTAGTGTGTAACTAAAGTATGCTAAAACAAAACTTTAGAAACTTAAAAAAAAAGACTACAAGTTTTCTAAATTTTCAAATTCATGGATGATTTTTAGAAAATCTGTAACTCTTTTGTTATGAATTCAGAATTTTTACTTGGGAATATGTTTACAAAATTACAAAACTTAATCTAGACATTGTTTCAAATTCAAGAACATTAGTAAGTGAGAAACTAAATATGTCATTACAAAAGAAAACATTTTTAGACAAACAAATGGTTACAAGTGCCAGTATATAACTAAGGAGGACTGTCAGAAATAAACAATGTACAATGTATATGTCAATATTTCCCATTACAAATAGTAGTGAATCAAACAATGACAAAAAGAATCTTCTTAATTATGAGGTAAATGACTCATTGCTAAAAAAGTGTAGTGAGATTCATTTATATACCAAATGATAGCCTTGAACAAATTGAAGAATCAGAAAATTTTCAGATTCAATCGTAAAAAAAATTAATGTACAAAAATCTATTACAGTAGTCAGAAGATGAATTGCTGATCTGTAGATGACCAAGTATGTCACCAAAACATCCATTCAAAAATTTCAACTATTGATAAGAAAGTATTTCAAAATCAGGATCACTTTTAATGTATTGTTGATGTTAAGGTTGATGACATCACATAGTCAAATACAGGCACCACCATTCTGTATAACAGCTATCAGTTTTGTTGTCATCATAGTTTCTCTCTATTGTTACAGTATTTTCTTTGAGTTCTCTGGTGCTTTTTTGTGTTGTGTTAAGCTTTAAGACTATAACACTGTAGCTGATAATCATATGACTAACAGATTATACTTAATGAATTGTTTGTAGCCCATTTCAAAGACAACTCCAGAATGAAAAATAAAAAAGTTATGTCATTTAAAAAAATATTCTTATGAAAATTCCACATGAAGTTTATATAATGTCATTTGGTACAAAAAAAGAACCTCGTTAAATCCAGGGAGTAGACGTAGATATTTGACAGAGTTAGTGTTTACACATGTTAACTATTAATAATGTCACTGTGTTTGCCACAGCAATTTTCTGAAAATTTTCATAGTGATTTTCAGTAATGATTAGGCTCTGATAAGGGAATAATACCAACTTCCATTCAAATTGATTACATTCTCTATAAAAATATTTTGAAATGTGCTATAGCAAACACTGACACTGACAGTTTGTAATTAATGAATCCAAAGCCAATATGTTAGACAGAAAACATGTTAAAATAAAGACATTGTGACAGACAGCATAATAAATAAATATATCCCCTGATATGATACAAAAGGAGGAATTACTGGTAAGGATGTGTTTATATTTCTATATGTGTGACTCTTGATTAATAAATTCCTGTTTATGTGTTCACAAACAACACAAACTATCACATAACCAAAAAAAAAAGTGAAGTGCGTGTTCCATACCAACAATAAAAACATAAAACTTACAATGGAACGATAATTTTCTCGCTGTCAAAGAAATAATTAGCTCTATCACATACAAAGTTAATAAGTTTTAAGATAAAGATTTTATTATTTGACATCATAATAGCTTTTGTATTATAAGTACTAGTAAACCAGACAGCTTTCTGGTTTGGAATATATTATACAAGCTAAGGACTTCTGCATTACTATGGCTTCGGTCATGTCATAAGATAGCCAGTGCATGTATCTCTTTTGAAGTTCGATAGATTTTTCAATTTTACTAGATAACATGTATAAGTGAAATCTGTACCAGCATTTTCTGTGGAAATAAATGCCATACTGCTTCCTAGTACATAATTTATCCATTTGTTAAACACTCATCTACTGGTTCTAATCATTAGTAAAATTCTAAAGTTAATTAGTTATTATCAATATACATGTATTCTACTATTATCATTTCAATATGTATTAATTAATCTATCTTTCTATCTATCATATTTTATCACAAATGAGCATATACTTCAAGCAATTATTTACATGTAGCTGCGATATTTGGAAAATAAAGCAATAGACAGAATGCTAAGGGACAACGTCACTTCTAAACAATCCTGATTATAATGACTGCTTATGATTGTTTTTCTTTTCTTTCTTTCTTTCTTCTTCTTCTTCTTTTTTTTTTTTTTTTTTTTTTTTTTTTTAAATTCCTTTGTTCATAGATACTGAATAAACATTACATAAACTTTGCACAGAACAGCTGTTACAACTAGTGAAGTCATGAAACTTGTCATGTTGTATAAGGTAAAAACTTAAAATTTAAAAGATTTGTCATAATCTGCTTTAGGATCAATATAATGTAAACATTGAGCTTTTGTGATAGGGTTATAACGGTGTATCCCTGCCATAACTGTTCCACACAAACTTATCATAATGGGCAAGTGTGAGTTATTCAATTTGCCTAGAAATGCTATGGTAAATTTTATCCAAAATTACCCATATTTTAACAGTTCCATGCTTTAAAAATTGCTATTAAATATTCTCTAATAAGTTATCATCTGTATTTTCATGCATTCAGATTCAGATATTACTAGATTAAGCCAGATTAAGTTTACAATATTGTATCACAACAAACTGCAATGTAAACATTGATTCATGCTTTATACAAATGCTAGTAAGAACTTACAATTGGTCTGTATTTTTCCAGTTTTTTCAATAACTTCATTCTGCTGTAATTTCCATGCTGAATGAAAATATGAATAATTGTAAATATTTCTAGAAAATAAAGTCTTTTGAAAAATCTTTAAAATGTTTAAAATCACATTGCAGTATTTGTTTTACCTGAAACAATCAAATACTAGTACATGTATTATTATTTCTGTTCAAAACATTTTATGAATAAACTTATCACAATTATGAATGCAATTTCAGTATCTACCTGGTATTTCGTTTTGATAAATACAGAATAAAACTGAGATTTTGTACCTCTACATTGGTTGGACATGTTTTTGCTTCATGATTTAAAAACTTATCAAGACATTTATTCTTATTTAAATATCTATATACTATTAATTCTTTTGCCTTTTTATATACAGGTTCCCCAATTAATTCCTCAAATATTAAAAGTATGCTTTCTTTGCGTATGATAGGTACATTATTTAAAAAGGGAGATAATCTATCCTTACCATCCATTTTATAAACCACTGCGCCTTCGGATCAATGAGAGCTATAAAGTGTATAGGTGTAAGCTGTGAAGGTATTCCCACTTGTCCACCAGGCTCATGTATACAAAACAGATTTAATGTACTCTCCAATATCTCATCTAGATATCTGTCATAAATAAAAAAAAAGCCATCATAGTCTAGTTCCTTCATACTTGATGTATATACATGTATAAATTACATAAATCCACTCAGGCAACAAACAAGCAACCATTTACTAATATAAATTAGACTTCTCCAAAATTTGAGACATCAGAATTCAAAATAGCCAGACCTATTTTACATAAATAGATAGTGACCTGTTCTAGACTTTAAAGGAAGTTCTAGGTTTATCTGGAAATTCAAGATATTTTTTAATAAATAATCAGTATATTAAGGTACAAGGTCCATTCACCCCACGATAAATTCGCCCCCACTTCTTGCAAATTCACCCCATGTAAAAATCGCCCCCATCAAATTCGCCCCCACTTCTTGAAATTCGCCCCCATCAAATTTGTTATTAATTTTATTTTACCTCGAATATGCCAATTAACACTGTTAACATATTATTTGTAAATGTGCATTGTGTGTGTTGCAATTTATGTCGAGTATCCATAATGCATTGACTGAATTAACACATAAGACAGCCCAGATGTGTTGTGAATACTGTAATAATTTATATTGCAAAACCAACATAGGTGTCTCCAAAAGAAGATAATTTTGGTATAGTAGTATCAGACCGTGGTAGTACTTATTTGGATATGAGTATGACGTATTCTCCACAGCCCAATTTTCACAATATGCAACCTATGCAACCTAAGCAATCACCCTCGCAAATGTAAATGCAGGCCTCTCCACAACAATATAACTCTATGCAGTTCCAAAACATTCAGTCACAAGCTCTGTTGTGGGTTAACGATCATTTACACAAAATTAAAGATGTACAAAGTCGTTTAAGTAAACTTGACTCAATTGAAGAGAACATAAAGAAAGTAAATAGTCGGGTAGAAAAAATGGAACAAGACATTAAGCGCTATGGTGAATGAATTTCCGAAGTTGAAAAAGGTGCTCAGTTCCTTAGTAATCAGTATGAAAGTCAGCAAAAAATAAATGACGAGTCAAAAAATTCGGTAAAAGATATAAACATAGCCCATCGTATTGGTCGCCAAAATAGCGGTAAAGCTAAGCCGATTGTTGTGAAATTCAATTCATATTCAACAAAGATGAGAATCAAGTCAAAAGAAGAAAAACTGAATGGCACTGGTATTAATTTGGTGGATCAATATCCGAAAGAAATCAGTGATAGAAGAAAATCACTTCCGATACTAGAAGAAGAGAAGAGGAAAGGTAATAGAGTGAAATTAGTCAGAGACAAACTTTTTATCAATGGCACCGAATATAAGAATGATTAGGGCTATCTATTCTATCATGGAATGTTGAAGGTTTGAAAAAGAAGGTCAGTGACTATGATTTTGTTCAGTTTTTGAACCAATATGAAATCCTTTGTTTAACTGAAACTTGGCAAAAATCCCATGATAATATAAAATTAGATATTTTTTTACAGATTATTTTATTTGTGGCAGAAAAATACAAGGTCGTAGAGGCAGGTATAGCGGTGGTATCTGTATATATGTTAAACATAATATTGTTAAAGGTGTTAAACTTTTGCATAAAAAAGATGTTGGTATAATTTTGTTCATGGGGCGAATTTGTTGAAAGTGGGGGCTAATTTGCCGGAGGTGGGGCCAGTTTGAACAGGGGTGATTTTGACATGGGGCAAATTTATTGAAAGTGGGGGCGAATTTGACGGGGGCAAATTGACTTGAATTCTATATAAATCATGTGTATATATTCTATACCGCAAAAAATTATTTAAAATGATTTCATTTTTATTCTTTTTTTCTTAAATAAACGAAAAACAATTATTGAAAATGAATTTTTTTTCTTTAATGTGTAGTAAATGTGATGTTACCTTTCTGGGTATCTTATCCAATAATTTGTTGTCTCTTGTTGAAATTCATTTAACATACGAAACTACAAAAAATGTCAAAAGTTTACATAATGATTTACATGATCAAACATATTATAATATACTAACTGGTAAGTCATTAATATCTGTTGGGTTAAAATTTTGTGGTTTTTGCAATTTTACAAGAAAACTTGTCAGGGGGAATTTTCAATGAATTGTTTTGTGAAAATAAATCCCACCATGGGCTTTGATAATTCAAAACATTTAACTTTGTGGTTTTCACTTACCCATGAAAATAGCAAAATTTATTCCTACACAAACATCTGTGATAAGGAAACCAAAAACTATGAATTGATCAGAAAATTATTCTTTAAGATACTAAATACAATTCCTTTCCATCTAATCATTTCTTTGTCGGTCAGCATACTAGTGGTCTTTAACAACAGATCTCTAGCACACTAAAAATGGGTAACTGTTTATGGTGGGTTAACTTTGATATGTTAAATAACAGTTATAGATACTTACTGCCTTTAGTAATTTGATCAAGTCAACATTAGTTATATCTAGACCATTTTTAACTTTTGGTATCATTCCTCTTCTTGAGTGGAACTGTGTGATCAGATATTCCACTGAAATATGGTAATAAAATTAATATAATCAAGATGTGAATATTAATACTGTTGGTTGACTTTCAGTCTTTTAAAAGATGTAGGTACATGTACTAGTATTCTAACTGGAGCAAGTGTCATGGGAGAAAATACACATGTATTAAAATTTCATCATGATGAGATCTGAAGAAGGATAAAATATAATTGTATTTACATAGAAGAAAAAATGTTGTGATTTATATTCTACCATCAAAATGCAGAAATAGAAATATTTGAAACATTGATCAGCAATCTACCAGAAATGCTGTTTTCTTCCATTGTTTGTTGTATAATGCATTAATTTTACTGAAAAATGGATTTTATTTTAAGTATAGTACATAATTTCTTTGTGTTTTACTAATTTATGTTTTTGTCTTTTTATTTAAGACATAAAGTTTATAATAAACAGGTTGCTGACTTTATATGATGATTTCTGACCTACTTTAGACAGATATTATAATTATAATACGGTTAGTACCTAGAAGTGTATAGATCTCCCTTGTTTGCTGAGAAGTAGCTTTAAATGCTCTGCTAATAAATTTCTGACTGAGGACCTGATAAAAGAGAATTAAAGGAAATAAATCAGATATCTATTTATATACATCACAAGTTTTTTATTTTCAAGCTAAATCAATAAACACAAATTTTAGTTTTAGAGTTGTCTCCCCTTAGACCATGAACAATTTTCATTGTTGTTATTTGAATTGACAAACAAGAAATATATTCAGATTTTAAATGCAAACAAATCACAGATCATGAGTTAACATAAAAAAAAATCAAACAAACAAACAAAAAATTAATAAAAAATAAAAAAAACATGAGGAATTTAACTTAATAATTTCAAAAATTAATTTATGTAAATTGTTATGTTGAAAACAGTATCTTCTTTAAAAAATAATTAAATAATTACAGTGAGATATTCATCAGGATCAGCTAAAACTTCAAGTAAATTTTTTCTTATAGATGGCCAATAATCGCTGTTGATAAAGTCTCCAGGTAGATTCTGATTTAAACTCTGCATGGCTTCTCTTCGAGTCTACAATTAATATTATTCTTTATTAAAAGTTACTTGTTTAATTGTGACAGTTTACAAAAAGCTAAAGACAAAACTAAAACAAAGTGAAGTAAAACCTGCATACAAAGACAACCCTTAGGAACTAAGTACAGTAACTGGTCCTATATAGATTTATATTAAAACATGTATTGGTCATTACTGGTTACTGGTAATTATTTGTCTTTATTTCAAAACAGTATTCATATACAGAAAGACAGTCCTTACATCTAAAATAATCTCAACTTGGGTGCAAAACACAGAAATGCAGTTTGGATTGGGAATTAATAAATGGGTATAAACAGTTTATTATACAACCAGCCGAAACATATATATAAACTGAGGTAAAATTGTAGAACATGTCATAATTAATTATCAAGGGAATGTAAACTTCAAAGTAAAGAAAATCAAACCATTAATGTTCAGTACATGTTTCATTTATACATTGTCTATTGTGAAAATCTACAAACATATAGTGGAAAAAATTACCTGAATATCTCTGTTTTTGTTTAACTTCTCTGCTACTGACTGTAACACTTCATTGTTGTTGAATGAAAATATAGCCTAAAAAAGTTAAACCTCAATTATTATTGATGGGAATGGAGAAAGAGAAAGAGAGATTAGATTTAAGACTTTCCAATTCTAGTAAGAATGTAATCAAAAAAATCTTTATGTTCACTTTTATTAAATGGAGTGCAGAAAACACAAAGGTCAAAATGTAGGTCATGACCTTGACCTTTGATTTTGGCTTTATTTTCATAAATAGTGAATTCTATGTCTAAATATCATCAAAAATAGCCAATTTCATGCCAAAAATTGTAAATTTCATGCAACAATAGCCATTTTAGTGCAGAAAACACAAAGTTCAAAATGTAGGTCATGACCTTGACCTTTGATTTTGGTTTTATTTTCATTAGCATTGCTAGAAAATATGAAAACTGAAAACCCCATGTCATTATCTTTACATATATAGCCATTTTAGTGCAGAAAACACAAAGGTCAAAATGAAGGTCATGACCTTGACCTTTGATTTTGGCTTTATTTTCATCAGCATTGCTAGAAAATATGAAATCTGAAAACCCCATGTCATTATCTTTACATATGGCCATGATATAGCTAGAGGTTGCTTATTTTG
Source organism: Tegillarca granosa (assembly GCA_029721355.1). Classification (NCBI taxonomy): domain Eukaryota; kingdom Metazoa; phylum Mollusca; class Bivalvia; order Arcoida; family Arcidae; genus Tegillarca; species Tegillarca granosa. The sequence goes on from CM056603.1 coordinate 4,206,831, forward strand.
TGAAATGATCAAGCAACTGTGACCTTGACCTTTGATGTATTTATCCCAAAAACAATCCCAACCAAGATCTTTTCACAATACATGTATGTGCCAAGTTTCTTTCAAAAATGTCATTTACTTTTCAAGTTATCATCCGGAAACCATTTTTTGATGCCCCCCTGCCCGCTCAACATTCGGTAATCTAAGAACCAGGTTTCTACGAAAACCTGGTTAAAAAACACAGACAACTAAGGGACTCTCAATTCCCACATGAATACAAATTTTCTTGAATTTTGTTGAATGACATATATGGAAAGTTATTTTTACCCCACTCCCATAGTTATCTACTAATGAATTTACATGTACATGTATATAAAATTGTAAAACAATGCATGTATTATGAATTATGTACTAAAAGATAAACATTTATTCTGTTTTTTAAATGTTAAGTGTCTGTCATTAAAAACCTAATACATGTAGTGATAATCTAATAGTGTTTATACTGTTTGATACAAATTTATTTTTCATGTTCTCAAATGTAAGTGCATGATTGACTAGGAGGAGAAATGCAGTAAAGCTTATAGGAGAAACAAGATTAAGAATGAAAAGCTGAAATATAATGAACGCAATTGAAAGGGAAGGAAGGGAAGACTTGTAACTATTGTGTGTATGATGGCTGCAGAAGAATTCAAGTACAATCAATATTGTGTATCAGCATTAGAAGTTATGGAAAGGAAGAAGAAAACTGTCACGCAGTGGATGCCAAAAACAGCAGAGAGAGAATTATGCCGGATATAAATTGATAACAGTAGCTCAATACCATAGGTAAAAGTAACTTATCACATCTGTTGGCCCCAAAAATTGCAAGTAGGGGTAGAAGAAACAAACCATGAAGACATTGGTTGAAGATGTTGATGGTCAAGCAGCATAACAGCTATCTGAAAAAGGGATATTTACGGTACAACAAACAAAATATACAACTAATTACCTGATTAAAAGAACTATCACAAGAAGACTCTTCCTCATCACTGACATTATAAACTTTGCGTTGTCGATGATGATGCATTAAAGTGTCTGCAGAATCTTTATGTCTGCCAGTTCCAAATTCTGCATCAAAATTTTTTGTCAAGTCTTCAATGGCATCCATTACAGCTTTCCTCATTCTTCTTGACATGTCCTTGTAACTTAAAAATAATATAAAAAATTGTTTTGCATATTTAACAAAAGTAATGCATCTTAAAAGTTATGGTAAAAATTAAATGTTTGGAAGGGGATGGCCAAGTGGTACCAGTATTTTCAACGGCTTTCAAAAATTGTGGGTTGTAAGTTTAAACCTCAAACTGGATTTGAAATTTTTTTCATGATCTCCTCTGTTTAAATTAGTACTACATAAAGTTTCTTGATAGAACAATTTTAATAAGACTTTTAAACAGAATACTAACTTTCTTGATTGTATCAACTTGTCTGTTATTTCACTGACTAATTTATCTTCACCAATTCTCTCCATGTGACCAGCAGAGGCATTCTTCTCAATCTCATCTTCAATAAGTGGACCAAGAACTTCATCTATTTTTCTTTTTAAATTTTTAACAAATTCATATCTGAAAAATGAAAATAATTTAATGATGATTGATATTAATTAGTTTATGTAGAAACACTAGTTATAATAATCCAAATATACCATGTATCTTTTAGTATCTCAAAGTGTCAAAGCTCACAGGTAATTAGCCACCAGTTAAAAACTGCAGTTATTCCAAATTTTTACCAAAGATCTGCCTCTATAACTTGTAACAGTATATTGACTCTAACATCATTACTTGCAGTACTTTGATTCAATGTAACTTTTGTGTGCTGCGTCACACATATTGGTATGACGTCAGATTGACGTCACTGTAGCTTGTGTAGACCGCATGGTCTAATCAGTTGTAATAAAGCACATGGAAGCAGCTTGACGTGTTTGTTAATCCGTCTAAGATATCTGAACATATGCATATCAGATATCAAACTATTACATAACTCATTGGTTTAAGATTTTTTATTATAACATTCTATCTAATTAACAAAAATATTTTTTCAAAGCTTCAATTATTTCATTCTCTGATTTAAGTAATACACAGGCTCCATCAACATCATTGTACTAATACATGTGAAGTTTATTTTACACACAATTTCATTTTGGCTTGACTGGAATAAAAGTGGGATGATATTTTACAGACATTGAATTGAAATCTAAATGGAGACATGGAATTTTTTTCATTTTTAAAAACATACCTATGAAAGTTTTCATCATTTTCCTCCAAGTGTAAGAGAGTTTCTTCTGCTTGTTCTACTGATCCAGATTCTTTGATGTGAGGATCAAAGCTGATAAGAAGCTGCTTTAAGTTTTGTATTAACTCTTCTCCTTCTAGACCTCTCCAGGCCATAATGGTATTCTTTGTATGACTAACTTATTAAATTTCCATCATTAAGTAGAGACTATGTAATGCATTGTCCTTTCATCTGCACATACATGCTTTTATTACCCAAATCACTAAATAAACAACAAAATGTTGTTAAAATCAAGAGAGTTTGTACTGATAACAGCACTTTTTTAACAGTCGGACAATTCAGAATGACCAAGAGAACAGCTACCTAGATGTCTTTGTAAACGATTAGAATTCACGTCTTGGTTATTGAAAAATTATCTTTCGAATTTTATAGAAAGACTTGTTACTTATTTGGAATTCTGTCTGGGCAAAAGCAAGCAGCAACAACTGAAAAAGCCATTGTTTACCATTATCGCCATATTGCTTTACATACCAAACGCACTATAATAACTCGCTGTTAGTTGGATAAAATTACAGGTAACCCGTATTCTATCCAATCAAAGCGAAGATTACATTTTGATTTTATCTGGTGTTTTCCTTGTCGGCAAGCACCTGACCTATTGAACTGACCTATTTTGGAGCTGATTTTTCAGCTGAATAAAGGAATTGCAATTTTGCAGTTAAGTATAAACATTACGGATAAACTTTAAGCAATGGCACTAAACCTGTTAAAATGCACGCGGAATTTGGCACTGTCTCTTAAGGTTTGTATAATATCTACAAGTTAACCAAATTAATTAGTTGGATAAATTTTGTGGATTCAGCTGCTGCAACAACAGCATCATGTTGACGTCATGCTGTCCACATGTAACATTAATGTCTTGGCTTGATTCAGATATTTTATTATTTTTTATTGGATTTGAAATAAATTTCATCTTATTTTATGCTGATACTTCACTTATGTTGTCATTGGAACATTTTTTAATAAGATTTTTTGGGGCAATAGAAAAAAGTTGGGAGGGGGGATCATCTTGTGCATAAATTGACCATAATCATGTGTAGGTGAAGGGTTTTTTTATTTGTATAATCAAAGGAATTATCTTCCCTTTGAGTCTTCTAAAGAAGAAAAGAGCTTTTGACTAACGTGCAAGACTGTATCTTACATGCTAAATTTACATTTTATCCTTTGGACATGAAAAATTCAATTTGCACAAACCTTGGACATTTGGTGTAAAATAAGGAAGGGAAACTATTTAGGTAATACAAGTCATTTGAAGGTCCTCTATGACAAATTTGCACTTGAACTTGGTTTAGTTATAAATAAAGCCGATTGGCCTTAGGAGTTTTGTAATAATCTCATTTTTTTCACAAATACATTTTTATTTCAAAATAAAAAGAAAATAAATATTTACGGTACTTGATTTTACTTTGTCTTGGCCATAAAACTGGACAGACAGAGAACTGTTTATAAGACAAAAAGTATTATTATTATTATAACTTTATTACTTTTGAGTATTACCGTAATACTCATCAGTATAAACACATATTACTGGTATAAGTAAACTGTACAAAGTATTTATCAATATATGTAATATATCATATGTAGTATAGGGGGTTAAGTTGACAAAATGACTTCATGTCTTAACATCAGTGACAAGTAAATAAAAAATAAACTAAGTAACTTTGTATTAGGAAATGAATGTGATAATACTTACTAGTTCCATACAATTGTTTGAAATAAATTTGGAAAAGTCATCAGATTTAATATGTTGATTTAGTCAAATACTTCAAGTTTTTTTTATCTCATAACAATTTCAGAACAAATCATAGAAAATCATATTTATGTGTTGTGGTTTACCAAGGAATGCCAAAACAAACATTAGTCAGAAAAGATGGAAAGTCATTATTTTGAAGTACAGCAGTTGCTTGATAATGATAACACACAATATTTAACTTTTTATTCAGGGTTTACGATCATGCTGTGTTCCCATGGTTTCACATCACAAATACACCACAAGTACAGATGAAGATAAAAAAGTTTATGAGCTGAGGGTGTATCAAGTTTATCCAAAAGATGTAAATACTTTTATGGACCTGTCAGCTGATTGGCTCCATATCCGATTCAGACATTCAAAGCTGATTGGATATTGGACAAGTGAAATTGGTGGAATCAATGATCTTGTTCATCTGTGGGAATATGGTAATTATAATATTTCTAAAAAGTAATATTTTGTTTAATTAAGTAAGTAAGATTAAATCAAACATATTGTTTTTAGAGCATTTTTGGTGTGAGGTTTTGTGGGTATACGTATTTGTTTACTTTTATTTGATTTGTTCATCATTATCAATTGATACATTTAATACACACAAGTAATTTTATAGTGCTAACCCACTTAACAACTCTGTCATTTTATTTTATCCTACTTAGAACCATCTGAAAGCAAAACCACAGCAACAATTGTTAGTATGGACAATGAGAAAAATGTATCTTAACATGTGGTCAGTCAGAGCTGAAACCACATTTTTCTGATTCTTTTTAAACAATAAAATCTTAACCATTCAAAAAAAAAAAAAAATTAAGTAAGTCATAGAATTTTTATAATACAAACATTGGTTATAAATACATGGAATATGTGGAGACTTGTTTTAACCAGTACCAGCACACATATACTAGTGTATTAGTTTACATTTACAGATAATTTAGATCACAGAGCTGCAGTAAGACAAGCATTGGCTCAAGATAAAGAATGGGTACAGAATTACTTCAGTAAGATCAAACCTTGGATGCCAAGACAAGACAACATGCTGATGCAGCAGTTAACAAACTGTAACCTTAACCAGCCTGAGCTGAAAGGTAACTTAAAAAATTGTAACCTTAACCAGCCTGATCTAAAAGGTAACTTAACGTATATTAATCTTAACCAGCCTTAACTAAAAGATAACTTAACCTATATTAATCTTAACCAACCTGATCTAAAAGGTAACTTAACCTATATTAATCTTAACCAACCTGATCTAAAAGATAACATAACCTATATTGATCTTAACCAATCTGATATAAAAGGTAACTTAATCTATATTAATCTTAACCAGCCTTAACTAAAAGATAACTTAACCTGTATTAATCTTAACCAGCCTTAACTAAAAGATAACTTAACCTATATTAATCTTAACCAGCCTTAATTAAAAGATAACTTAACCTATATTAATCTTAACCAGTCTTAACTAAAAGATAACTTAACCAACTTTAACCTTAACCAACCTGATCTGAAAGGGAGGGTAACCATCTGTAACTGCAACAGGCCTAATCTGAAAGGTAGGCAAACCAGTTGAACGTAATCACCCTGATTTGAAAAGTAATTGAACAAACTGTAACTTTAACCAGCCTCATTTGAAATATAAGTCAACAAACTGTAACCTTAATCCTCTGATCCTAAAGATAAATTAACCAACGGTAATCTTAACTGACCTTATTTGAAAGTAAGCCACCGAACTGTTGCAAGAACCATCTGATCTGAAAGGCAAATAAACCATTAGTTATATCTCAGCTTTTATTCTGTGTTCTTAAAAAGATTAAAATGATCTTTAAAACAGAATTGTTTAAAAAAAGTAATCCCTATGTATGACTTCTTTTGATTCGTCATACAAAAATGTTAGGCACCATTAGAAAGTTGTCAGAACAGTTGAACAATAATTTTGATCTAATCAAAGGCAACGTTTTATTTGTTGTCAAATTTTGGAAGGTCAGGTAAAATTTTTAAAAAATTCTAATGATAGTTAGAGGTGGATCATGACTTTATACCTATTGGAATAGATTTATTAATACTGACTTACATGGTAATCAGGTTACTGTAGAACCATTTAACAAAGGATGGCTTTAATGTGCTAGCTCAAAGAGTCAGTATGCCTCAGGAATATACTCTGCAAGTCACGTTATTCAGACACCAGGTAAACTTGACTAGTCAATACTCTGTCCCCTTTATGTCAAACCTATGGCAAGAAGAAATATCTTAAATTTTTTAGTCTGGATAAGCTGGGGTTTGAATCTACAAATTCCCACTCTAGAGGCAAAAGCTGTACCTCTGAAGCCCTAAGGAGGTTACATGTTCTAAGGGATTTTTTTCAGAATTTACAATTAAACCTTTACCTTACCAATAATGAGAAAATCTGATCTTTGACATTGTGACAGGATGACAACACTATAAAATGATGTGATAGTAAATGGAGATTTAATAATGCTTTATAAATAAATTTCAGGAGTTTATGAGATAGAGCAGTTTAGTTTATATGGAGGTGAGAGTAAATGGAGAGATAAGTTCATGCAGTTTTCATCTCAAACTAAAGGAAATGGAAAATTAATTGGAGCCTTTAAAAACATAATAGGAAACACAAATTCAGGTAGGTTTTTCTTACTTTGAGTTTAAAAACTTGTTTTAGGAAATGTTCACACACAAACCTTTGATATGTAAGACATTGTAATTGTGTCTATCATATGTACAGTTTCAGTAACTGATTTGTTCTAATAAATGAGGAGCTTGGAAAACACATCTTTACAAATGACTTAGTAACCCAAACAGTATGCTGATATAAACTTTTGAGATAACCATCAACCATCAGAGTCCAACAGACTAACAGTAATATTAAAACTTATACAGGACATTACCTTTGTCAAGCTTTTTAAAATCTGTGTCTTGTTACCTTGACCCTATTGATAACATATCTTGTCACAAACAAAACAACTTACACATTTGATGCTTAATGCATTTAAATGATTATTACAAGGAGGGCTACCAAGTTGGTTGACCTTGACCTACATTTAGGTAACAATGACCATTCATAGAATTCAGAGCTAGAAGCAAATGCAACATTAAAGGGCCACAATTTTTTTTATCTGATGACTTTTGACCTCTAATCTAAGCTGTTCTGTTTGAAACAGTACATTCTGATATTGTTTACCAGTATTTGTTCTATTAATTGTTTTATGTGTATTTTCTGATCTCTTGGTTATAGTGTGTATTTTACGACATTACAAGTCACAGGAGGATATGTTGGTATCTCTAAAGGAAGCTGAAAACAATAAAGATTTTATCAAAGCTCGTAAGTTCATGTATATTTTTATTTCTTCTTTACACTCATTGATATTTGCTAGATAAAAAATTATATGAATAAGCTGTAAGGCATATCATAGTTCTTGAACTAAACCTGTAAATAATAATAAAAAAAACATCATTTTCAAGAACATACCATCCATACTCATCATCATTGAATTACAACTACCTGGTACCTGTACTTAACTTTACATCTCCTTGTTGAAATGAGATTAAGTTTTGTATTGTTTTTTTTGTGTTTTTTTCTTTATTAGTATAAAAATAAATAACATTATACATTATACAAACAGATATACAAAAATATATAAATACAAAGTATTAAGTCATGTGTATATGACGAGTACAACAATAAATCAGTATTACCGAAATAGACACTTATAATTTGCAATATATGGATAATACAAGAGTTATAAGTAAAAATATGTTTGTCTGAATACGTTAAAATCAGTACTCAAAGATGTTATAGATAAAGCTTGATAATATTGAGATAATGAGTTCTTTATGTATCTTTTTATCTCAGTATATGTCACTATTTTATTTTCTAATCGAAGTTTCATTTGAAATTTATATATTTTACAGATAATAAAAGAAAATAAGTTATCCAAAATAATACTTCTTTCTGATGAATCTTCACAAAAACCAATGACAATAATTTTCCTGGATACTTTTAACAATAAAACGTTTTCTAAACTTTTCCATATACATGTATCACATACACTTTTACAATCAGTTTTGTAATGTTATTATTTTTAGGTGATTCATTTTATCAGGATGTCCAATCTGGTCACTCAAGACATCTCCTTCCAGCACCATGGTCACCATTGAAGTAAAATACAAAGATTGAATTCTTGTTTTATGATTTCTTTTGAAAAAATGTCACCTGTTACTGCCTTCAGCTATTCCAGAATTAACAATATTAGAGGAGTAGTGGAATCATTTTCATGCATGGTTGACCAGAGATCAATCTCATTTTATTATGTGTTACATGATGGTGCTGATAATTTATTTGTATATGATTTGTCATTGATTATACAATTTAAAATTTTGTTGGGCCATTGTAAAAATGTAGTTTAACCTGATTTTAATTGCAGAAATTTAATAGGAGATTTGAATTTTTAACAATATTTTTGTATAATAGATACAGTAAAATATATTAAGAGTACAAAAAGCAAAATCAATGAGCAAGAGGGGGGTGGGGGTTGAAATAAAACAATTTATTCCACAAGGGATTGAGGAGGGGGTTAGTAAATCAAATTATTGAACAAGGTAAACAAATCATTTTCAGAGTATTTTTAAATCATTGTACTATATAACAAGGTTTAAGTGCATGTATAAAGCTGAATTTAAATGAATTTATGTTTGTTACAAATTCAAACCATCTCTCAAGAAAGGGATAGCAGTTTGAACACTCATTTTTATTCACCCCACACCATTTGCTCTTTCAACCCCATTCAAATGTGCCCAACATTTGTCTAATCCTAAATATTACTATGTGAACAGCTATACATGTGGTGATGGATATTAATGGAGACAGATTATATCCAAGTCCTGAAATATGTGCAGTGAATTTTTTATGGTGGTTTGTTGGATGTGTAATTATCTTATAGTAATTTGTGGGTCAAAGCGTAGTATTAATTTAATTTGGGTGGGTAGTTGGTATTTTGAAAACCTGCATATGGGAAGTAGTAGAATAGCCCATACTTTTAATATTTTAATAGTTCAATTCCTCTTATGTTTCATCAATTTCGATTGGTCAGAAATTTTTCAATTATTGTATGAAAGAATTGACTACTGAGGTCGAATTTTGGATATTACACAAATATTTGTATTCTTATGCCATAGCAATGAGTTTTCTTTACTTATTGTAGTTGTGAAAGTATTATGTGGTGTGTATGCTAAATTTAAAAAAAAAACAAAAAAACTTTATAAACTGTATTATAAGATATGATAATTATTTTTCTTTTTGTTATGGAAATAGAAGAATTTGACATTTTGCATACCAGTATATAATGTAATTTGCTACATAATTAATGCAGTGTGTAAAATATCCATTTTTTTCATTTTTTATACCAATAAAAAAATATTTCGTTTTCATATTAACAAAATAGAAACTATTAACATTTTCATCTTACAATTTTAACTTTTACTTTAGTTGATTTAAACTTTAGGTGCTACTTTTGTTAAGATAATGTAAATATTATATACCATAACTTTACAGACGGTGCTTTTTTTTGTTTGTTTTTGTTTTGTTTTCGTTTTTTGGGTTTTTTTGTTTGTTTTCCTTTTTTTGTTTTTTTGTTTTTTTGTTTTTGTTTTTTTTTTTTTTTTTTTTTTTTTTTTTTTTTTTTTTTTTTTTTTTTTTTTTTTTAATATATCATGTACTGATTAAAAAAAAATCCATCTTTCTGTGAGCATTATTAAAAATAACACATAAGACAGTGTGCTGAAGCTTTTTTGATGAATTTGCTTACAGTACTCAATATTAAACATAAGTACAACAACTCACACATATCTATGCAGTACCTGTAGTATGATTTTTGCTTTTATTATAAAGTTTTTGCTTTAAAAATTTATCAAAGTATATATAATTATTGTCTGTACTTAAATCAGTGTGTTCGATAAAAAAAAGTGTTCATCAACTCTTATCTAGTCACCGAGAACATGGAAACTGGTCATAGTCTAGCCTCAGATATCAGGGATAATAATATCACAGTGAAACTGGTCATAGCCTAGCCGCAGATATCAGGGATAATAATATCACTGTTAAACTGGTCATAGCCTAGCCTCAGATATCAGGGATAATAATATCACTCTTAAACTGATCATAGCCTAGCCTCAGATGTTGGGGATAATAATATCACAGTTAAACTGGTCATAGCCTAGCCTCAGATATCAGGGATAATAATATCACTCTTAAACTGGTCATAGCCTAGCCGCAGATATCGGGAAAATAATATCACTGTTAAACTAGTCAGCTTAGCCGCAGAAATTAGGGATAATAATATCACTGTTAAACTAGTCATAGCCAAGCCTCAGATATCAGGGATAGTTGCATCACTGTTAAACTGGTCATAGCCTCAGATGTCAGGGATAATATTATCACTCTTAAACTGGTCATAGCCTAGCCTCAGATATCAGGAATAATAATATCACTGTTTAAACTGGTCATAGCCTCAGATGTCAAGGATAATTGTATCACTGTTAAACTGGTCATAGCCTCAGATGTCAGGGATAATATTATCACTGTTAAACCGGTCATAGCCTAGCCTCAGATATCAGGGATAATTGTATTACTGTTAAACTGGTCATAGCCTAGCCTCAGATATCAGGGATAATTGTATTACTGTTAAACTGGTCATAGCCTCAGATGTCAGGGATAATTGTATTACTGTTAAACTGGTCATAGCCTCAGATGTCAGGGATAATATTTTCACTGTTAAACTGGTCATAGCCTAGCCTCAGATATCAGGGATAATAGTATCACTGTTAAACTGGTCATAGCCTAGCCTCAGATATCAGGGATAATAATATCACTGTTAAACTGGTCATAGCCTAGCCTTAGATATCAGGGATAATAATATCACTGTTAAACCGGTCATAGCTTAGTCTCAGATATCAGGGATAATAATATCACTGTTAAACCGGTCATAGCTTAGTCTCAGATTTCAGGGATAATAATATCACTGTTAAATTGGTCATAGCCTAGCCTCAGACATCAGGGATAATAATATCACTGTTAAACTGGTCATAGCCTAGCCTCAGATGTCAGGGATCATAATAAAACTCTGATATCTTAGAAGATGAAGATTAAACAAATTGATACTCTGTATTTATAATTATAGCTTTGTAGTGTTACGTGTGTAATAACAGTATTAATTTGCAGCTTTTTGCAGACAATTATGTTGTAACATCATAATATTTTAATGGAATTTATATGATAAAGACTTTAATTGAAGCCTTAAAATAGAATATTTAAAACTTTAGTTACCAGTATGTGTCTGTTTGAGTTAAGACTTTTCCTGTCAAAAGGACACATATGATTTTAATCATTGATGACAATGTGATGAAGATGTGTTCACAAAATTTACTGCCCTTATTGGTAATATATATGTATATTTTGCAAATTTTTAGCACCTGAGCTGAAGACTGAGATCACTTTTGTGATGGTTTACCATTTGTTGACTATTGTGTATCTTACCATGTTTGTTAACTTTTTTTACATTAAAATCATCTCTTCAAAAAGGCTGGGCCAAATTTGATAGAATTTAGTGGTTATCATGCATAGGCAAAGGGTTTTCAAATTTGCACAAATGAAGTGTGTAGTTTTGACCCAATAAATGGAAAAGTGAAAATTGAAAAAAAATAAATAAATCTATAAACAAAAAAGATATCTTAAATTCTAGATGTAACAATTTTAGGACAGGTAACATTTAATTTGCAGTGGGACCTGAACTGGAAAAAAAATGACAGTCCATTTTATTATTGACAAGGCGAGTGTAAAAGCCAACGAGCACTTTGTTATATATAGAAACTAGTATGCATGTACTATATATTTTTTAATAAAACTATTTGTTCTGTTATTGAAAATTAACATTGATATATACAGATGTTAGTCATTTATTGTATTCTAGTTATTTCATTGGTTGTTACCATTTATTCTGCCGTTTTTCATGCTGGTTATGGATGATAACTTGAAAATAGATCAATTTTATTTAAAAAAAAAACTCTCATTTTTTTCTCAGAGTGGTTTAAAATGTTAAATAGTTGTGCCTGAAAGTTTATATTCTTTGGTCAAAATGGAAAGTGTAAAGTTGATTTGTCAATTAAAATAAACAGCAATATATTCAAATTCATGTGTCAGTGATATATCATGTTCATTTTTTTTATGAAACATAAGTCCTGTTAATTAAGGACAGTGTTACCTTCCTAAAAACATAATTTTTCTGATTAGAGTCCTATAATTCATTAACTTGATGGGGGCCACAATTTTACGCACACTTGTTAGTTGAGTTGCACACACACACACACACACATGTGTGTGTGTGTTTAACTCTTATTAAAGCATTTTTTACAACTTTCGTTAATGTTAACTCTACTTAATTAACCAGTATTAGAAATGATTGATTGGTTATATTATTTTGATGGACTAGTACTGTACTTCTCACAGCTCTTGTTTGTTTCTTGAGTTTGATTTTTTTTATGGACAGTGCATGATGATAATTCATATAAAATCTTATGCATGTTTTATTGTTATATTCAACTACACTCCTCACAAAAATTTAAGGATCGCCTTATTAACTACACAACATATGTAGGTTTTGGCTTACATAAAAGGTAAATGCTGTAACAATGTTAGGATAAATATAAGATGTTAACTGAACTGTAAATCATAAGAATTTTGTTTTTTTTTTATAAGATGGCAGATTTATAGGGTGCCTAAAGTTAATAATTTGTAAATCTGCCTTATATATTTGTAAGCAGTGTATTTTTTGTTCAAAATTTTAGGGCATTATATTACCGTAAGTATTAAGTATAAATTTTTTGTTTTTTTGTTTTATGCATGCCAAGGTTAGTTAGTGCTATTTAGTTATACTTAGTGACCTTCAACAGTGTTACTTAATTACTGTTTTGTAATTTTTTAGTACAATTAAAAATATTATAAACTTATTTGAACTGAATGAACATTTATGAGTGAAACTATATCTTGTAATCCATGGGATTTAGATTTTGATTTACGGTGTTAAGATGTTTCAGTTTTGATTTAGAAACTCAAATAAAAAAATTATTATAAAATAAAAATAATGGTACTTATGAAAATGACTTTACAAGTTATTGAAGTTCTATTGCAGTTTAAAATGACTATTACATTGTTCTGTCTAAACCTATTGATGTAAATTTCTTATGTTGCCATGTTTCTCTAGCCTGGATTTTTTTGGTGGAGTATTTTATTTGTAATGTTTCTATAGTCATGGGTTAGTTCCATCAGAAAAAATGTACCGAACTTACAAAAAGTTTACTAAAATCCTACAATAAGCATTTAATTATCCAAATTTACAAAATTATAATAAAGGTACATTCTAAAAATTTTCCATAAAATAAGCTGAGAAAGTTCTTTTTTTCGTATTGTAAGGTAAGAATATCTTTTTAAATCAGTGACCATTTTGCCTACAAACATGAACCTAGTGCTCAAGTTTTGTTTCCATATGTTGACAGCAATACAGTTATTTTGATGTTTTGATGAGAATATTGAAGATTTCATGTTATTCAGATGAAATATATTTTTACCAACATTATTTCTTTTACACTAAACTTTTGTATCACTGTTGAAATAAATTGAAATGAAAAATACATTTTTGTGCATTGTTTCGTTTTTAGACTGACTTCACTTTATCATATCAATTAATTTTAGTTTAGTAAAAAATAAAATTTTGTATTTATTTTCTCTTAGGTTGAATGGGATCTAGATATCCTCATGGTTTAGGTACTATGTTATGGTTCACAGTAGCTTTCACTCTTAGGTTTGAACCCCATTCAGGTAGATCAAAATGCAAGAGATCTTTAGTTCACTTGTTAAAGGATGGTGTTTTTAAAAGAACTCCAGTTTCCAACATCATTCATGAACCAACTACCTCCCTATGAGCAAAAGAATCTTGATTGGGTGTAAAACACCATTACATCTTCTTTGCTTTAACTACAACAACACTTCTTGGAAATGCAAGAGTTCCACACATTAGCCACAAATATTCTTTATAGAGTACCAGTGTTTTAATTAAAAACTTGTGTCAGTCTTTTTAAACTACTTTATCAGTAGTAATATGTGATTTGTAATGATTTTCACAGTTTTCCTAGTTACCAATCAACTTCAAAAATAAATTCACTATGATATTGATTACCTAAAGCCATTAATTAATAAAGAATATATAACAAAATAAGTTTTATGGCATTCCTCTGTGTTTACTGTTAAGTGGAGTAATGATTACAAATTTAATATCACAAGCCAGCACTTAATACCTCTGTGTCACCAATATCTAATTTACTAAAACCTAAACCTTTTGGCCACAGGGACCCAATAAAATATTAAAGCCACGACCTTTTAGCCCCTACCAATAAAATAAAAGCCTAAGATCTTTCAGCAACCAAGGCCCAATATCATTTACAATAAAACTTATAAAACAAGGCAATAAGCAAGATTCTAATCAAGATTACTCCATTACAAGAACAAAGCTGATATCAGATGTATACCTGTATAGTACAATAAGGACTGATTGATAGATATATTTCATCCCTTTGTATATCTATCACAGTCAGGACATCTATTTTATAGTGAGGGTCTCATATGGAGGAATACAAAATACAAAGTACAAGAGGGCCATGAAGGTACTGGACACTCAACTGAAAATGATGTACACTCAGCTTGATTTTGGCAAACTGGAGCTTTTATTCTTAAAAGAGATTTTTCCTTTATTTTAGCTAGTGACCTACTTATTGACCCAACATGACTCATATACAAACTTGAGCTAGCTTTCATCCAGAGGATCATTCTGAGCAAGTTTGATGAAGATTGGTTTTAAAATTGACCCCTCATATGTGTTAACAAAGTTTTTATATAATTTGACCTAGTGACCTACTTACTGACCCAACATGGCCCATATACGAACTTGAGCTAGTTTTTGTCAAGAGGATCATTCTGACAAAGTTTGATGAATATTTAACTAAAATTGGGGACTCAGGAGTATTAACAAGGTTTCTTTATAATTTGACCTAGTAATCTACTTATTGACCCAACATGGTTCATATACGAACTTGTGCTAGCTTTTGTCAAGCAGATCATTCTGACAAAGTTTGATGAAGATTGGACTAAAATTGGGGCCTCATGAGTGTTAACAAGGTTTCTATATAATTTGACCTAGTGACCTACTTCTTGACCCAACATGACCTATATATGAACTTGTGCTAGCTTTTGTCAAGAAGATCATTTTGAGCCAGTTTAAAGAAGATTGGTCTAAAATGGGGCCTCAGGAGTGTTAAAAAGATTTTTCTACAATTCAACCTAGTGACCTATTTCCTGACCCAACATGGCCTGTATACGAACTTGAGCTAGCTTCTGTCAAGAGGATTATTCTGACCAAGTTTGATGAAGATTGGACTAAAATTGGGGCCTCAGGAGTGTAAACATGGTTTTTCTATTATTTGTCCTTGTGACCTACTTATTGACCCAACATGGCCCATATACGAACTTGAGCTAGCTTTTGTCAAGAGCATCATTCTGACAATGTTTGATGAAGATTGGACTAAAATTGGGGCCTTGGGAGTGTCAACAAGGTTTTTCTACAATTTGACCTAGTGACCTACTTATTGACCCAACATGGGCCATATATGAATTTGAGCTAGCTTTTGTCAAGAGGATCATTCTGACAATGTTTGATGAAGATTTGACTTAAATTTGGGCCTCAAGAGTGTTAACAAGGTTTTCTTACAATTTCACCTAGTCACCTACTTATTGACCCAACATCGCCCATATACGAACTTGAGCTTGCTTTTGTCAAGAGGATCATTCTGAGAAAGTTTGATTAAGATTGCACTCAAATCATGGCCTCAGGAGTGTTAAAACTGAAAAGTTGACGCACCACGGACAATGACCCATCACAATAGCTCACTTGAGCACTTTGTGCTCAGGTGAGCTAATAAAAACCTGAATCATGAAACCTATAAATCTGGTTTTGAATAGGTATAAATTTGTAGCTCAGTGTGGGGATCATCAACCAACAGGTTATATTTGTTGCATCTGGCTTTCTCATTTTATCTGAAATGAATTATGGGTACATATCGATATTTAATGGTACCCAATACTTAGTCTTTTAATAGCTGATACATTTGCATGCTGTCTGTGCAGTACTATAAAATATAACCATTTAATCATCAAAAAACAAAACAGAACAACCTGTTTATATTCAAAACTTTTATTATTGCACACTTTGCACCATAATTGTGGAAAATATTTTAAGTATAAAACAAAATAATATAAAAAAAATAAACATGTACCAGTACATGTTAAACGACTAGAAATTGGTTTAAACATAAAAAATGTCCCTACTGACTGAACAAGAGGGAGGGAAATCATGACACATTGTATACAATACTTATGTAAACTGTGTTTCTATACCTGGCATGATATGGAACTTTAAGGCATGCATTGTAATGGTATTCAGTTACATACAATGTGTTCCTAACCAAAAGATATAAAATTAGCCATTAATGACATAATTCCCCAATATTTCCAACCGCTTAAAAATAAATTTACAAAAAAATAAGAGCAAGTGGGTGAAATGATTTTTAAATTTTATTTACCCTATAATGAAAAGGAACAATTTTGATTGCTTTTTTAACATCAACAATATTTTGTTTCTATTTAGGTAAGATAATCTAGATAAAGAACATATCCATTAGTATCCATTTGACTTCAACCATAATCATAAACAGATAAATGTTTTTGAAAAATTTGAGCTCTTAGGTAAAAACAAAAAACTGATATATATGGTGAAAATTAATCATCTGCTCTCTTGGTTATGGAATGTATAATTGTGTCAGCCCTATAAAAAGGTCTTTATTTTTGCTGAAGCATACTTAACTCAATATATTAACATAACACTTTTAGAAATTGTTTCCATAGTGATTTTAGAAAAATGGTAAAACAAATTTTTTTCTATCATTTAATGAAATTACACATATTTCTGCTTTTATTAGTTTATACATTACATTGTCTTATTAGAAGGTTGCCAAAAGGGACATATTTTTTTATTACAAAAACATGTACTTAAAAATGATATAATATTAATGCCTAAAATAAAACAAATGTTTGAAGTATGATAAACCTATAAGTGCCCCTGACCTTTTGTCATGGACATTATAACTCAAGTGGAAACATCCACATTTTTAAACAGCTTCCGATATCTTAAAGAACAGCTTATAATACACGTATTTGAAAGAAAAGTTTTCTTAATTTGCAAGAACATCACAATGCCATGTTTCATACAGTCTAAGTTTTTAATCATGCCAGCTCTATGTATTAGTAACATTAACTTAACAATAACAAATACCATAATTTAGTATATGTTTAAAATTATATCACTATATTACACATAAAAACAACAAAAAAGGTCAACATGTTCAAATTAAAATTTGTGAATGAGACAGTTCTCTCCTGTAAGTTATCTCTCATGAAACAAAAGTAATGTAGAGTACCTTAAAATGTTTGCAAATAACCTTCCGATTCAAACTTCAGTTTAAAAGTCATAAAATTTTATACTTTTAGTTTAGATTTCAGGCTTGTCTATCCTACAAACTTTTAAATTCATAACTGATGTACAACATTTTTTCTAAAGAAAACATAATAAAGGTAACGAAGAGTAATCTGTATAATACAAAATAGCATATCTAGGAGAAAATCATTAAAACTAGGCTTTTAGTGAAAACAATATATCATCCAAAAAGGTGCTAGTGACGTTAATGATAATTTGCTTTTTATTTATTTATCCAAAAAATGGTTTATAAAAAATTGAATATTAAAACTTAAAGGACTGTAATGTAAAAATATAAAGTCAGCTGTTGCCAAAAAGCTTGAATGGACCAACATCATGTCTGTATCTCTACATTTTTCAAAGGATGATTATTAAAGCAAACAAATCCCTAGGTTGAAAACTATTATCTCCCTTAACAAAATTTGTTATGGGCAAACAAATAATAAAATAAATAATACAAAAGGATTATTTTTGAAAATTGCTTTTCAATCTAAAAAATAAAATCACAATATACAAATACATTTTAAAAAATAATGAAAATATTCTGTAGAACTTTAAATTCTAAATAAATAAATAAAAATTAATAAACAAATGTATTATTGATTATAAAAATATTTGCAATATTTTTTGCATCTTAATACACAAACAGAAAATCTTAACAAATCATCTGTTTTTATAGACTAAATACTGCTACATGGTACAATTTATACATTAATTTCTAGTAGCACACTATACTTATCTTAAGCTCACTTGGATTTAAGTTGTTAATTGTAATATACTCAGTATATTTATCTTAGGACCTGCAGTGATACCTGTTTATGTTTCAGATTTACTGGTTTTAAGTTGTTACCAGTAACACACTATATTTATCTACAGATTTCCCAGTATTAAATTGTTACTAAGTGTTTAACCATTGTACCTTCAGTGATACCTGTTTATGTTTGAGTTACCTGGTATTAAGCTTTTACCAAGTGTTTAACCATTGTACCTTCAGTGATACCTGTTTATGTTTGAGTTACCTGGTATTAAGTTGTTACCAAGTGTTTAACCATTGTATCTGCATTTATACCTGTTTATGTTTGAGTTACCCGTATTAAGTTGTTACAAAGTGTTTAACCATTGTACCTTCAGTGATACCTGTTTATGTTCGAGTTACCTGGTATTAAGTTGTTACCAAGTGTTTAACCATTGTTTCTGCAGTGATACCTGTTTATGTTTGAGTTACCTTGTATTAAGTTGTTACCAAGTGTTTAACCATTGTACCTTCAGTGATACCTGTTTATGTTTGAATTACCTGGTATTAAGTTGTTACCAAGTGTTTAACCATTGTACCTTCAGTGATACCTGCTTATGTTTGAATTACCTGGTTTTAATTTGTTTCCAAGTGTTTAACCATTGTATCTGCATTTATACCTGTTTATATTTGAGTTACCCGGTATTAAGTTGCTACCAAGTGTTTAACAATTGTACCTTCAGTGATACCTGTTTATGTTTGAGTTACCTTGTATTAAGTTGTTACCAAGTGTTTAACCATTGTACCTTCAGTGATACCTGTTTATGTTTGAATTACCTGGTATTAAGTTGTTACCAAGTGTTTAACCATTGTACCTTCAGTGATACCTGTTTATGTTTGAATTACCTGGTTTTAATTTGTTTCCAAGTGTTTAACCATTGTATCTGCATTTATACCTGTTTATATTTGAGTTACCCGGTATTAAGTTGCTACCAAGTGTTTAACCATTGTACCTTCAGTGATACCTGTTTATGTTTGAGTTACCTGGTATTAAGTTGTTACCAAGTGTTTAACCATTGTACCTTCAGTGATACCTGTTTATGTTTGAGTTACCTGGTATTAAGTTGTTACCAAGTGTTTAACCATTGGTTCTGCATTTATACCCGTTTATGTTTGAGTTACCTGGTATTAAGTTGTTACCAAGTGTTTAACCATTGTACCTTCAGTGATACCTGCTTATGTTTGAATTACCTGGTTTTAATTTGTTTCCAAGTGTTTAACCATTGTATCTGCATTTATACCTGTTTATGTTTGAGTTACACGGTATTAAGTTGCTACCAAGTGTTTAACCATAGTATCTGCAGTGATACCTGCTTATGTTTGAGTTACCTGGTATTAAGTTGTTACCAAGTGTTTAACCATTGTACCTTCAGTGATACCTGTTTATGTTTGAGTTACCCGGTATTAAGTTGTTACCAAGTGTTAAACCATTGTATCTGCAGTGATACCTGTTTATGTTTGAGCTTTCCTGGTATTAATTTATAATTAAGGGTTAAATCACCGTTACTCACCTGTTTGAGTGATTTTACTAAACTAAAATAAAAAATTTACATCATACTCTACTAGCCCTTGAAGGATGTCATGTGGTACACTGGTAAAACATTATACAGGATGTCATGTGTTACACTGGTAAAACATTATAAAGGGTGTCATGTGGTACACTGGTTAAACATAAAGGGTGTCATTCGGTACACTGGTAAAACATTATAAAAGATGTCATGTGGTACACTGGTAAAACATTATAAAGGGTGCCATGTGGTGCACTGGTTAAACATTATAAAGGGTGTCATTTGGTACACAGGTAAAACTTTATAAAGGGTGTCATTTGGTACACAGGTAAAACATTATAAAGGGTGTCATTTGGTACACTGGTAAAACATTATAAAGGGTGTCATTTGGTACACAGGTAAAACATTATAAAGGGTGTCATTTGGTACATTGGTAAAACATTATAAAGGGTGCCATGTGGTACACTGGTTAAACATTATAAAGGGTGTCATTTGGTACACAGGTAAAACATTATAAAGGGTGTCATTTAGTACACTGGTAAAACATTATAAAGGGTGTCATTTGGTACACAGGTAAAACATTATAAAGGGTGTCATTTGGTACACAGGTAAAACATTATAAATGGTGTCATTTAGTACACTGGTAAAACATTTTTTCTGTATGAGATTAGCTAAAAATTAATTCAAAACAATCCATACCTGTCTATTGTTGTACAAAATTGGTTCATACATCATCAAAATATAAAGTAAACAAACTCATCCTTTCACCCATATCATACAATAATCAAAGGTCACAATGTACCCCCTCAAAAACAAGTCACTCATCACAGTAAGATAAAACATCTTTCTCTATGTCTTTAGATATCTGCTCATATTCTTGTTGTATAGCAGACAAACTTGTGACTTGGAGGTCATCTTTTTGTGTATTTCCATGCTTTCCAGAGGTTGATGGTTGTAAAATCTCTAGATTAGAATTTCCAACATTGTTTATGATATCCATGTTAAACGTGTGCTGAAAGTTTAAATCTGAACTATTGTTGCTACTGCCATGTAGAGAAAATGAAGAATCCTGTGTATCATATGGATATGCCTGAACTGGGTTATCTCCCTTTGTATTACCTGATATATCCAGCAGAATTTTCTGTGTTGAACAGATATCAGCCTCAGTCTGATCATTTTGTAACATCTCACTTTTACCATAAGAATCCACATCTTCCAGTCCTTTTAATGGACTCAAAAGAAAGTCTGGAATTAAAGTATCTTCCTCTATATCTTGAAGATTTCTTGTCAGCCATTCATATGAACTTGGTCCTTTATCAGAATTTTTCATACTGCAGTCTGTTTCATTGGTCAACACTTGTTCTGTTGTTAAAAGCAATGAACCTAACCCTGACAAATTCTCTTGTTGAAAGTTGATGTCTGATGTGTTAATAGTTTTTAAATTTGTCTCATTGGAAGGATCATAAGATGTCATGTCAAAGTCAGCTATTTGTGACAAGTTTAAAGCTGACAGGTCATCAGACATTTTGTTTTCTGTGATACTCTTTCCTTCTGACTGTAGACAAGTCATATTGTTTGAATCATTTCTGCTAGATTCAGACTGGTTGAATGGAACTTGAATGGGTAATGTAGCAGGGGGGCACTGACTGTTAGTTAATGGAACTGGTAAAGTCATGTTGCCCTGTAAGTATGGCATCCTAGTTCCTGCAGGCATATTGCCCTGTAAATATTGTGGCCCATATCCTGTTGTCATGTTATGGAAAACATTTATCTGGTCAATAATAGTCTCTACACTGCCAAATGGTACACCTGGCATGTAATCTGTCATCATACCATGTAGTCTTGATTGCTGTGTTGAGCCTAAACAAAACTCCAAATCCTGAATTACCTCCCTTAGTCCTGGCTCGTAATGAAGGAAGTTCTTTATAGTAACTTCTTCACCATTAGACATTTTCCGTTTTAATGTTACCATAAAAGTATCTGTAGGATTTTTTGTGTTGACATCTACACTACCTAAAACATCTGCCTTTTTCTTAGTGATGAGCATCTGGTTATTTTGTTCTGCATTATTCATCAGTACCCTGTTCTCACTGGAGTCTACAGCAAGAGGTACCATGCTAACATTGCCTGTTTTATTGTCTAAGATTGGAGCATCACCTTCAGTTAAGGGTAAGACAGACATTCCTGCAAAAAATACATACTGATGATTTATAAAAAAGCATTTTTACTTTTCTGAACAGTGGTATAGGGTAAAATCAATCAGTCAAGTAAATGGACAACATACACTATATAATGAAACAGTTTTTCAACATTTTATCCAGCAAATCCAGCCATTTGGATGGAGGCAACAGTAACCTTTAACTAATAACTAATGATATTTGATATATTTTATATATATAAATAAGATATATCACACACTTTTTATAAATACATTAAAGTAAACTTCATTTTTAAACCATGCACATGTATTTAGTTTCTTTTTTTCCAGATATGTATAAAGTGAAACCAATAAAAAGATTTTTCACAGAACAAACAACAAATATTGCTACAGAGGACCTTCGAGGATGGGTCAAAGTCATAGGACTTCTTGATAATCAACACATTTTAGGTGAGAAATGTGACCCACAAATCTCTTTTATGGATTTATTAATAAATGTGATGCACAAATCTCTTTTATGGATTTATAAATAAATGTGACCCACAAATCTTTTTTATGGATTTATAAATAAATGTGACCCACAAATCTCTTTTATGGATTTATAAATAAATGTGACCCACAAATCTCTTTTATGGATTTACTAATATCCCTCAATTGCTTCATAATAGAAAAATACGATTTTACAAATTGTGACAGTAAAACAAGGTTCAACTATAATGGTGTGAATTACAGGTTTGTTACTACTTAATGGTGTTTCTTAAAGAGGGTTTGGACTATCAATGGTCATCATTGGTAGATCTTGAGCATTTGGAGCACCTGTATCTTAAGTTTTGGACATCTAATGGTGGATCATCAAGATCTGAAGCACCTAATGATAAATGTTTAGAATTTAGACTACCTAATAATGGATCTTATAGGATAACAAATATAACATACCACTTAACTTCCCTTGTGCCTGATTTCCAACATTATGTGAAATACTTGGTATGTTGTATTTACCAAGACAACCCCTGATTAGACCAATGATATCCATCTGTAACCTCGCTAACTGTTGATGTACATGTGACTTTCTATGTTGCTCCATTGTTCTCAGGTAATGGAAATTTAATCTACATATCATACAGGTGTGTAACTCGTTACCAGTGTGGAATTCTTTAAAATGCAGTTTTCTTGCTCCCTGAAGAAAAAAAAATTTTTTTTTTTAAAAAAGATTTGAAATGTGTGATGCGATAGCAATAGCTCTACAGACTATTATCTGATCAAGTAAACACAAGGAAAACAAATTCTGATCTTTATACTTATACATGATAAATGTTTCAACAGAAATAAATGTACATAGTGACATTTTCTTTTGACTCGTACCTTTCTTGTTGTGATTTCTTTGAAATTCAATGCAACAAGTAGACCTCAGGTAGATCCTAGGGTAAGAAAGTTTGTTTGCTTACTGTTATGTGTCAGTTTTCTTTTTATTTTTCATTTATCCCTTCCATCCAAGAATTGACCACCTCCATATAAGGGAAATAATTTATATTCATTACTCAACTTCACTTACCGAGAATGTTTACTGGAAACTGGATATTTATGAAGTGTATTTTTTTGACTGCAAAAAGTACTGTTATATTTTATTAGTCATGTTAGTAGATGTTTTAATGGGATAGATTGACAATACTTACCCTTGAATCAAAGACTCTAGTACATGTTACACATCGCCATGGATGCTGGGTTTGTGTATGTGTCATCAGATTACACTTTGGTATCCACTGCTTGCAGAACTTACACAACAGTTTCTTATTTCTTTTAATCTTCACTTGTTCAGTACGGTCTGTTACAACTCTAAACTTCACATTACCAGTTGTTGTCTTGGTAACAGTGTTCTGTGTTACACCTTCTTTCTGTCTAAACTTATTTTTGTCTTTACCACTGCTCTTACCCATCTTTGATTCAGATTTCTCCACATTCATCTTTCTACCTCTATACTTCAGTTTGCTTGGAAGTACTTTTCTAGCTTTAAATGCCATGCCTTCTTTTTCTCTTAACAATCTGAAGGATTTCTCCATATAAAACTCTTTGAATCGTCTTGGTGACACACGAGTTCGCTTTAGTAAAACTTTACAAGATCTCATTGATGTAATGTTCCATGTGTCACATGGTTTTACAGAATCAGTTGATGGTGCAAGTTGCTTATTATCAGATTCATAGGAAAGCCCCTTTGTTACACCAGAATCATTAGAGGATTTATGTTCCATGGATACATCTGACTTTAGCTTCACAGTTACATCTGAGTTAGTCTTGGTCTCCATGGTTACTACAGATTCTTTGGAAGATTTTACATCATTAGTACTTTGTTGTTTATTTGGTGTCTGTATTTTACATTTTTTGGTGCTGACATTTGTATTGTCCTTTATTTGTACTTTGTCATTAGATGTTACTATACACAGTCCTTTATTCTCACTGGAGTCAAGTTTTAGTATTTTTGTTGTCTTGTTTTCAGTTATACTGAATTCTGATTCTTTTGCTATGCTTTTGTCAAGGTCCAACATGCTGTCAATTCTTTTTATTTCTTCAGTTCTGGTTATCAACTGATCTTTATTTTTCTTGACTGATTCAAGATTTAAATCATTATTTTTTCTTTTCTTTCCTTTTTTCTTCATGTGTTGAAAAGTTGTAGTCACTGTTTGTAAAACATCTTCATTCTTACTGATGAAGCTACCATCTACACAATTTGGACCATCAATATTTAATTCTTGTGCATTTGTATTTTCCTCAGAATCTTTCTTGCAATTTTCTTTACAAGTTGGAACTTTTTTCTTTTCATTCAAATGTTTACTTGTCATTGTAGATTGTCTATTTTTTACTCCTTCATTACATTTAGTTTTCTTGATAATATCCTTTGTATTTTTATTTCCATTAGATTTTATATTATTGTTCCTCACATCTTCATTCTCATTGCTATCTTTACAATTTGTCTTTGCCTTTGCAGGTTTTTGTTCACTTCTCCTATTTTTAGGTTTTCCTTTAATTTCTCTAAATTTAGTTTGCTCACTGTCTTCTTTGTCTGAACATTCGTTTTTACTTTCATCTATATTTATTTTACATTTTTTATCTTCAATTTCAGCAGGCAATTTTTCAATTTTTGCTTGTCTTTTCTGTCTTGCTAATTCTCCAGTTTGACCATTTAATGAGCTACTTTGCAAGACATTATATTCAGTTTGAATACTTCTCAAGTTACAATTTGTCTTTTTTAACTCATTACTTTCAGTCTGACTATTTATAGAACTTTGAATCGTACTTTTTTGCCCATTATCACTATCTCTATGGTAACCTTTTCCTCTGTAGGATATAAGCAGCTCCTTTTTGTGATTTTCTGAATCATATTGTAGATGTTTTGGTAATTTTTTAGGTCGTACTTGATTTAGTTTTTCATCTATACTACATCCTATATATTGCTGTGCTTCTTGTGACAATTTATTTAGCAGATTTAAACCCGATAAAGTATTTCTCTTTCTCTTTGCTCTAGTTTCCATGATATATTCTCCATTTTTATACATCTGTGTCTCACTTTCATCTTTAGACTCATATTTATCCATCACTTCCCCAGTTCTATCATCCTTGTCTATTGTGTTACAACTGTCTGCTGCCTCAATCTGTGGCAATTTTTCACCACTCTCATAAGCTTTCTTGCATCCATCAACTGATTTAACTTTCAGCATCTTTTCATCTTGTGTGTCATCCCCATATGTAATGTTATTTTTTGTTATTTCTTTCTTGTCATCTTTTGCAGGCACATCCATTTCTTGACTTTTAACACTGCTTTGTTTGATGGGAAATTCAGTTAAACATATTTCAGCATTTACACACTGGTTGTTATTTTCAGTATCTGAAGTGAGATCCGTGTTATTTTTCAATAACAAAGTTGGCATCTTATCCATTTCCGGTCTTCCTTTTGATAATGTCACTCCTGACATAAACATTTTTTCACAAGTTTTTTCTGTAATGGGAGACACAGACATTTTTGTTGAATTCTGGCCTCCACAGTTTCCGGTATTTTCCAATGTTTCAGAAATAACAGGCATAGCATTATCCCCATCTATCACAAGTACTCTTGTACTTCGCGGAACATTCCTGTCCATGATAGAAGATTTATTTGATTGTACTCTTGGTGTCTCTGTAACTGATGTTTCCTTGGTCAAACATTCTCCTGAATGTGGTGTATTTGTTGTTTCTTCATATTTAGCTAATGGTGAATCAGTTGCTAACAATGGCGTGCCTGTTGATGTAATTGACATTTTTGCTGCCAAAGATGTAAATGAGGTTATTCCTCTTTTCTCTTCACATTTAGCTAAGGATGACGTTTCAAATGTCAAACAATCAGTTGACAAAGAATTTTCCTTTATTCCTGGAGATTTTACAGGAGATACTTTTGCCAAAGGTTTAATCACATTTGGTGTTTCTTTTGTCATGGTTGATTTTGTTGATGATTTTTTTGTTTCCACAGATCTAATAAACACAGACATTCCACTTGTCTCTAAGGGCTTCATTAACGGTGTAACAGTTGCCATAGGTTTAACCAATACTGGCATTTCACTGGTATCTACACATTTTAAAAATGAAACCTCTACAGTTTTGATCAATTGAGATGATGGTTTTGAATCTGGTGTTTTGATAACTGGTACTTGTAATGTCACTGGTGTTCCTTGATGAAATGTTGTTTTGTCAACTATTGCAGATTTTACTGGTACTTGTGATGTAACAGGTGTTTCTTGATAAGGTGGTGTTCTGTCAACTACTACAGATTTTACTGGTACTTGTGATGTAACAGGTGTTTCTTGATGAGGTGGTGTTCTGTCAACTACTACAGATTTTACTGGTACTTGTGATGTCACTGGTGTTCCTTGATAAGATGGTGTTCTGTCAACTACTACAGATTTTACTGGTACTTGTAATGCCAATGGTGTTCCTTGATGAGGTGTTGTTCTATCAGCTACCACAGATTTTACTGGTACTTGTGATGTCACAGGTGTTCCTTGAAGAGGTGGTGTTCTGTCAACTACTACAGATTTCACTGGTACTTGTGATGTCACTGGTGTTCCTTGATGGGGTGTTGTTCTGTCAACTACTAGAGATTTTACTGGTACTTGTGATGTAACAGGTGTTCCTTGATGAGATGTTGATCTGTCAGCTACCACAGATTTAACTGGTACTTGTGATGTAACAGGTGTTCCTGGATGAGGTGTTGTTCTGTCAGCTACCAGTGATTTTACTGGTACTTGTGATGGCACTGGTGTTCCTTGATAAGGGGTCATTCTGTCAGCTACCAGAGATTTTACTGGTACTTGTGATGTAACAGGTGTTCCTTGATGTGGTGTTGTTCTGGCAGCTACCACAGATTTCACTGGTACTTGTGATGTCACAGGTGTTTCTTGAAGAGGTGGTGTTCTGTCAACTACTACAGATTTTACTTGTACTTGTGATGTCGCTGGTGTTCCTTGATAAGGTGTTGTTCTGTCATTTACTACAGATTTTACTGGTACTTGTGAAGTCGTTGGTGTACCTTGATGAGGTGTTGTTTTGTCATTTACTATGGATTTTACTGGTACTTGTGATGTCACTGGTGTTCCTTGATGAGGTGTTTTTCTGTGAGCTACCACTGATTTTACTGCTACTTGTGGTGTCACTGGTGTTCCTTGATGAGGTGTTTTTCTGTGAGCTACCACTGATTTTACTGGTACTTGTGATGTCACTGATGTTTCTTGATGAGGTGTTTTTCTGTCAGCTACCACTGATTTTACTGCTACTTGTGGTGTCACTGGTGTTCCTTGATGAGGTGTTTTTCTGTGAGCTACCAGTGATTTTACTGGTACTTGTGATGTCACTGAGGTTCCTTGATGAGGTGTTGTTCTGTGAGCTACCACTGATTTTACTGCTACTTGTGATGTCACTGGTGTTCCTTGATGAGGTGTTATTTTGTGAGCTACCACTGATTTTACTGGTACTTGTGGTGTCACAGGTGTTTCTTGATGAGGTGTTGTTCTATCAGCTACCACTGATACAGTTTTATGTAACATCTGTGTTGGTTTCCTGGACAGTGATGTTGATTTGTCTGCAGACACTGGTGTTCCTTTCTCTAATGATGATGTCTCTTCACTTGATATTGGTATTCTGAGATCTTTGACTGCTTTTGATTCTGAGAACAATATTTTTGCCTCTTTCACAAATTTATTTACTGCTTCTAACACTGGTGTACCCATCTCTGTTACAGATTTTGTTGCCTCTTTTAAAAATGATGTATCTTTAGAACTTCTTCTCATATTATGGACTTTAGCTGTAGTACCAATTATTGTTTCCGTTGTAGCTATGGGGCTATTTGTTCCAATAATAGAACAACCTGTGTTTTCTTTTGAACAAAAATTGGTCTTAAAGACTTTTGTTGTAGTTTTAGTTGACTTGTCTGATGTAGCTTCAGAAACTGTACTATCTTGTTTGTTAGCAGTACAGTCTGAACTTACTTTTGACATTAAAACTTCATTACACAACACAGGTCCACTTTTTGTGACTGTTAAGTCAGATTCTAAATTGTCATCAATACTTTTAATTTCACAGCATCTTTTACCAATATCCGATTGATGGAATTCAGTGTTACTATTAGTTAATTTATTTACACATTTTGTTGAAAAATCATCTAGTGTAAAACTTTCATTACTATTGGTCTTAGAGTCTTTTTCTTTTTCAATGTTCAAAAACATACCAGTCACTTCACAAAGCAAAGTTTTAGAGTTTGTTGATTCTCTTGTAGTTGGAACAGACACTGAAGCATTTGTATCATCTGTATGTTGGTTTAATGTAGTTTCAGTATTTGTAAACTTGGCCCCATTTTCCTGTATTTTTGAAGTTGTACATACAGAATGTTTGGCCCCATGCACTGGATCCATATTGTCAACATTATGTACTGTAGTTGCTAGCTGACCTTGTATGTGACACATATCCTTCATCTCTGGTAGTGTACTACAATATGTAACATTTACTAAATCAGATTTGGTATTTTCTGAAAGGATTGCGGCCTTTGTTTTCTGTGAATCCTTGTTAAAATCAGAGGGATCTTGAATGTTCTTGGTATTATAACTCATCTGCTGTAATGTATGTGCTTTATTTTCCATTTTGTATTTTCTTTCTTTCAAACTTCTCAAATCTTTAATTGTTGTTAAATACTTATGTAAGACTGATGACTTGCTACTATGATCAAATGCTTTCTTTTTTTCATTCAAAACTTCATCTTCAAATTGTGTTAAACACTGCCAGTGACATGGTTTTTTTACATTGTCAAGACGATACAGAACCCATTGACAGAAAGTTTGTGTTTTATCATGTGGGCTTTTGTGTGCTTTTAATAGTATTTTCTGAGCAAGAGAATCAATCTCACCATTTTTATCTTTGTGATCAATATTGTCATCACTTTCGTCATCGCTATAGTAACCCATAGGAAGTGCTATAGGATGATAGAGAAGATTATCCACTTTAAACTTTGAGCATGAATCTGGTGCATCATGCCATGTTTTTGTAAAGATGGGTGAACTATGTAACGGGACATTGTAAACTTCCCCAAAATATTTTGAAGACAAATCAGAATCTTGATCACCAAGGATATTCTCAAAATCAGTGTACAAATTTGATGAAAAATTAGTATCTGCAATGTTATCAAAATCTTTAAATGGAGAAATGTCACCAATATTAAGTTCTGAATCTATACTCAAAGGAGATGAATCAAAGTCAACATATGTTTGTCTCTGGTTTAAACCCGAGTCACCACTGGTATCAAAATGAAATGATTGTAGACCATACTTCAAAGTACCAGGATTTTTATCATCTTCCCTACAACAGTCCACTGCCCCAATACTTGTGTCACTTTCTTCACAATAAATTATGGTCTCCTCATCTCTATCAGAAACATTGTTATTAGCAGATGTAATCTCTGGATTCTGTGAACGTCCATGTGGCTTAATAATACTGTTATCTGAAGACTGAAAATTTGGATCAAATTGATCCCCATTTTTAATATCTCTGTAAGGTAAAGATTCCAGTTCTGGTTGAGATTCAAGTATCTTTGTATTGTCAGTTATGTCTTCAACATAACCACTTAAATCTTTGCCAGCATTTTCATCATTTATTTCATCTATGGTTTTTAATGCATATTTTTTCTTGTTATCAATTACAATGTTTTGATGTCCTGTAACCTGCCTTATTATAGATTCGTTATTAAATGGATTATGTGACACAGCCCTGTCTGTTGCCATGACAACATTTATATCATTTACACCTGAATTAATGGTATGTTGTTTTTCTATCAAGTGACTTTCTTCTGAACTTGTTTCTGTATTACTTATACCAATTTCGTCTTTATAACTCTCTGATGAATTTGATGTTTTTATTTCCTCCATTCTTGCCATTTTATTTTTATCCTGACCATTAGTAGAACAGACACGGTTAAATTCACCTAGAAGATCTCGTTTTCTTTTATTTTGTTGCTTCTTTTGTCTCTTTTTTGTATTTTTCGATAAATGAGAAAACATATCCACTTCATTTTTATAATCTATTTTAACTGATTTTTCACATTCCATGCTCTTCATATTATCGACATTTGTTGCTTCCACAGTTGTTAACGATGAGTCAGTCTGTTCTGTGCTGTTGAGTTCTGATCCTTGTATCCTTAAATCAAGTGCCTCATTCTGAATACTGCATGCATTCACTATATCACCACAGCAATCAAGTTTCTTTTCTCCACGAACATTTTTATTTTTATTTGTTGGCAGTGACTTCAATCCATATTTTATTAATTTATCTTTCTCCCATACACATGGAATAGTACAAAGTGAGTCAGTACTTGTCATAAATGGTTTGATACTGGTATATAGATGTGGCTTGAATGACAGTAAACTGGAGCTTTCATTTGTTGTCACAAATATTCTAGCATATTTCTCTGATACATTTTTGTTCAAATCTGTAGATATAGTTCTGGAATTATGTAGTGTTGACTCCATTACTGATGTATTGAGATGAGTGAAAAGATTTCGTCCAGTCCATAGTGGTTTAGGAGTTGTATTTACTGGTAGATATGGTTTTGTTATCAGCCCCTTAACATCTGATGACACCAATTTCTTAACATAATCTGTCTGTTTAGGATCTTGAGAGAAACACATTTTTTGTACATCTGTCATAGATTCCCATTTCTTGTTACCACCGGGAACAGAGATATTAGATAAAGGATTAAGGTTTTTCACAGTAGGTTCAACAAGTGGTAGAACTTTAACTGTAGATGATTTACATAACTGTGAACCATTTGAAAACAAGGACAGATCTTCATAAGCAACAACATCTCTGGGATAATCTCTGTATATGTAAGGATCCTGTTCTGTATCTACCCCCATATTTACCAATGACTGTTGAAATGGACAATTTGCTTCAGATGTCCAAGTTGGAACAGTTGATGCTATAGACATATTTCCGGATGACTGCTGAGATGTGCAAGTTGATGCCAATGACATATTTTCTAATAATTGCTGGGATGTGCAAGTTGATGCTATAGACATATTTCTGGAAGACTGCTGGGATGTGCAAGTTGATAAACGAGACATATTTTCTGATGACTGCTGGGATATGCAAGTTGATGCCCGAAACATATTTCCTGATAACTGCTGGGATGTGCAAGTTGATGCCCGAGACATATTTCCTGATAACTGCTGGAATGGGCAAGTTGTTGCTTCAGACTCATTTTCTGATGTCTGCCTTGATTGACTTTTTGTAGATACTTTTGTTGCCAATTGCTGAGAAAGATACTTTGATGTTTTCATAGAATTTGCATCTGATGACAGAAATGGAACCTTTAATGAAGATGAATGAGACAGACAATCTGATGTGATTGAACCATTTCCTGCTGACTGCTGGGGTAGAACATTTGTTGTTGATAGCTGATTTCTTTCTGTCTGTTGTAAAATAAGATTTGATGTTGGAGCAATAGCAGACAACTCATTTTCTTGTGTTTGTTGCAATGGGAAGTTTGATGTTTGTGCAACATTTTTTATTTGCTGACTTGTTCTTTGTGAAACTGTGCCACATACTTCTGATAAATTTGGGCACATTTCTTTTAATGGTAATCTAAAATATTTTCCTGTTGGCACTTCTGAGCTTTGAATAGATTTTGTGGCAGCAGATGTTGGAGCCATAGTTGTTACCTTCAGCGTTGGTAATGACAAGTCTGTCTCAATATTTTCTGAATTGCTCACTGACTGAGTTTTGCTTAACTTTGGTAACTGTATCAAGACACTTGGTTTTACATGTGGCAAATTCTGGTTAACTTCTATAAATGGCAATCTTGAATCATTTTGCCTGTGTAATTCAATTTTGGTTTTACTGTTTATTTTGAAGAGAGAACATTCTTTATTGGATACACTAATGTCTTGCTTTTTCTGTCTAGATCGTGAAGTTAATTTTGGTAAATCTTGATCCATCTCATCCTTTTCTTCTAACTGTAGTGGTTTCTTTAAATATGAAGTGTTTTCATCATATTTTGCGTAATTATGATCAGATAAAGATTTCCTCAAACCCGTCTTACTCTTGCTGCTATCTGTCACAGTGTCCTTGCCATTATTACTTCTTACAGATGAATTCACTTTATATTCCTTTCTTGTTTTTTTCTTTCTAAGTTTTTCTTTTTCACTTATGGTACTTTCTTTTTTGTTTGTTACCTTTCTCGGCTTAATGTTTGTGGTTTTTGTCTCATCCTTTCTATCTTTTAAAGTTTTATTACCAATTCTCCGGAATAATTTTTTGTCAGTTTTATATTCCTCTTCAAAATTAGATTTGGAAATACAACTTGCAACTTCTGACAATATATCCAGTCCACTCATCTCTTGGTGATAACATTGATCTTTTTTCATCACACTCTCTGCTACTGAATCAACAACTTTTGTTCTTACTTCTCCAGATTTTTCTCTCATATTTCTGTTCTCTTTTTTCCTTTTTTTCTCAGATTTGACTGTGCCATCTTTGTTTACCGTAACAACATACATCTCACCAAGACAAGGTATCATATATTTACGAACAGCATGTTCCTTATTCACATTCAATTCCAAGCCTTCATCATTTGTAAATGTTCCATTATTAGAAATTTCCTTTCTCTCTTGTCCCTCCTTTGTATAATTATGATTTCCTTGTATGTCTGTATTCTTATCTAAGACTTTACTTTGTCTATCCCTAACAAAACCGTGAACCATTAATTGTATAGGTGTATCACCTATAGTTGACTTTTCACCTTTATTATCTACTTCATTTCTATCTTCTCTATGTTCTTTTTCATTTAACTTTGTTTTTGTACTTGTGGTCTTCCAAACATTCTTTTGTTCCATGTTTTGTACAAAATCATAAGAAATATTTTGAGTTCTATTATTTCGATGTTTAGGTATATCCCTATTGTGTGAATTTCCTATTGAAACACAGCTTTTAAATTCTGACGATATCCGACTACTTCCAGATGTTTTAGGGGGACTGTTCGATGGTACAATCTTCTCCATTATACATACATTTGCATCTTCACAATCCTGATATATTTGTTTTTTCTTTTCTTTCTGTGCTTTAAGTTTATTTTTCACTTGACTTTTTTTATTACAAATTTTTGTTTTATGACCAATAGTCTGTGAGGAGCTACTATGTTTCGTTTTTTCTAGCTTGTGGATCTTTTTCTTGCTTTTTGTTACCAGTTCTGATGAAAAACTTCTATTCTCATTCTCACAATGCATCATGTTCTCAACAAATTTTGATTTCTTATCTGTTTTAGGTTTTTTGGTCTCTTTGTTGTACTTGCCAATCCCTAATTTCTTTTCAACAGATTTTCTTACCTTTTCAACTACATCATCATTACCAATCTTAAGGTCATCATTTAATATAAGCCTCTTAGATGGCAAGTCAACATTTTCATCACTGACTTTTTCAGCAATGCTCTGGAACAATTCAGAATAAGTATTTTTTGTTTTATCAGCTGGGATATATTCAGGAAGTATTGGAAGGCTCTGTTGGTGCATTATTGAACAAAAGTTGGAATCTCCTGCAATATCATCCTTAGTGGATATATATTCATTATTATTCCCATTCCTGTTACTGCTTAAATCTAAAATACTCTCAGAGTCCTGTTGCTGACACAGGTTACTTGTTTTCAAACCTTCTTTATCCTGTGGTGATGACTTATTCTGTTTGGTTCTTTTTGAACAATTTTCAGGCTGTGATGTGCCTTTGATATCACTTTCAGAACTTTGATTTTTTACATCTATTTTATGTGTTGCTTTCTCTTTTGCAATATAGTTTAATGCATGTTGAAGTAACACAGAGTTTTGAACAGCTTTTGAATCTAAAAACTGATTCTTAATTTGAAATGTCGGAATTGACAGGCAGGTACTTGGGGCATCATCTTGATTTTTTGTGGTACTGTCACCACCATTTTTATTTTTATCTCTAGAAATAACTTCCTGTTGACTCAATGAGTCAATGGACATATTCTGTTCCTTGTTTTGGTGGTCATCTGAAGAAATTGTCATACAATTCTTGAATTCATCTGAAATGAATGGCAATGATTTGGTATTCTGGACAACTACATTAGTATTAGAATAATCTTGATGAAACATGTTAATATCTGCAAAATGATTTGAACTGAAAATTGATGCAATTTGACTTGCTGTTTCCTGCTGATCATATGAGATATAATGTGGAGAATTGTAAAGTTGCTGAGGATAAGCCATGTATGTATATCCTGGTGGTGTGTATCTGCTTTTCCAGGCCGATGGATGATTACTTATTGATGAAGTAAATCGATGTCGAACAATGGTCTGAGATCTAACAATAGATATGCCTGGTGAATATGGGCTGTGATTTTGTACATTTGATTGATGGTACTGATAATTTCCATAACTGGGAGAAAACTGTTGTTCACTTTGTAATGCATGAAGTGTGTTATAATAATTCTGTCTATTTGCATCCATTATATTTAAACTTTTTTATACAGAATATGATTTATAGTAATATCGATTAACTTAATATCTTCTTCTCTGACTATGATGGACCTTTCTCTTGCTATTATGGACCTTTCTCAATACTGTTTAGGTATTTCTATGTTTCCATCACCAAAATTTTCTGTCATGTCTGAAATTATAAAGAACAAATTTTTAATGCTTCAGATTGTTGGTGCACCCACGTTAATCCTGCATAATTTTAAAAAAATGACACATGAAAATTCTACCCAGTGCGTCCCTCTGGACACACTTAAATATGACAATATTAGATCTAAAGCACACATTCTTCTGATCATTCTAAAATATTTACAATACCTATTGAATTCCTATGATGAACTCATTGTAGAAAATTTAGAACATTACGCAATGACACACTATTTTTCACATACATTGTGCGTATGAATACAGGTCTAAATTTAAGATGGGGATTCCCGTGACCTACTTTTATCAATCTATTTTTAACATTCAAGCCATCGCATTTTATATTGTTATTTAATTAAATATACATTGAAAATAAAAGAAAAAATATTGAATTTTAAATAAATAAATTATTTGTTTCGATTTTTATTGTGTACTTAAAAAAATTTCCATTGTCAGGGTGTTCTAAACGCTACACGGCACACTGCTTGCGGGCCACTACCATACAAGCTATGAGCGATGCCGGTGTTGAGAACAGACAGATAATGTTTATGAGCGGTCATCGTAATGAGGCTTCTGTCAGGAGCTACTCTCGTGACTGTTCGACCATGCAAAAACATGCTTTAAGTTCGCTTCTTTCATCAACTGTCACTGGTAATACTTCTGCCGTAATTCCCTCTGCCTCTGACCATGCTTCTTCTTCTCTACCAGCAATAACCCAGAAAAAATGACAGTCAATTCTTAAAAAACCAGGAAGTGTCTGTAAAAAATTATTGTACCTCGGAATACCTCTGATTTTACGGTAAAACGAAAACAAAAATGTCAAAAAGGAAGTGAAGTAGCATCCTCTCATTTTTGCAAAAAAAGACCCGAGATGATGAAGATAGCAGTAAATATTAAACAACATTTAATTCAAGACACAGTAAAAAGAATAAAAATGCCCACTAAAGTCATAGTTTATTTATTGGAAACATTTGTTAGAAATGTCACATGGTCACTCAGCTTCAGAGCCAGACATGTTCAAGTTGTCTACTAGGGGGTGTAACGTTATGTTACATTGATGATAGGCAATGTTTGTGACAATGTTCTTTTAAATTATTATTACTATTAGTCAAATTACATTCTGTATAAATGGAAAATATTGTTTATGTTTTCAATTCTTCATTTAATCAAAATAAATTGAAATGTGGACCTCACTGAAACTTGAAAGGCGTGAATGATCATAGTCGCATGAATGCTGGGATATTTACCCATGATGACAATGCTCTAATTTTAAGTCTATTCATAGACTAAAGGAAAAACATCTAATATGATAACATCACAATTAAATTCTGTATTTTTTTGGTAACATTTGGTAAAAATTATTGGCCCCTAATTTTCTGCACAGAATGGGTCCCATGGGCCCCTGGTTTTTCAAAACAAACTGAAGCAATGATTTTTATAAGTTTTATTTTAAAATAAATATAACATAAGACACTAGGCCATCTTAAACACTAGCTAACATCATACACCCTTCAGCTCATGTAAATTAAATCTGAATATTAACAGATAATAACAAAACATCTACGAAACACAGAAGTTAGAGGTTTAACAGAAACTGACAAGAGGCCCAAGAGTGCCTGTGCTGCTAGCCCACCTAGGGACCTCCCACATAAAATTTGATTTAAATTTAAGATTAATGTTGGGATAGGGATTCAATTTCAAAGAACTGAAAGTACAATTTTAAAGAATTAAAGGTAAAGTATTAACGATACAATTTTAAAGTCCTGAAATATCTAAGGTACACATTTAGAATTTAAGGTACAGTGTTTGAAATGGCTCATGTTATTTTTATCTGTAACTTAAATGCAGGTAAATGAAAAAGGATTCAGGGAAAATTTGTGATTCTTCAATATAGATTTTTATACTTTACATTTTGTACAGTCAAATTTTCAGAGATTAAAAATATTTGTATCATTTTATTTCACAGGTCTAGAATGCTTTACTCATGTTTAAGACTGTCGCAGTTGCTATGGGTACAGTCATATATGTAATTTTGGTTTTGTATTGCAAATTTCTATGAAAAAAAATTAATGTCTATTTTTTATTTTACTAAAACAAACAAAACAAAAATGTTGAGATTGATTGATTGATTTAATAGAGTTTTACATCCCAGCCAAGACTATTTCACTTATATTGAGACTTCACCAGCTATAGGTGAAATGGCAGAAATTTTTACCTTTACAGTGCACTTAGGACGATAGGAAGGGTTCTTTAACGGGCCAAGCGTGCTGTGACATGGGGCATTGGTTTTAAAGGTCTTATCCGAAAGACCTTGTGACTTTCTGATCTATAAAATACAGCCTTGAAGTATCACTTGTATTAGTATTTTGAAGCAATATTATGAAACAAGAGCACTTAGAGGCATGGCAATATATACATGTCACAAACTTGCACAAATTATTACCACAGAAAACAGAGAGACAGCATTATAACATTATATGTACCATCTATATTGATAGACATATAATATTTCATTTGAATCTATACATATTTGAAGACGCTCAGAATCTATACATATTTGCATAGGCTCAAAGTCCAAATTGGGCCATAACTCCTCTTAAAATTATTTCAGCCAAAATTTGAATTTACATGAGATGTTATCATGGCAATATTACATACCAGATTTTGTTTGAATCATAATTTTCCTAAAAGAGTTTACTAATTTAGGAGAAACTTGACATCAATCAGAGAAACTGTACACCATTTATACAAATGCACGGAAACCAAATATCTCTTAATAGTAACTGTGACTTTTACCTTTGACCTATTGACCTGGTTTGCAATCCCACGCAACTCATTATTTAAATGGTAATTTATGTAAGATGCCTGTCTTTATCAATTTCAGTGCAATGGATAATTTCCAGATAATTAACCATTTCAGTATACTTATGCAGCTATGACCTTGATACATGTATTTGAACATATAACCTTGAACCATATATCAAATGATTATATTATCAATACCTACAATATTCTAATATACACGCCTATACAAAAAGTTAATAGTTTTCAAGATAATTAACAATTTCAATCTTCTAGTGCAGTTATGACCTTGACATTTGAATGTATGACCTTAATCATATATCAAAATGATTGTCATATCAACACCTACAATATACAGTCCTGTACAAATCTGAATTGCACGAGCCCATACATGGTTCTGACCAAGTATAATTGAAATCTGTCAGTTTCATCGGAGAAGTTGAAAATAGGCGTTATAATGCACACATGCACATACACTTGTTGCACTATGCCACAAGTTCACATGACCTATGGTCAGGTGCTAAAAACTAGGTCATAACTTTGACCTTGACTGGAAAAAAAAACCTGAAACCACAATGTCAAAATTTTTACACACAGAACACACAGACATATTGAAGTCATAATAAAACAATTTTCAGTTTATTTCATTATGACTTAAACTGATTGAGCATGATTTTCAGTTCTTCAAAAACATCAAATATTAATGTCTGCATTGAACTATTTCCAAAAACTACTTATTTAGTAGCAAAAGCACAAAGGTAAAAAGAGTAATGCAAAGCAGTACATAATATTCCCGCTAGTGGGATATTTTAATTAATTCAATTGGTGATCCGCAACAAGTACTTAATATGGGGTGTTTAATATCATCAAATTCACAATAAGAAATGTATCAAGGTTTCAGGGTGGTGTTTAATATAATAGAAAAATAACACTAAATTAACAGTTTTTTGAAAGATTTGAATCTTTG
The DNA here is from genome assembly GCA_029721355.1 of Tegillarca granosa. Classification (NCBI taxonomy): domain Eukaryota; kingdom Metazoa; phylum Mollusca; class Bivalvia; order Arcoida; family Arcidae; genus Tegillarca; species Tegillarca granosa. The sequence continues at coordinate 4,245,940 of CM056603.1, forward strand.
GTGTAATAAAATAATTTTAGTGAGTTAACTAAGAACTGGAAAAGGGTTGGGTAATGGACTGGTTCCCTGGATAATCGGACTCAAGGCATGTCCACCTCGGGAGGTTGTGGGTTCAAACCTCGACCAGGCCATACATAAGACTTTAAATATTGATATATATGTATTGCCTCCTCGCATGGTGCTCAGCATTAGGAAGATAGAGTATGGACTGGTTCATAAGGTGCCAGGACAATGGACTTGGGGAGTGATATAGTTTCAAGCTATGATTAAACATGATTCAAAAATTACACTCAATTAGCAAATTTTCGAATCATTTGAATCACTGAAATAATAAAATGAACTTTTAGAGAGATCAATAAGAACTGTAAAAGAGTTCATTAATACTGTTTTATATCACCTCAGTCACAATATTTTAACTTATATTGATTCAGTTAGTTTTGGAATACTGGTGGAAAATAGAGTTTCCAGAGAAATCCATAGACTTTTCTAAAGCAAACTTATAAGTTATAATACATTAGAATCTTCCCAAAAGAGGTAAAAGTCTAGGCATTTGGAGGAACTGTGATCAACAAGTGTACACACGCACTTTAGACCAATTAATAAAGGAATTTAGAAGTTTAACTAAAAATTTGTGATACGGTTTAAAATATTTGTGTATTATGTCACTTTTTGAAAACAAGAGGTCCATGGGCCGTAACGCTCACCTGAAGATTTGTCCAATATTGTTTGCAAAGTGCAGTAGACAATATATTACGTACAGAAACTTTAAAAGTTTTCTCAAGTTAAGAACTCCCACAAAACTTAATCAGAAATATATCTACTCACATTTCATTCATAAGTAGCTTATATAATATGCATGAAGTAACTGTAGTGCAATGAATAATTTCCAAATCATTAATCAATTTCAGTATACTAATGCAGCTATGTCCTTGACCTTGAACCATATATGATTGTCATGTCAATACCTATAATATTCTAATATACATGCCTATACATGAAATTAATAGCTTTCAAGATAATTAATAATTTAAGTATTCCTATGTTGATATGACCTTGACCTTTGAACATATAACCTTGAACCATATATCAAAATGATCTTTGTCGTAATACCTACAATATTCTAATATACATGCCTATACAAAAACTTAATAGTTTTCAAGATAATTAGCAATTTTAAGTCATCTTCTGCAGCTGTGACCTTGACCTTACAACATATGACCTTGTACCATACATCAAAATGATCGTTGTCGCAATACCTACAATATTCTAATATACATGCCTATACAAAAAGTTAATATTTTCAAGGTAATTAGCAATTTAAGTCATCTTTTGCAGCTGTGACCTTGACCTTACAACATATGACCTTGTACCATATATCAAAATGATCATTGTCACAAAACCTACAATATTCTAATATACATGTCAATACAAAAACTTAAAAGTTTTCAAGATAATTAGCAAATTTAAGTCATCTTCTGCAGCTGTGACCTTGACCTTACAACATATGACCTTGTACCATATATCAAAATGATCGTTGTCACAATACCTACAATATTCTAATATACATGCTAATACAAAAACTTAACAGTTTTCAAGATAATTAGCAATTTAAGTCATCTTTTGCAGCAGTGACCTTGACCTTTCAACATATGACCTTGACCCATATATCAAAATGATCTTCATATCAATACCTACAATATTCTAATATACATGCCTATACAAAAACTTAATAGTTTTCAAGATAATTAGCAATTTAAGTCTTCTTCTGCAGCTGTGACCTTGACCTTTCAACATATGACCTTGACCCATATATCAAAATGATCGTCATGTCAATATCTAAAACATTCTAATATACATGTCTATACAAAAAGTTAATAGTTTTAAAGATATAGTGACAAATATATAATTTTTAGCAATTTCCCCACTCAGTGCCTTATAATTTCCCCATTTTGAGCCCCATGGCTACCATTTGTGCAAATCTGAAAATAGATGACCTAAGGAGGTTAAAAATGAAATAACTAAGGTATATCTCTTGTAGATTCAGAGGAGAAGATTTTCAAAGTTTTCCACTCTTTCCCTCCTTGTGGGGCTCAGGTGAGCTAAAAACTGATTTTTTTCAAGTGAATAACCATTTTTATAATATTTTCATACTCAGAACATTTCTAGAATTGCATTAATATTCGACGAAATGTCGTACTACAAGTGAATTTCTGATAAATTGTTGCATTCTATCAAGTGTCAGTTCGACGAAATGTCTTTCGACAAAGCGTCTGCACCGGAATAAGACTACATATTTATTGATTGTTGTTACTGTCTTGGGGGCTTAGTGGTAGAGAGTGTGCCTTAAGAGCGAGGCGTCTGCACTGGAATAAGACTACATATTTATTGATTGTTGTTACTGTCTTGGGGGCTGAGTGGTTGAGGGTCTGCCTTAAGAGCGAGGACCACATCAGTGGCTCATTGGTAGACTGTCTGCCTCGACAGTCATGAGTTTGAACCGTGGCTGGGTCATAAATATGACTTTGAGATTTGAAATATTGAACGGTTCACCTGTGGCCAGGATCTTGAATTGGGTGAATGGTTTACTTGTCTGCGGCATACTGACACGGTGAGCTAGCACCTTACTGAAAAAGTCACTGCCAGTTTGTGCTAGTACATAACAGACCAGGTTACACAAATGCACACCACACACTTACATGCACTTGTACTTAGTTTAATTTTTACATGTACATTTTACATTAACAACACACAAACACACACTGTCATAAGGATATTTTTAAGCACATATAGCATATAGCTAAAAAAAAAGATGTGACATTACACAACATTTTAACTAACCAATCTTATGCTGCAAACTAAATGGGGCCAAAATTTTGGATGGTGGAAGACTTCATTAATTGTGTTTGCCACAGTTACAACTCTAGTTTGTTTTGCTTTTCTATTCAAAGTAATGTTGGTCAAATACAGGACAAATACAAGAATATAAATAAGTGTAGTCAAAAAGAAATTGAAGCTGAAAAAATGTGAACCCATAGAAATCTATATCTAAATGTAACCCTCCCCTGTCGAATCGTGTAAGTGTATATGTGCGAATTAAGGCTTTTATGGCTGATATTTGATATCAATGATTCACAAAATATTACTGATCATGATATAAATTAATACTGAATATTTTTAAAATATTCAGCTACTTGTACTGAATTTTAAAAATCATAAAAATTTTATACATAAATCAGATTGCGTAAGTGTATATATGTGCGTATGAAGACTTAAATATTGGAAAATTTGGTATCATTTGAGACAGAATTCAATAACGTTTTTAAGTATTACTAAAATGTGGGGGATTTATTAAAATGATGATGTACTACGTTTGTGGTACATGAAAATGAATGCTGAAGTGATATCAGCGAAAGCTGTGATTAAAACCAAACTACACATGGTAAACATTTGTTTGTTTCTATAAGTAAATAAAAACTGCATTTTGTAACTAGAAATAATTGCTAGTTTTGTATTTGAATCATCAAGTACTGGCTATTAGTAGCTAACTACTACTTCTACAAGTAGCCAGCTCCAGCCATAAGTAGCCAATTACTACTACTGCTTTTGACTATCACCGCTTTCATCAATATACCAGAATAACAATGAAGTATTAACTCGTTTAAATGAGATAGTATCTTGTTTAAACGAGAAAGTATCTTGTTTAAACGACAATGACCCCATTTTAAAGATCATTTCATGAAACATCAAAACAAAAATATCAAATGAAAAATATCAACAGTGGGCTGTTGCAAATTGCATGAATTGCAAAGCCATTCATGTATAATTTGCAACAGCCCACTGTTGTTCATAACCCATGAACACTGACAAAAAGAATGTCATTTCTTATATTTTCAATTTCTTTAAACATTTCAGTTCAATTTCAGATGATATATCCTAAAAATCACCTTTTTAATATGTCAGTTTACTTCAACCAACCTTCACATTGTCAAGATGGAATATCCAACGTCATGACATCAGAAAGTTCAGAAAGGTTTTCAGCGTTCAAGTACATATTTGGAGAAAAAGCGACAAATGTGGATACCTTACTGCATTTCTCCAGGCATTAGAAACAAGTTTTCCGTCATGATATGGAGATCTATATGTTATAATGCGTCAGTACGCTTTGTCGTGTACAAAGCAACATAAACTTGGAAAAACATATTAATATTCTTGAAAATAATTTGTGGCCAGTTATTGCTAGACATTTCCGGAATAGTGATTTTACATTTATGGATGATAATGCCCCAGCTCATTGCTCTGCAATGACAACTTCTTACAAAGATAACAATATCCCATCCCTTGAATGGCCAGCACAGTCACCAGATTTAAACCCGATAGAAAACTTGTAGTTGAAAAGAAAAAATAAAATAAAAGCAGTTACACATCCGATTCATCCTATGACCTTAATCAGCAAAATCTGAGCATTTGGACCTCTTTTACCTCACAGTACATCCAATATTTGTACAACAGTTTACCTGATAGATTGACCTAAGTCCGCAGAGCACGTGGTTACATCACAATATATTGAGGTATGTAAATTCCAAATACAACTGTAATATTTTGCTAAATATTTAGTAAATTACATGTTTTTTGCTTTTTTTTTTATACCAAACATGGATATGCCATGTGTATTTATTGACTGAAAAAATTGACCTACATTTCAACGACTGGTATTGGGTGAAAAAAAAAAAAAAACGGCTTTCAAATCGTCCAAATGCTTCTGTCCAAGGTCTGTACTATCAGTAGATTGTTTTTAAAAAAAATTGTATCTGAAGGCAAGTTTGCATTAGTTTTTTTTTTATTAACTTTATTGTTAGTACCACAAAGCTAACTTGACATAGTTTTGATAGTCATGGCAATGCTTTGACAAATCTGAATTTTATTGATCCATAAATAATTTTGACCAAGTTTCATTAAATCTATCAAGCAGTTGGGGAAGAATATTTAATGATGCAAACATACATACACGTACACACGCTGCTCTATGTAATAAGCTCACATTGATCATTGGTCAGGTGAGCTGAAAACATTTGTTTTGCTGTAAGAAAGTAAAATACTTTATTTACACTGATGCCAGAGATATCAACATTTTTTTACTTCAATGTATGCAGGTTTATATAGCGTTAATTCAAACAAACAAAACAATTTAAAAGATTAAATTTCAATAACATCCAATACCAGATACAGCTAATGCATCGGTTTTAGATGTTGATCAATTAACACATTCGACTTATCGAAACTTACATATAACATTTCTTCATAAAGAGTTTTGAATATCAAGAACAATTATTTTGTTGACATAAGATCAACCATCTGTAAGCGACATTTTGTCTTCGTTTTTTCCCGCTGTTTGTCATGAATGTACTCGGACTTTAACCACACAATAACTATTAATTCCCGAGGAATTCCGGAACGACAGTTCCCGGGATATGTCAAACTTCCCCGGGAAAATCAAACACATGTTTCTTTTTCTTTTTTTTTTTCTTTTTTTTTTTTTTATTCAAAGAGTATATCATACTTTCGATTTTTTTTTTTGGTAAAACAAATAAAGAAATGATAAAAAAAATTTTCTGAATAAAGGCATAAAATCAAATTTTGATGTAAAACGTCTTTGATTATAAATGATTAGTGCCTTGACTATTAGTTAAAAATGTCTATTGCCGATATAAAAACAGGTGAAACACAAAAAATTATAAAACATAAAAATTTTATTATGTAATTTTATTGAATACTGTATGTATCATACAAGTACAAAGTAAAAAGTACGGAGCTCAGAATGTAGCACTGTATCAATTTTGAAGTTTTGTACAACTTTTTCATAAACTTAGAAACTAACAAAACTTTGAAAATGTAAAAAGTATGGAGCTCAGAATGTAGCACTTGTATCAATTTTGAAGTTTTGACCTGACCCTAGTTTCACAATCATTGATGCAATTGAGTGTACTTTCAACTTAAATCAGGGAATATTTTTATTTTAATTTTAAAGACATTAGTTAAAATCGAATATTTAATGTTATATTTAAATTGTTTATTATAGGTTTGTTGAACAAAACATTTTTTCATAAAACTTAAAATTTTTAAAATATTGATGAGAGAAAAATTGGAATATTTCAGTTGAGTGTACACTCAAGTGAATGATTGTGAAACTGGGGCCTGATGTAGTAAATGCTTCATCTTATGAACCAGAGTAGAAATAACACTGTGAACAAATTTTATCATGTTTGTTGATCCAAGTGGTCAAAGCTGAAGCTTACAGATCACTTGTTTTTCAGTGGCATTTTATATTCTATTGTTACTGTAAGTGAACTTTTTTAAAAATTTATTTCAGTTTTTCATATTTCATTTCTATTTTAAATAATTTATCAAACAAAGAATACATGTTTTTGAGATGCTTATATCACAAATTGGTGTAAAAAATGTGAACAACATTCAAGTACAGAACAGGGATATATCTTTCTATTTCTTGTAAAATTAAAAAATCACATGGGTGCATCTGCATATTTCTACCACTTCAACAGCTTATTTGGAAGAATGTACATGTAATGGCATTTACAGCCAAACTGAAAACCCTGCCTTTAATAAACAAAATAAACATTCTCACACAGGGACATGCCAGAGTGGAATTTGATCCTAGTCCTAGACAGCAAGAGACATGCCAGAGTGGAATTTGATCCTAGTCCTAGACAGCAAGAGACATGCCAGTGGAATTTGATCCTAGTCTTAGACAGCAAGAGACATGCCAGAGTGGAATTTGATCTGAGTTCTAGACAACAAAAGACTGGCCAGAGTGGAATTTGATCCAGTCCTAGACAGCAAGAGACATGCCAGTGGAATTTGATCCTAGTCCTAGACAGCAAGAGACATGCCAGTGGAATTTGATCCTAGTCCTAGACAGAAAGAGACATGCCAGAGTGGAATTTGATCTGAGTTCTAGACAACAAAAGACTGACCAGAGTTGAATTTGATCCAAGACATGCCAGAGTGGAATTTGATCCTAGTCCTAGACAGCAAGAGACATGCCAGAATGGAATTTGATCCTAGTCCTACACAGCAAGAGACCTGCCAGTGGAATTTGATCCTAGTCCTAGACAGCAAGAGACATGCCAGAGTGGAAATTGATCTTAGTTCTAGACAAGAGACCTACCAGTGGAATTTTATCCTAGACAGCAAGAGACATGCCAGAGTGGAATTTGATCCTAGTCCTAGACAAGAGACCTACCAGAGTGGAATTTGATCCTAGACAGCAAGAGACATGCCAGAGTGGAATTTGATCCTAGTCCTAGACAACAGACCTACCAGAGTGGAATTTGATCCTAGACAGCAAGAGACATGCCAGAGTGGAATTTTATCCTAGTCCTAGACAAACAATAGACATTATTATTAAACACGACAATAGTACAGATTTCAGCAACTTTCATTTTCCTGAATTAAAATAATCTTGACTGGGATATTAAACACCTTTTTTTTGCCCATAAATTTTAAATATTTCGTAACTAATAAAGATAGGATAAAATGTTCTTGAAACAATTGTTTGAGACCCTCTCTCAACAGAAAAACATCAGTCTGCAAAGCAATTTTTATTAAATTTCAATACAGTCATTGTAGAAAGAGGCTTAAAATTGTTGTTTTTTCTTGGCTTTTTGGTTTGTGTTCAAAGTTGGTAAGTTATTTATTTTAAAGTACTGTCTTTGCCCCCTTACAGCAAACTCAAATAACTTTGGTGTTTTACATACATCTGTAAGAACAAGCATCACGTTATAACTAAGAAAGTATATGTCATCAGCTTGAACAGATGGAAGTTTTAATGGGTTTTTCACACCTGCACAATCAACCAGAGCAAGGAGATACATCAAATAATTACAGATACATTAATCTTTAATATAATGATTGTGGATCTTTTGTTTCCTTATCCTGCCTTATTCAATATGACAAAATTATGTGACTGCACTTGATGTTAGCCATGTTTCAAGACATTGTAACAATTGTTACGATGAGTTTTGAGTGGTCTGATAGATTGTTAATAGCATATATTGCCAGTTACACACAGCATGTGAATTAAAGTCTGATAATGCAATTATATTTTATTACAGAAGTAATGGAGCAAAGATGTAGTAAATGTAAATAAACCTTGATATCACAGAGTAAAATGCACAAACCTGAAGCTTATTGTGAAAGGTACTGACCCTCACACCAACATCAAGTAAACTGACAAAAAGTATAAAGTAATCAGAAATAATTAACAATTCATAAGTTTTTGATTATTTTATTCTAGTACTGCCATTTATACAACAAAAATAATGACAGGCAACATTTTATTTTACATGATTCATTGTCACCTTAATTTTAATTTACATATTATAATTTAAATCAACTAGGTATTAGCAAGTGTGCAAACAAAATTATATGTAATTAATTATCCTTCATGATTTGAGGAACGGTAAACAAAACAAACTGCACAAAAAACTGCTCTCTCTCTTTCTCTCTCTCTCTCTCTCTCTCTCACACACACACACACACACACACACACACACACACACACACACACACACACACACACACTTCCACTAGCACCATAATAATAATAATAAAGAGCTTAAATTAAAAGCACTGATTACATGCACTACCATGGATTAAATGATTAAATTTGAAATGCCCTCCTAACAAATTAAAATTTGTAAAGCTGCCTGTGCGACTACATTATATTATATAAATAACATTATATTTACATTGTGCAAGATTAACTGATCTGTTCAGTTTACTGTATATTAATTAAAACATTGACGAATACTGTATACAAGACACACAAAAATGTCGAAGATATACATGTAACCCCAACTATATAAGAAAATTTACACATCAATACAAATTTATTTAAGCTATTTATAGAAGCACACCATTGAACCTATTTATAGGAGTGAGCACACTATTTTCACAATAAACAAGCACACTATTTTCACAATAAACAAGCACACTATTTTCACAACAAACAAGCACACTATTTTCACAACCATAAAACAATTTTTTAAAAACCATTTTTTTTACAGATTTAATTAACGAGATTAATACATATTTATACCGTCAAAAATCTACATTTACAAGTACATTAAAGTAGAATAAAGAAAAGAAGAGAAAGCAAAAAAAAACAAAAAAAAGAAGGAAACTGAATATAAAATAAAGTCCACTACAAAAACAATGATGTCAATCATTTATGATAAAATATTTCTAATCTTTAGATTTCTTACTTGGTTAAAATACATGTGATAAAAAGTTATAAAATATGTTGACTATAAGTACAATCTATATTCTTTTTAACAGTGTCCAACGTTATCGGTTTTGAAATAATCCTTTGATATTCTTTAAACCTAGGGGCTTTCTACCCACCTGAAAAACAAATAAAATAAAATGATTTATATTAGATAGGTATCTAAACACACAATACAGAAGTATCAAGTAAGGAAGATTTCATTTTCATCATCAAATCACTACTGCATGTACTTTGAATTATTGAAATAACACTAGTATTATTATTTAATTATATCAAATATTACAATTTAAATTTCATAAAAAGTTAAGCATCAAATGATCTTAAAAACAAATAAAACCGTGTTATTAATCTTAACTGGAAACTTATTGTTGCTTGGAAACATATTTTTTGACTTCTGAGTGAATAAAATTTCAAGTGTGTTTCCAAAAGATATTTTTTATCATAATATTACTTTAAAGGAAAACACATGAAATTTCATAATGCCTCGATAAGTTTAATGAACCTAGCTTCCAATCAAATTAATTGTAACAAGATGTATTAATATAACAAAACAGGTGTCATTAATAAACTAATCATGAATGTTGTGCAAGTGATAAATTAAAATTGTAACATGTGAATTTTAGAAATCACTGTGCATTAACTTCAAGTATAGACTTTTTATTTTAAGCTAAAACAATCAACAAGTGCATTGCTGAAATTGCCATGCATTAATTTTACATCAATGGTCACTGATTTTGTGTTTCTTTAAAATTTTTTGAATAATTGTTATTTAACATAAACAACTGTGCATTAAAATTATCTATCTATATGCCTACCATGAAAGAACTCTCTCAAGCTGATGTAAAAGGATAAAAATAACAAAGTCGAAAAGCAGTATGTATCTATATTAATCTTAACATTAACTTGTTATTGTGGCTTTACTTTCATTTGGATATGGAAATCAATAAGACTTTTATATTTAAGCTTCAAATGTTTATATCATTTATAAAGGGGTTCAACAGCATGCCACCAGAATACCCCCATAACACTTAGTGTGGAACATTTGTTTCCATTATACATGGAATAATAACATTAAACTAAACATCTATCCTTACAATGTGTCTAATGAATATTTGATATCTTTTAACAGAATTAAAATTTAATTACATGTATTCAATTTCATGTGAGCACTTTATTTAATTTTAATTTCAATAAATTAAATTTAATATTATTTAATATTACATGTATTATATATGATATAGATTTTAAATACTTACCTATACCCCACAATGTTTTATTTATATAACACTTATTTTTCTGTGCATGCATTATTTATATAAAACATTACAAAATTGTTAAATCTTTGAACCAGAAAGCATTTTTTTCTTGTTTATTGACAAAAAATTATTTAAGTTATTTAACTAATTCTTAAAATCAAAATAATCGATTTTGAAAACAAAACTCTAGATGTAGGTTCCTCACAGTAACATTTTAGAAGTAAAGTTGAAATGCCATCAAATTGATGTGGATTTAATTATCCTTAACTGATAATCTATTACATGTGTTCATTTATATTGTATAATGATCATTTTTAAAGCAATATAAGGAATAAATTAATTTGAATGAACAACATTTGCCAATTTTGGAATTTAATAGATATTCATATATTCTCGGACTCTGACTTCATATGTTGACTGTTGTGAAAAGTTAAAAACCTTTTGTATTTTGGTGGTAATTACAATTCTTCCAGTTTAAATATAATTATTAAAGTTCCATTGATGAGCTCTGCTAAATTAAAAGGTTCATATGTTACAGAATGATAATTTTTCCAAGTGACATATTTTTTACTTAAATGATAGAAGTAGATGATTTTATAACAGAATAACAGCAGAAATGTATATATATCTACAAACCAGCAACTGGTTCTAACAACAACTTAACATTAGTATAAATAAAAAATCTGTTAAAAAATTCACATTTAATATACATGTGAAATAAAATCAAACTGCAATCTATAACGTTTATAAATATTTCATTTAACATCTAAATCTAACATTGGAAGCACTCTTCTAGACTTCCGTGGGGTATGGATGCTACCACGAAGCATCTTTCCTAAAGCTTTGATAGGCGTGGCAACCATCTCGATAGCTTTTCTACCAGGTGTTTTACCTAATGATTTCTTTGGAGTGGACATACACATACTAGGTCGACTAGCAGAACCTTTAGTTTCAAACATTTTAATGAGATGACTAACCTTGGCACTGCTTTTAGATCCTGATTGAACAAATCCTGTCTGCCTTGATAACTTCTTGTCTGTTGGTGTAAACCCGATACTAAAGGCTATACTCTCTCTTTTGTTTGACTGATTTCAAAAAGAGATAGAAACAAATTATTTATAATACAAAATAGGATTGAGACTGTGAAAAGTTGTACGAATGAAATTCTTTAATCGGGATGGGGATAAATAATCTATTTACAAGAACAACATTTATGTAGACAGGTTAACAGTCACCAGGTGGATCTGATAACTAAAATGTTATAAATAACACTCCATTAACAAACAAAATAATAACAACAAAATAATCACTAAATCAAAGAATAAAGTTGCTGGTAAACAAAGATTGTTTATGTATAAATTTGTGTTATTAGTCAATTTATTTCTTATATCACATATTTAAAAACCCTGTGAACCACCCTTGGGTAAAATTATTTCTGATATCACAGCTTTAAAAACCTTGTGAAGCACCCTTGGGTCAGTGAAATAACAACTTTAGCTTACCTTTTTAACTGACTCACTATTTTCATCATTGACTGAAAGTTTAGGAGTTTTTCTAAATGGAGTTCTTTTTGGTGTATTCTTCTTTGATGACTTCATGATACTAACTGGGGTTTTAGGGAGTTTTAATTTTCCCTTTGGTGTCCCTTGTTTTGTTTTAGGTGTTCCTTGTGAGTTGTTGCGTGTAGACGTCCTTGGATTATTTCCTGGAGTTGGTGGACCAGGCTTCTGATAACTCACTGCACCATGTCCATGACCATGACGTGGCTTAAAATAAATGTACATGTTACTTTTACCTTTTAAATATGATAATTTTCACTGCCATGAAAAGAAAACTCGCGAATGTCAACTGACCTAGAAATCTTATAAAATGCACACTATGTCATAATAAATGTACTAGTGAAGTATGATTCTTGATACCTTTAAAAAATTCTAATTATAAACTAATATTTGATTGTTTTGGCCTGGGTAAAAATTCCCAAATGACACCACAATTTTACAATTTCTTGAATTTAACACTCATATCAATTTTTTGACTCTGCAAACTATAAAACTTGGCATTTTTTAACCAAATTCATGTTATTTTTAGAAATACCATTGTAAGCCTTACCTGTTTGCTGGTAAAGCTACCATTTAAATCTTCACTGTCATCACTTAATATTTCCTTCTTGCGTTTCTTGCCACTAGCTGTTAATTTTTTCACAACACTTTCTCTGAGGGCATCATCAGATATTGTTTTAGGTTTACAATGCTGCATCTCTACTGGATAGGCTGATTTCATGTGTGGTAAACAAAGGGTATTTCTTCGCTGTAATTCACTAAGTCTGTTCCATTCAAAATCACAACTTGGCTCATCTTCACAAGAAAACAAATTACCTGCTCCTCCTTTGAAATAAACAATAAACATTTTATGCATATTATTTTGCAAATGAATACTGTATAAATTATAACCGGAAAACTGAATTTTGCATTTTAAATGATTTTTTTTAAAAAATGTTTGTCAAAATATGTTATTAAAAAGAAAACCAAACAAAAGAAAGACTACAAATTATTAATTCTGTTGAACTACTAAATCATTTGTAAGAACTGTGCTGTCAAACTTAATGCTTGAAACTTTTAAGAAAATACATAGAGTTATACTTACTAGGTACAGAAGAAGTAGATCGTGTTGAATCAGTGCTCATTATACTCTTATTAAGATTGGAATCCGAGCTGGATACTCGTCTATTCCTCAGTGTCATACTGTGTCTGTTACTGTGAGTCGAGTGTCTACGATTAGGTACAACTAATCCTTCAGGGGACATTTCATCACTACGAAGAATAAAAATAAAAAATTTGTACTGATTTTACACAAGATGCATTAAATAATCTTCCTAAATAATGAGTATATACAAGTATACAGAGATTCATGCATGGTTTACAAAGTCAGCCAATATTAAAAAGAAAATTTAGTCTCAACTTTGTATAGAGAAAAATAATTTGCAGAATCAAATGTACAGCAGAATCAGACATAGATTTCTGAAATAGTAAAAAAAAAAAAAAATTGTTCTTATCATTCTGTTGAATTTGAGAATTGGAACAGATTTAAAGCAAAGTTAAGATGAATTCAGTTCCATTTATTGAAACTTTTTCTTTTTTATTTTTTGCAGAGGACTTTAATTAAACATTGTTGTTCTTACCTTTTAATTGTAAGTGTACTCAAGATACTGTCATTGGGATCACTCTTGGATCTTAGGTCATAAGTCTTTGAGTCCACAGAATCACGGAAATTTCTTTCTGTAATAAAAGATATACATGTATATGTTTTTTTCAAAAAACTAATTTTCACACAATGAAAATACACAAATAAGTACAAAACAAAATAAATACAACTTATCATAAATTATGTTAACATATCTCTCCAATTTCAAAAAATTGGTTCATTTCATTATACAGGTTCAAACATTATTACAATCTGTAGCTGATTAAGTGTTAAACTACTAACCCAATGCTGCCCTATCAGACTCTTTCTTCATCTTGAGGAACTCTGTGTCATCACCTAGGAATACATCACTGGCTGTTTCTAGTTGTTTTCTGTACTCTCTGATCTGCTGATCAGCATGCTTCAGCTGGGCTTCCATAGATTTTATCTGATTAACTGAAATTTGAAATACAAATTATATTTTTAAAACAACATATCTTATAAATGGAAATGAAAAATTTCTTTTCTAACATCTTTAGCATGTCCATAATGCATCTGCTCTATGTGAGTCAAAAACAGACAAATCTAACATGACTTCTGAATCGGACCAACTACAGTTCTTTTTACTACTACATTAATTCTTAAAACATGTGTTTAGAAATGTTGTAGAGTAAGGAGGAAGTAAATGATGACTTACATAGAGATTTGTTCTTGTTAGTTTCCTCATTTATCTGTGTTCTTAGTGTTATTATTTCTGTCTCATTCTTCTCTTTATTCAAGGCATCTTGCTGGACTTCCTTTAATTTTGTCTACAACAAAGTATAAATAAATAGAGATAAAAAAATCATGATGGAAATAAAATCAATAAGAACTGTAGATAAACAAAAATAATGCTGAATGTATGAAGTTGCTATTCCACTGCTGTAACTAATTCAAAACCTAGTGGTTAAACATGTGTACATGTATGTATGAACCAGCTGATAAACATGTGTAAATGTATGTATGAACCAGCTGATAAACATGTGTAAATGTATGTATGAACCAGCTGATAAACATGTGTACATGTATGTATGAACCAGCTGATAAACATGTGTAAATGTATGTATGAACCAGCTGATAAACATGTGTAAATGTATGTATGAACCAGCTGATAAACGTGTAAATGTATGTATGAACCAGCTGATAAACATGTGTAAATGTATGTATGAACCAGCTGATAAACATGTGTAAATGTATGTATGAACCAGCTGATAAACATGTGTAAATGTATGTATGAACCAGCTTTTTTTACCTTTACTGCCTGTAATTCTGAGTCTAGTTTTTTAGATTTAGCCTGGAATTTATCAGCCACTTGTTTGTTCATATCTGCTTCTTGTCTAACCAATTCTAATATCTCCTTCTTGTTGTTGTAATGTACTTTATAATTATCATTTATCTCTTGTAACTTCTTCCTCTGTGCTTCAACCTCTTTAAATTGTTGTTTTAACTGAAATTTACAAAGATACAAATGTTGGTAAATAGATTTTGATTTTTTTTATCAATTTTTTTTGTGGCATGATCTGCTAAACTCATCTATCAAACCTTTTTTTAAGATCTTTTATTATTTGTATTTAAATTTTTATTTTTGACTTTCTGTATAATACCTCCGATGAAGAGAAGAATGATGAATTTTAATACATGAAGTAAAAGGTATGTCTTTTGAAATGATTATGATAACAAAAGTCCTGATGATGTAAAACAACACTGGAACTAAAACATGTCTGATGACAATGCTACAGCCAAGTGTATGGTTTTATTACCTGGTTGTATGATTCATTTACTTCCTCAAATCTTTTTTGTGATTGGCTAATCTCTTCTTTTAATTCTTGTTGACATTTTTCCTGCTGTTCTTTCAGTTTGGCTACTTTCATTTCACATTTCTGTACATACACTTGTTTCTCTGCCTCTAACTTCTGTATATAAATTTGTTTTTCTGCCTCTAATTTCTCTCTCTATTAAAACAAATAGATAATGTACATGTATTAAATTTTACAGTATCCAAAAATATATATCAAATCAAACAAGTCTTTTGAACTTGGATCCACTGTATGTACATTGTATTTTTGTACTTCTAGTTCACAAATGTTTATTTTTCTTCACTATAAAGCACGTTTTCATACTTGAACACTATGAATTTATAAATTAAAATACGACTTTAAAAATAGTGCATCTAATTTGGAAATAAAACTTATTTAAAAGTGTAAAAAAAATTTGTACACTAAATTGTGATATTTATAATGAATTAGTTTTATCAGTTCATTTTAAAGTTACTTTTTATCAATAACAGAACATTAATTAGTTTTACCTTTTTCATCTGGTCCTGATAATCAACATCATACTGTTTAGTTTTCTGCTCAAGTTTTTTCTCATAGTCACAAACTAACTTAAACTTTTCTTCCTCAAAGGCCGCCAACTAAAAAAATTAAATACAATGCACATGATATTGTGTTGTAGAACTATTAAAAGTTAAAATAGTTACAAAATCTATGTTATTATTCTCTATTCAACAAGGTTTACTACAATAACAACAGCTTTGCCATAATAAATAAAACAAATAAGTCAACACAGATATAATTCATCACTAAACATATTCTATCATAGAAAAGGTTAAGTTATTAAACATGTAAGACTAATGGAAATGTTATAATGTTAACTGTATTACGGTACCTGTTGTTTGTAACTAGATATTTCCATGGCATTGTTTTCTAGTTGTTTTCTTTGATGGTACATCGTCTCCTCTGATTTTTCTCTCTTTTCTCTCTCATCTTCCATCATTTGTTTTTTCTCTTGTTCAAGCTTAGATAATTTTTCTGTGTATTCTTTCTTTAACGTTACCATGTCTTTTTCCCAGCACTCTTTTTCTTCTTCCATTTTAGAGTCAAAACTCATTCTTTTTGTGTTTAGAGCTATTTCTAATTCATTTGCTCTGTTTTTATGTTGTTTCAGTTCCTCACTAATTTGCTTCTGGTTTTCAATCTCGGCATTCAACATTTCTTGAATTCTCTTGAATTTCAGTTCATGTTCTTCTTTTAACATCTTAATGGCTGATTCCTTTTCATAACTTAATTGTTTAGCTGAATTTTCCAGCTCTGAATTTTTCTGTTGTAGTCTCATTTCTAAGTGTGAAACTCTTTCCTGGAAGGCAGTCTTTTGATTCAACAAAATCATCTCTTTCTCTTGCATTATAGATTCAATTCTGCTGTCAAACCTAGCTTGTTGCTGTTCCATCATATGTTGATACTCCCTCTTCTGTTCTTCTGTAGCTCTTGCATACTCTTTCCCTAAATCCTCCATCTGAAGTCTCCAATACTTTTCTCCATCTTCCATTTTAGTTTGGATTTGCTTCTGAAGTTCATTGCTTCTACCATTTTCATTAGTCAATTGGTTTTGTAAACAGCTGATTTGGTTCTCGTACGTTTGTTTTAACTTATTCTTACTCTCCACTTCAGTCTCTAAACTTTTGCTTAATTCACTAATTTTTTCTTCAAATCGTTGATGTTTTTCACATGCACTTTTTAACTGCTGTTCAATTGCTGAGATTTTTCGAGATTTTTCACGGATATCATCTTCATGTGTTTGTACCAGTTGATTTTTCTCTTTCTCAAACTGAGCTCTGATTTCATTGATTTGACTTTGCTGTGATTTAGTTAGTTCATCCTTTTCTGACTCAATCAGACTCTTCATACCAGATGTCTGTGATTCGTGCATTTTTGTCAACTGTTGGATTTCTTTCTGCCATTTATTTTCAAGTTCAGACAATGCTGCCTGATTCTTTTCCTTCTCTTGCATTAAGATGTCTTTCTGATTTAATTTTAGTTCTTCTAAGTCACACTGGTGGCGCTGTACAATATCAGCCAATGCCGTAGCATGGTTTGCCTCGGCTTCCTGTAATTTCTGTTTTTCTATGTCAAGTGATTCTTGTAAACTAAATAATTCCTCACTCTTATTAACAATGGTGGTTTCACTTTCACTGCTTTCATTTTTAAGCTTTTCAACCATTGATAGCAGCTCATTCTTTTCTTTTCTTGAATTTTCCAATTCACTCTTTAATGTATCACTTTCTTGTTCAGATTTAGAAAGAGTTGAATTTAAACTATTAATTTCTTCATTTAGAAGAACCAAATTACAATTCAATGTTTTGATTTCTTCCTGGTTCTTTGCTATTTGCTCTTTATATTCCTGTTCCTTCTTTAAAGCCTCATTAATTTGTAATTTCATTAAATCACAATTGTCACTAAGAGATTCTACCTTCTGCACCAATTCATTTTCAAGAACTTTACACTTTTCATCATAGCTATTTATATCATTTTGAAGTTGTGTATTTTGAGATTTCATTTCCGTAAGCTGTTGTTCTAAATCAGTATGTACTTTATTCACTTCCTCTAGTTGTTGTTGTAACTGTTTATTTTCTACTTTTTGATTTTCAATTTCCTGAGATAATGTATTTATTTCCTCAGATAACAGATTATTGTCATTTTGTTTGCTTTCCACAACTTTCTTCATCATTCCCAACTGGCCAGTAAGATCATCAATATTTTCCTCCATTCTCTCTTGAGCACTGACTGCATTATTTTTTTCTTCAACCAATTGTGACACTCTTTCATCTAGTCCTGTACCTTTCTGTAGTGCCAGCTGAAATTTTTCCTCAATTCTGTCTCTTTCCTCAGCCAATCTACATTTCTCACTTTCCATTTTCTGTAGTTCTTCATTAATTCTCTCAATTTCTGCTGCATTTCTTTTCTTTATATTAGAAATCTCTTCACTGAGTTCACCAATAATCTTCAAATTTTTCTCATTTTCTTGTGTAAATTGAGAGCTTTGTTTTTCTAATGTGATTTTAGAGTTTGTTACATCTTTTAATTGAGCCTCTAAATCACAAATCTTTTTATTAAAATCTTTCTCAGTTTCACTACATTTTTTTACAGAAGACTGTAATGTTTCTTCAGCAGATTGTAACTTTTGCTCAGAACAGTGTAATTTTTCTTCAAGTTCAGATATTAAAATCTCATGTGCAGAGTTTAATCTCTCTACAATTTCTTCATGATTAGATTTCTCTTTCAGAATATCACATTCTAATTGAGTTATCATTTTTCTGAGATTGCAGTTTGATTTCATTTCATTATCTAGCTGTTTTTTAAGTTCGACCACATTTCCATCTAGTGATTTCAAACTATCCTCCAATTCTGATATAGTGTCATTTTTCATTCCTAATGTTTTCTTTAGATCTTTAATTTCTTCTTGCAACTTTTGTTTGTTTTCCAGATGACACTGATCACTGCTGGTCAGATCCATGATTTCTTTACGTAAACAACTTTCCTGCTCTTTCATTCTATTTTCTAATTTTGTGTATTTATTTTCCCATGATTGTACTAAACTGTCAGAATCTACTTTTAATCTCTCTATTTCACTTTGGAGTGAATTGTTATCACAACTTAATTTATTTATTTCTTCAGCCATTGCCTCTTGTTTACTTTTTGAAGTTGATTTAAATTCATCAAACTCTTGTGTTAATTGTTCAGTATTCTGCTCATAATCACTTCTGTCATTAGTGATTCGGATTTCTAGATCAGCCTTCATCTCTGTTAGCACTCTTATTTCTTCCTGTAGTTTTGTTTCTGTATCTGCTATTTCATCTTTAAGTTCCTGCATTTCCTCTTTCAGTGCTTTAGTTACATTTTCTTTTGCCCATCGTTCATTTTCTAACAGAATTTCTGCTTGTTTAAGTGCATTTTGACTGCTCTGCAGTTTGCCTTTTAGAGATTCCTCTAATGCAGCTGATTCTGCTTTTTGTGTTCTAAGTTTATTTTTGGCTTCCTCCAGCTTCTCTTGTAGTGATTGACATTCAGTGCTCAGTTTCTGTTCAACTTTCACTTTTTCTGCCTTTACACTATCTATAGAAGCTGCCATAGTCTGCCTTCTCGATTCCACTGCAACTTTTTGAGATTCTGCCTCCTAAAACAGAAATAAAAGAAATTATTTTAAAAACTACATATTCATTGTAAAAATCAATTATTTATTATAAGTAAAAAGTACTTGTTTTGAAGCACAAAGGAACCAAATCAATCGAACAGAACATGAACAAACCACCTACTCTCAATTTATGAAATAATACAATGAAACGAATGTGATAATTGAGCTAGAACTAGAGAGCCCACACCTCCATTTGACATAGTAACCTTGACCTTTTACATACATTTAAATTTGGTATACAACACATCATCTTATTATGCTATACATTTGTTCTAAGTTTAATAATAAATAATTAGATGTGAAAGTTATAGAGCACAAAAGACACACATGGTGATTCCTATATACTAACCTTAAACTTTGATAATAAATTCACACATGCACAGATAATTCCTATATATAAATTAATTATCCTTCTTACAAATGATCCTTTTTTTTCAGAAAACAAAGATAATAATGACTTAATCTACTAGACTTGATTTCTCTGGTTAAACAAAATATGACCTTGGTGTCCTAACTCACCATGAACATTAACTGTAATTCTGTCTTTGATCTAGAGAGTTCTTTTTCTAGATTCTGTACTGATGTTTCCAGTTCCTGTCTGGAAGTCTTTAATGATTCTTCAGATGCCTTAAGCTGTGCCTCACTATCTTTCAGACATTCCAGTTCCTTCTGTAAAGTTTCTAGTTTGTTACAGAGTTGTTGATTGGCTGATTCCTGATCCTGAACTTTGCCTTCTTGTAATGTGTATGAGTTTTGCAGCTGCTCTAACTCTCCTTCTTTCTCAAGTAACAGTTTGTGAATTCCCTTGAACTTTTCCTACAATATATATTTGTACTAAATTAATTCTTGTATTATATATGAAAATTAGGGTAAATAATGATTCATCTTTTTCTACAGTATAGTCACAAAAGTTTTTTTAATTTTTTTAAATTATTATATTACAGCCATTAAATACATGTAATTAAATAGCTTCATTTACCAAAAATTTACTTTTATAAAATTTCTTTCTCTGTTGGATCAATTCAATCTGTTACATATGGCTGTTGAATATTTTATGCTTTGAATATCTAATAAATAACGACAGATTTTACATGTGTAGTATTTATAAAAATGTACATTTTTCAGCATATTTACCTCATAAGATTCCTTTGCCTGTGAGATATCAGATAGCTGCTTTTGTAGACTGTGGTAATCATCTGGCTTGTACCATGTTGTTTGTAGTTGTGCCAGCTCAGATTCCAGTTCTGAAACTCGCTTTTCTGATACAACAGCCATGGATTCTCCATTGGATGATCCAAAACCTAGTAAAAAATCACAAAAACAATAAAAAAGACATGTACATATATAGGTATGTTATACATTCTGATTCATTGGTTAGACAGAATTATCTGGATCTAAAGTGTCTGAGAGATTACCTTATGCTCATCAAAGTTAGAGAATTTATGGCTGGTAAATGTTTTGAACATTATACAGGTCAGTATTTATTATTAAGACAAATGGATTTGTTTTATAACCAAAATAATTAGTCTTACCTCCACCTGCTAGAACTTCTTCCAGTTCATTTTTCTCTTGTCGTAGAATATCTCTTTGATGAAGGGCATTCCTGCGTGCCTCCTCTAACTGGGTTATCTCCACCTGCTTTTGTTCTATTTCTGATGATCTGTGATTTAATAAAGATTCTAACTCCAGTATCCTCAGACCCTGTTTATGACACTGTGTTCTGTATTCTTCATGGCTCTTCTTCAGACTACCTAATGTCTGTACCTGTTGGATATATAGTAAACTCAAATGGTCATGTATATTACTTGGTGCATATATATAAATGTACTAAGCCGTCTTAACAATCTATTTACACATAGTCATGTTATGATCATTTCTCAAAAAAGATATTATTATACTCAAATTTTGTGTCTTTTCTACCTATAACTAAGATAAAATCAAATATATATATATATATAGAGAGAGAGAGAGAGAGAGAGAGAGAGAGAGAGAGAGAGAGAGAGAGAGAGAGAGAGAGAGAGAGGGGGGGGGGGAAAGAGAAAAAGACAAGGGGGGAGAGAAAAAGACAATGGTAGAGAGAGAAAGACTTACATCACATTTCATTTTATTCAGTTCTTCTAACAAGGACTTGTTTTCTTTTTCAAGATACTGACAGTTAGATTTAAGGTCCTGAAACTCAGATATCCTCGTCTGTGCTCTGTAAATCAAATATTCATAAATATATAATCAAACATTCTTTGAAACATTACTTGTCTATATATATAATGTGTTTTACATCTTATGCAATATAAGAACTGTGATTCTTGCCCGTGTATCAAAATAATTCATAATTAAACTTAAATAAACACCTTTACAACCCTTTTATTCTTCTGGTCAATTGTGTGTGTGTGTATGTGTGTGTGTGTGTGTCTGTGTATGCGCAAAATTTTACCTTGCCACATTATTTTCAAGCTGTAGTTTCTCAGCACGAAGAGATTCTAATTCATCTATTTTATCTTTTAACTTTCTCTGCTCTTTCAGTTCTTTCTCTAATTCTTTTATTCTTCTCTCTATCAAACAAATAAAAATGTATTATATACATGTTCGACTTATGTAAGGTCTGTCACATCAATGTAGTATAACTTATTCCGATTTCAAAATGTTACATTCGCCACAAATACTTGTAAATAGACGTACATGTATAACAGACTGCTAACTGCATGTATGTTCATAAGACTCAATTGCAACTGCAAACAGATCAGTGATTATTGTTTGTCTTGATTTGGAAACATGTTTATATTTCCTGTAATAAATCATTTGATTTGATAATATCTGTTATTAGTAACAATCAGATGATGCTATATCTGCTCTTATAAATGTAAGCAAGAATTATCTGCAATGAATTATGTATAGAGCAATGATCTTACCTTTTTCTTCCAGATAACTAGATTTATCCTTCAGATCCAACTCCAAGTCAGTTCGTAAATGTCTCTCATTCTGAAGTGCCAATTCCAACTTTTTTAATTCACGCTCTTTTTGGCGCAACATGACCTGAACAAAAAAAAATAAAATTCCCATTACATAAAAACATAAAAAGTATATTACACATTCTCCTTTTATATGATATTACTGTACTTATATAAAAATCTTTTATTTTATTTACACTTTCAATATTTGCTTCATTCTTAAGGAACCTTGTAACTTGCACTTCAACTTTTCATTAAATACATACCTTTTGTTGAAGCTGTGGTGACTGCATTAGTGCTCCTAGTGGTGTAACATTCCCTGGTGATGCTATTGTCAACATGCGCAGTGGTGACGATATATCTAAGGGAGTACTTAGATTGGCAACATGAGGATGATGGTGAGGTGCTACAGGACTCTCTTTTATAGAACCTACAGTAAGACAAAATACACACCCTTTATTGATGTAAATTGCATTTAAAAAAGTAAAATAGGTTAGAGATAGTGTTAATTTATCATTTATTCTGACATATACAAAAAAAATTCTTAAAAAAATTACTGACCATTTAAAAAAAACTGAAATGATAGAGTAGCATGAATTATTGTAGAGTTCAATAACAATAGCGGTGCATGTGTCAATTGTTATTTTTTTACTAATTAGGATTTTTGTTAAAGACAACAAAATAAATTTGAATAATATGTTAAATAACTTATTTCAGAGTGATAACTGACTTTTGATTTGAATTATAAGTTAAGAAAACAATCTAAGTATACCATCCATCCAATAGTAAAGTAAGTCATATTATGATGACCAAGTTAAACTCTCAATGTTTATATACAGGTATCATCAATACAAACAGGTAATTATGATGTCACTGACATACTTCTAATTAAAGAAATCATGACACCTGTCCAATTAACTGCCTGAATTCACACCTCTATATTAATGTGAGGACTTTTTTTTCATTTTAACCAGGAAATGAAACACTTTTGTTAATTAAACAATTACTATTCAAGGGAAAATGACCTTAGGCAATCATTATTTATTGTTTTTGGTGATTATCAATAATCCATTGCACATATATTGTTTACTTAAACATTTATAGCAATAATACAAATATGTATCCTCTAGGATACAAAATAATTTCTTTACCCCCATTTTTTAAAAAAAAATTGATTTACAAGAATATATTAATTAGGTAACAATATTAATTACAAAACTAAAACCAACAATAACTCAAACAAAGTAGTAGAAGCAATAACTAAACATATCAAAAATAAAATTAACACAAAATTCATCATGTTAATTGTATAATACATTTAAAATTAGATAAACTACAAGTCTACAGCATTGAATGACATTAATTTACAGTAGTTAATATATAAACAACATGATTTTAATAAAAAGCTAATATTTATTTTTTTCTGTATAAGTTTATTTATTTCTAGAATGTTTTTTTTTCTGTATGTATAAGTAACTTCAATTATTTTTTAGAATTAATTTTTTCTGCCAAATTCACACCTATAAATTTTAGTGATATTTTCTTTGTAAAGAATTTTAATTATTACAAAAGTAATTTTTCCCTACATATGTAACTTTTATATAGAGTGATAACATTATGTAAAGGTAACTTTAATTATTTTCTGTAGATAACTTAATTATTTCTTAAGTGAATATATTATGCATAATTTACTTCAATGATTTTTAATGATATTCCGTGTAATATTATACACAATATTACTAGAGTAACTTTATCCTGTTTAAATTATTTTTACTTATTTCTTAAGTGATAATTTTCTGTAGAAATAAATTGAATTTCTAGAGTGACTATATCTGTATAAGAGTGACAATATTTATTTCAGTATCTTAATAATTAAAATAAACAATACTGAAATTTTCATGTTCATCTTACTGAAACAAACCTTTGATTTTCAACTTATACAATTGTACAAAATGTCTGTAATGTTTGATATGTAATTTGGGATATTAAACACACACTCGACAAAAGCTGAAAAATATCTATCAATAATCTCTATGCATTACTTTAACAATGTCTAGAGTATAAGTAACTTCAATTATATATCTGTTGTTTGTTTTTGGAGATTCAGAATGGATTTTGCTACTTCTGTAAAAAATAGTCAGGTAAATCTTTATGAACTCAAAATTATCCCCTTAAAAAAGACAAAAGATACAAAATTTTAATCAGGTCACTTTAAAAATTGATTGAAAAATAGCAAAATTTAAACCAAACTTTATATATAAAAGTTATTTCAAGAAATTAAATTAACATAAGTAAAGGACACATATTATGCTTAAACTGTTTTTATTGTTATGTTGGATGTTATAAGATTAAAGTGTAACCATATTACAACTTATTTAAGTTTAATTGTACAGTTTGTAGTACCTTGTAGGTCTAAAAAGATAAATTAGTAATTAAAACAAACAAAACATCAAAGTTAGTAAACAAAAAAAAGCTTATATAACAAAGCTGAAAATAAATCAGTAAACAGAAACAAAAAAGTTTCATTTTGAAAACATAACTACTCAGTTAAAGGGGAGTTTTAATATGCCATAATAACTTGATATAAATCAATACGGTTACCGTTACAGAGACTTCGACTGAGACTACGATTTGGAGGAAAGGTAAATGACTGTTCTACTGTTGGCGTTGATGTCATTCTTCCAGCTTTACCGTGGGCAACTATTTTGAAGAAATTAGCAACATCAGGATGAGCAGTGGTGTCTACAGAAAGAAAGCGACATACAGGCAACAAATGCTTGTATTAATATATAATTATCAAAAATGAAAAATTAAAAAAAATCTTATGGAAAACTGCCACCAATTTTTAAGAAAACGACCACCATTTCTAAGAAAAATAAGAAACGAAATGGGAAAAATAATATTTTCTTTGTAAAAAAATTAAATTTAAATTCAATTTATGAAAAAATAGAGTTCATATAATTTCAGTTGGTATCTTGTCATCCAACACTGCATTTTTATAGCATATCAATACAGTTTCTATAGGAACATTTAAGTTTGGTAATAATTACTACAGACTGTCTGTCTGCAGACACCATTAAACATTAAATATAACACTAAGTTAATCAGTTAACACACTTTACTATACTTATGTATCTCCTAAATCAACACGGCATGGTAATACAGCAATAGGAATTACCCAAGTAGCACATGATAACTCTGGCAATAAATTTGTACTGAAGTATTGGTTTTTTTTTTTTTTTAGGAACATGTAGTATTTGATGCCAAAGTGTAAGTTACTGCATCCACAAAACCAGCTTAAATCCAAACAAACTTTTATGAAGATATCAAATTATCATGTTATACATGGCTGAACACTGAGAAAAGAATAACACAAAGTGGACATAAGAGGATACTTTTTCTCTTTTAAATATGGTCAAGATTTTGTTGTTTATTTGTTTGGTTATGTCTGTTTCAACAGAAATTCTAAAATTTGCATTGTCATTTACACATGTTCATCCTATGAGAAGATGACTGAATTTCTATGTATAGCTTATTGGAAGTAATGGCTGAGAAGTGTGACGTGAGACTAGATATATAAACTTCTACTTCTATAAACAATAAAAGCAATGCTGCAATGTAACAAATTTGGATCGTAAAATCCAATATACATCCTCTTATTCCACTTAATAAACGAAACTAAAAACAAGTCTATCTATTCTAACTGTTAATTAAAAACAACTAACACTTGGTTAAATATTACATTATATAATTTTCTGGTTCTCCTTAAACTGATTAAAAAGGATAGGAATGCTGTTACATTGTGATTTCCTAGTTTTTGTACATATTTAGCTTTATACAGAACATATAGAATTGTATATTTATAGTAAATTGATGTTTTCTGTAAAAGGCAACTTGATGCAATAAAATTGCATTAACACTTTTTCAATATCCAAAAGAAACAACATTTTCGTATACATGTACATTAGAGGGGAGGGGTTATCACATAGTAAACAAAGATGAATTAAATAAATTACCTTTATCAATGTATTTCAGAAAGATTTTTGACAAATCACTTGAAATTTGAAACAATGACAATCCTCTGGCATTTGGGGTAAAAAAAAAAACCTGTATAGGTCCAATCAAGAAATACCTATCATAGATTTCATGAAAAGTCAGCCAGGAAAGTCATTAAGAAATTTTATAATGCAGGATGATTTTTTGTTAAAACCCACCTGATATGTTTTTCTTTAGAATATCAGCAAAGTCAGCTGGAAGTTGTGCTGTTAAATCTCTGGCAATAATTGGCTCTAGGAAATGCATTATTTCAATTTGTGTTGATTCACTAAGCTGTAAGGCTGCATTCATAAACATTTCTTTGTTCTTGTCTTGTACAAATGCACCAAGTAATGCAAGTAACATCTGCAGTCAAATGTAAACACAACAAATGAATATACTGCACAACAAGTTTTTTATTGAAACTAAATACTTAAGTAAGAGAAAACAAAAAAACACATACATGGCGTTGTATATAAATAAACACAAAATTACCGGTTTTATGCAAGTTTCAACATTGACATAAATTCTAGTAGCCAAACATCAGTTGGTAATTTGCGTTTTAATCATTCTAGTATAAAAATGCTATGACATGTCACTTTTAGAAAGAATTTCTCTACTTTAACAGCCCTGACCTTGCTACAATGAGTAGAAACATACATGTAGGATGTGTAAAATGTAGAGAAATCAAGTTGGGTGAATGAAATAAAAATGGTTTAAGGATAAATGTACAATACCTTTGCAATTTCCCATTCTAATTCTACATCTTGTACCACAGATTTGACTATTGCTTCAAAGTTAATTAATGAAGGTGACTGAAATACTGTGGAATAGGAACCTGTATAACATAAACAATTAAAACACAGTCAGTAAATACATATAAACAGTCATGTGCCTATGTATGATTATTTGGTTTGTTGTATGGTCATGTGTATGTTGCTGTATGATCAGATGGTTTGTTGTATAGTCATGTACATATGTATATATGATCAGTTGGTTTGTTGTATATAGTCATGTGTATATGTATGATCAGTTGGTATGTTGTATAGTGATGTGTATATGTATGATCAGTTGGTTTGCTATATACAGTCACATGTCTATGTATGATTTTTTGGTTTGCTGTTTAGTCACTATGTATGCTTATTTGATTGTTGTATTAAGTCATGTGTCTGATTATTTAGTTTGTTGTATAAAGTCATGTATATACAATGTATATATATGATAAGTCAGTTTGTTGTGTAAAGTCATGTGTATATGTAGGATTATTTGGTTTGTTGTATACAGTGATATGTATATGTATGATCAGTTGGTTTGTTTTATAGTCATGTACAAGGTTAGCTTTGAGCCAATATATGCCAGGTTTAATATTTATGAGCCAATTAATAACAAACAGTACCATTGGCCTCAATGTTTGTCCCCAATATAACTTTGTATTAACAATTACTGACGATTTCTTTTACTAAATTAATTTTTAAAAAAAAAAGTTTTAAAATTTTTGTGCTTTTGCATTTTATTGTTCTATGATTAATTCAACAAAACATTTAAGATTTTTGTCCAATAAAGGCCTCACAATTTACATAGATAATTTTATCAAGATAATATATGCCTGTTTATTTTTAGGTAAAAAGATTATAAAAACTTCCATAATGATTGTGACCATGTAAAATAAAGATGAAAACTACAAGTCCCCTTTCAATATAAATAGTGAAGACCTTTCTGATTATCATCTGTACAAGTAATTACCTTCAAGATAATTTTTGATGAGGTGATATCTATCTGCGACTGTTTCTATGTGATCATAAATCTGAGTGTCATCCCTATAATTGATAAGTACATGTGTAAAAGTTAATATACAAACAATTTACAATTAACAAGTTTGAAAGGTTAGTATATTGATATCTGATACTATGTGTATGCCATCAAAATCTTACATCATCATCAGTATAATATATTAAAATAAATTTGTAGTTTAGTCAAAATTAATTCTTGCAGCAGAAACTTGAAAGGGCTGGTGTCATACTGAGAAATAATAATTTTTGCAACAACAGTTCTGATGTTTCTTTCATATAAATTATATACTTTCTATTTAAATCACAAAAAATCTACATATTGTATCAATTTTTTTAAAATTTGTATTGAAAGTAAATTTATATTTGATAATTCTGCTTGAATGAACTTACGATAATTTCATTAATTCAATCAGGTGGTATCCATCTTGTACATCAAATAGCGATTTTATCTGGACTCCTTCTACAAGGGCATTAACCTGTGGAAAAATATTTGAAGATTACACAATAGAAGATTTCAAATGTATTTGCTTAAAGTTAAATAAACAGAGTGAGAACTTTTTTTTTCTTTCCATCAATCCACCAAGCCTATATATTCATTATACATTGTCATCATTAAATTGTTGAATTACATTATACATGTACAACTATAACTCTTGAATTTGGCTAATGATTTACATGACTTGTTTTTAGTAACTTTTTACTATGCCCTAGAAATAGAAATTAATACTGTTAGTATTCTTGTATAATTATTGTGTACATCAAACAACTTTAAAGCAGAATACTTACCCAATCAATCATAGCATGTTTCTTCCTGGAGTCCATGGTTTGTTTATTTCTAAAACAAAAAATTGAAAGAAAACATTCATTCAACTTTCAAACTATAATTCTATCTTAACAAAAAAAATGCCTTCTTCATCACAAGTCATGTGTACATATTTTATTTACTAATTAGCAAGTGAAATAGCTCTTTACAAGTAACAAGTCTTACAAGACAGTTCCAGTACATGTAGTTACTGCCATATTTATACCATTCAAACTACTTGTCAACTTATTAACAGTAGTATTTAGTATTTAATTAGGTTGACCAGAGCCCACAAGGCCTGTTATCTTTCCTGCATTTTCCAAATAACCTAATTATTATTGAAATGTTTTACCAAGGTATTCATGTATTCTAGCAATCTTTGCACATTGCCTTGAGTGTTAACACTTTTAAGTGGTCTATTCTTTTTTTGATTTCTCACTTGCCCAAAAGGGTTTCATTAACCTTGGATGAATTCATTGTAATTCATTTACCAATAAGTTTGATTACAGAGTGAAGCATATTATTATCCCTATTTAATCATTGATATTATGATAATCGAGTTATTTTCATATTTATTCCATATTTAACTATCAACCTGCTTCTAATTCAGTGAACAATCAGACAAATGAAATACTGTACTGTAAAACATATATTATAAATTGGGAGTTATTAGACGTCTGAAATATTGATAATCTTAATATTTTCTGTCACATGAATTGAAAATAAAAAAATTGAACATCATTTATTATCAGGGTGTCGGGTTTTAAAATCACTTGACTGCAAAGTATGTAGCCACGCATCATCAGTCATATCCCTGGTGATGCATTGATGTATTACCTGGTTCGAAAGGGTTAATACAGTTTTTATTAAAGCTGTTTAGAGTCAGTGCTTTCACATATAAAAAATTACTTTTTTCTACCAATTTATATATCCAAAAAAATCACAGATAATCACAGATAGAAGAGTATTTTTTTTTTTAATGTCAGAGTTTGACCAGATTGTGTGAAGCATGCAAGAACCTATCAAAATGTTAGAGGATAAAACTTAAAACTAAATTTAAATGGACTACAGATCAGAGATTAACCTACTTTGAGTGCTCTCAAACTTTCATGCATAAAATTTTAACTTATGAATTCCCAAAAGATATTAAGAATAAACATTATTTGACCTTTTTTATATCAAGTGTAATTGATGTTCATTTAACTGTTTAATTTTCTTAAACATTTTCCTAAGTTTTCTGTTACAAACAGTGACATGCAAGGATATATTTATATCTCATCTTGTATGGGACATAGCAGCCATGTGTTCCTTATCATTTTCGATAAATTGTGCAAAGTTTAGTTTACGGTTACACACTTTTTGGACTGTAAATTTTTTTGCACTTCTACTTGGAATTTTAAAGTGAACATATACCTGTTTATCAATAAGGTGATAAACTAAATATATATGTGTAAGTTTTTTCCAAAACTTTTAAAGAAATTACATCAAATTTTGACTGGAAAAAAGGTCAAAATGCTGTTTTGCTGATTTATTTTGATATACTTTTGAAATCTTGTATTTAAATCCCTTAATAGTTATTTTAAAATATGTAACAGGATTTGAATAATTTTGCATGGTTAACTGATTTCGGGAACAAAAAGCCATCATAAAATTCACGGTCTAAATATCTCGTATCACCAGATTAGAATGAAAACCCGATTTTCAAAACATTCGTGATTCACTTTGCTCAGAACGGAATCTTTTGCAATGGCCAACAATTTGTACATTATTGTTTTTCTGTTAAAATGTAAGCCCAACTAAAAGTTTTTAGTCAGAAATAGCAGTTGTATGCAAAATTAAATCTAAACATAAACAATCGACGATAAACAGGTGCGCGATGGGCGGAAATGAACATCGAAATATTGTGATTTTTAAAAGATTTTTCAATCTGCTCTGAAAGAAAGAATGAAATCAAATATGTTATCAAATACTCAATGTTTTATATGTTTCTGATAAATATATACTCACAATTTTGTTTATAATATGCGATAAAATCTGTGTCCCATTTTCTCTTGTTTGTGGTCGAACTTTAAAATATTTGATTTTAGCGGTCGATGCCTCGTTTTCAAATTTTTGTGCATATACAATTTACAGATCCTAAACAATAATTTAACGAAGCGAATCACGTTCAAAGATAATACTACTTTCTACTTACAACAACTATTATTATTATTATCACATTATTATTATTATTATCATTATTTTTATTATTTATTATTTTTAATATTATTACTTCTTCTTCTTCAGTTTAAAAAAAAAATTAAAAAATGGCAACTAAATTTAAAGTAGAATTTATCACTGAATTTATACAATGAAATGTCACAATAGTTCAAATAAATTTCTTATACTATTTCTATGTTTCTTGAAGTAAAATCAGACATTCTTAGAGAGTATTAGTTCTTATTCGCCATCAGAACACACTTGACATGTCATGTCATCATCTGTTCCACTACTTATGCTGACTATATAACCTAGCTATGTGAATTGGCCCCAGTTTCACAATCATTCACTTAACTGAGTGTACACTCCATTAAAATATTCCCATTTATCTCTAATCAATATTTAATTTTAGGTTCTATGAGACAATGTTGTTTTGTTAATCAAACCTACAATGAACAATTTAAATATAACACTAGATATTAAATTTTAACAAATAATACCTTAAAAATTCATATTGAAATATTCCTTAATTTGCCTAATTTGAGTTGAGTGTATACTCAAGTATTCCAATTTTTCTCTCATCAATATTTTAAAAATTTTAAGTTTTATGAGACAATATTTTGTTTTGTTCAACAAATCTACACTAAACAATTAAAATGTAACATTAGGTATACAAACTTAACTCGACTCTTTTGAAGGCAACACTGATTATTGATTTTTACTATGCGGTACCATTCCTAAACATAAAATATTTATTCAGTGCATACTGGGAATATCACATGTATGTAATTTTTTAATTTTTTAACTGTTTTTTTTTTTACCAATGAATAAATTAAGAACAAGTGCTCATTTTTATCAAGAAGAAATTGGTCAAAATCTTCAGCTTTAACTATTAGTATTGCAAAGTATCATATATTGTAAAACACCAACTTCATGTCAGGATCAGTGTTGAGAAAGGATTTATCTCTCTGACATACAAACACTAAACAAGTGGCCCATGGGCCTTAACGCTCACCTGAGGATATGTCCAAAATTGTTTGCAAAGCGCAAAAGATAATATAATTGGTACTGAAACTTTACAAGTTTTCTCAAGTTAAGAACTGCCTCAAAACTTAATCAGAAATATATCCACCCACATTTCATTTATAAGTAGCTTATATAATATGCATTAAGTAACTGTAATGCGATGAATAATTTCCAAATCATTAACATATTTCAGTATACTTATGCAACTATGTCCTTGACCTTTGAACATATATGACCTTGAACCATATATGATTGTCATGTTAATATCACAATATTCTAATATACATGCCTATACAAAAAATAAAGTTTTCAAGATAATAAGCAATTTATGACTTCTTTTGCAGCTGTGACCTTGACCTTTCAACACATGACCTTGAACCATATATCAAAATGTTCATTGCTGCAATACCTACAATATTCTAATATGCATGCCTATACAAAAAGTTAATAGTTTTCAAGATAATTAGCAATTTAAGTCTTCTTTTGCAGCTGTGACCTTGACCTTTGAACATATGACCTTGTACCATATATCAAAATAATTGTCATGTCAATACCTACAATATTCTAATATACATGCCTATACAAAAAGTTAATAGTTTTCAAGATAATTAGCAATTTAAGTCTTCTTTTGCAGCTGTGACCTTGACCTTTCAACATATGACCTTGTACCATATATCAAAATGATCATCATGTCAATACCTACAATATTCTAATATACATGCCTATACAAAAAGATTAAAGTTTTCAAGCTAATCCACAATTTTAGTATTTATAAGCCAAAAATAACATTTCAGGGGTAACAACTCCTACATGGATTATCATATAGTTACGAAACTTGGTACCTTTTTAAATTTTGTCATGCTGAACATTTTAACAATGTTTTGATTTCATATATCTCTTAATATTTGCAAGAAAATTGCCTAAAACTGCATAAATCACAAAATAGGTCATGACCTTGATTTGTGACCTTGACTCTTTTTTAAAGGTCATTTCAAGAAAAAGTCAAAACTGAAAACCTCATGTCATTATCTGTTTAAATGGTCAAGTTATAACAATTTGAAGCCATTTTATGAAATTTTTAAAATTATACGCAAAAACGCGTAATCCATTTTTCGACCAAATTACACAAAATGAACAAACTATAGGCTTAAGACCCTAAAGAAGCCAAATATCACATCAGATTTTTTCTCCCATCATCGGTTTCGGAGAAGAAGATTTTTTAAGATTTTTAGACCCCTAGGTCACCTTGACCTAGTTTTGATAGCCATGGCAACGCCATGAACAAATCTGAATTGCATTGGCTCATATATGCTTCTGAACAAGTATCATTGAAATCTGTCCAGCAGTTTTGGAGGAGAAGTCGAAAATAGGTGTTAACAAGGCACGCATGCACACACACGCACACACACATGCCGCGCCATGCCATAAGCTCACAGCCAGGTGAGCTGAAAAGAGAACATCACAGAACTGTATGAGGATGTGGCCATGATTTGATATGTTGTTTGATATTTTATTGACACCATCACATATTTAAAAACATGGCAAACAGTGAACAGTTAAATCTATAACCCATCAACTACCAGTATAACTGCGGCAGCTCAGTTGGTAGAGTTCTCTCTTCATATGTAGGAGGTTGGGGTTCGAACCCTGGCCAGGTCTGACCAAGACATGAAAATGGTAGTGATTGTTCTTTTGCCAAGCATTGGCATTTAGAGATGAAAGTCACTCGGTCCTTTGGACGAAACCTTAAAACCAATGCCCCACGTCATGGTAGATATAGCTGGCGATGTCTAGATATAAGTGAAATATCCTTGACTGGGATGTAAAAAACCCCAATAAATATAAATCACCATTAACTACCAGATTTCATCACCTAAAAGTAACTATACATGTATAAACATATTGATTGAATTTTTTTAAAGGATCTAGGATACATAAGGATACTGGTTCACTATTTAGCAACATAAGGGTTATTTTAAGCAAATTTAAATGTTTGAATTTTTAGTTTGTTAGATGGTTATGTCTGTACAAAAGTACTTAAACCACAATATTAGATATGATGTTCTACTAAGGTCAGGTCTGCCTAAATGTACCAAATGTATTTTTAGCAAGTGTCTAGGTTTATAATCAGTTTTTCATTTTCATGTATATGGATGTTAGTACCTTTTTATTGTTCATTCTTCTTCTCATATATGTTTTTGTGTGTTCATGGTGGCTAATGACTATTGTCAAAATATTTTAATCAGCTATAATCTATTGTAACAATACAATTTCATATAAATTCTGAACATACATCCTGTACATACAGAACTTGATTTAGTTTCTATAAAGATAAATGCTATTTGCTATAATATATTTATTTAAACAAAAGAAAGAATTTCCTTGACATAAGCAGCATGACAAAACTCAGAAAGCAGTTGAACTACTGGTACAGCAAAGCAGTGGAACTACTGGTACAGCAAAGCAGTGGAACTACGGGTACAACAAAGCAGTTGAACTACTGGTACAGCAAAGCAGTGGAACTACTGGTACAGCAAAGCAGTTAAACTACTGGTACAAAAAAGCAGCGGAACTACTGGTACAACAAAGCAGTGGAACTACTGGTACAACAAAGCAGTGGAACTACTGGTACAGCAAAGCAGTTGAACTACTGGTACAACAAAGCAGTGGAACTACTGGTACAGCAAAGGAGTGGAACTACTGGTACAACAAAGCAGTGGAACTACTGGTACAGCAAAGCAGTGGAACTACTGGTACAACAAAGCAGTGGAACTTCTGGTACAGCAAAGAAGTTGAACTAATGGTACAACAAAGCAGTGGAACTACTGGTACAGCAAAGCAGTTGAACTACTGGTACAGCAAACCAGTGGAACTACGGGTACAACAAAGCAGTGGAACTTCTGGTACAGCAAAGAAGTTGAACTAATGGTACAACAAAGCAGTGGAACTACTGGTACAGCAAACCAGTGGAACTACTGGTACAGCAAACCAGTGGAACTACTGGCACAGCAAAGCAGTGGAACTACTGGTACAGCAAAGAGACAGATCGATGCATAGACATTATTTGGATTGAAAGTTTCCAAAGTAATAATACTGACATTAATCTGAGAGATCAACTTGGGGTTCAACTTGGTTCATTCTACTGATCTGTAGACTTATACATGAAATATTTGTAAATTCTCTTAAATGTTATTATAGAAACACAAAAATTTTTAAGATTAAGGCTGGTTAAATTCCATAATAATTTACAAAACACTGGGTCATCTAAAGAACCTTATCAATGTCACTATAACCATTTGACCTGTTGATATTCTTTTATAAACTAAAAAACATGTATAACTATATGTTATTTCATTATTCTGAGCACTTTTTCTATTTGTACCAAAAAGAACAAGGCAACAAAAATATAACATTATTTCATTTGTTTTATTTTGACCATAACATAAAACATGTACTGTTCTATAAATGTATTTTGACAATAACATAAAATTTAAACATAATACATGTACTGTTCTATAAATGTAAAAGTCAATATATACTCTTTATATTGCCTTACATAAAGGGATTCAAACAAAAACAAATAACTGTAACTAAGCACTTTAGATTTCTATATTATTCATAATAAAGTTTTTACAAACATGATTGTATTACCATTTGCATGTTAAATGTAAACTACAGTACTCTTACAGGGGATCTATATACCTTTGTTGAACACAATTAGTATTACATGTATAAATGTACTGAACACACACACACACACACACACACACACACACACACACACCTTGTTCTATATTCTTCCTCTTCAATCACTATTGACAGAGGTGTCTATTTTTAATCTCTCTTCATATATTTACATGTTTTATCACAGTGTTGATATCACATACCATTTATATACAAACTGTGTAAAGAAAACTCTTTTATCGGATTTGACCTAAGTAAGTTATCACTGTCTTGGACATGTTTCACCATAGCAGAACTGAATTGTTATAAATAGTGTTATCTAACTGATAACAAAGCAAAACTGTCACATCTCATTTAGTACTGGGTCAAAAGCAAATGGAAAAAAGAAAACAAGCTTTGTTTTATGGGCAAAAATTTATGTTATAATATTGTGTTTAGTTTATTCATATTGGGAAAATTCACAAGAATATTTAAGACAAATATTAAAGGTTTAGAAACTTTGAAATTGGCCATTTTTCAGACCCAAATTCAACAAATCAACAGCTCTGCCTAGGCTAACAAATAACAAATAAAAACCACGAGATTGTGTGAATTCTTAGAATTTTTACCAAAATATCACAAGTTTCTGTATGAAATTATAGAAGGCTTGAACTTAATACATATATCATATATATAAGTTCTATTGTTCAATGATCTATTTTTGTCACTTAACCAGATTATAATCATGTCTGTTGTTCTTGAATTTAGACATGATATCTTTGCTCTGAACACTTCTAGCTAGTAAATGTTAGTAAATGTTTATACATGTATACAATTTAGTTCTGTGTTGATGACTTGAGAAGAATGGCCAGCTAATTCTGGTTGTTGGAGTTTAGAGTCTACATTTTGCCTTTGGTCCATTGTGCAGACTATTTATTGCTTTTTGATAAATTTAGGTTGATGTCAGTGCTGTGGTAGAGCTGGAGAAGGTGTAGGAAGGGGGGTTGACCAGCTTTCAGGTGAGCACCCTGCGATAAGAACCTGGGGATAATTGTACCAGATTTTGATGGAGCCCACTTGGCCAGCTAAGCTCTGTACACCAACTTAATACTTGTCAGTGAGTATCATTCTTCAATAATGGTAAGATACATGAGTATTATTTCAGTATCTGCTATTTACATTTCAGTCTCTAGAGTTAGTTATGTACGTTTTTTCCTGTAAACATTTACATCCACATCCAGTCAGACATGTATTCTGCTATTAATCTTTCAGTCTATGGAGTTAGTTATGTATGTTTTTTCCTGTAAACATTTACACCCACACCCAGTTGGACAAGTATTCTGCACCTTAAACCACTCCAACATATGAGATACATGTCCTCCATGTCCGCATGTTAAACAGAAATTGGAAGCACCTGTAAATAAGACAAAGAACAGTGTATCACATTGATAATAATATGCCAGAATACAAGTGAGCGGAGCAACATGGTTTTATGCCCATTCAAGATTTGTTTACTTATATTGAGACAGTTAGTACAGGATGGCAGGGAAAGTGGCATACCTAGTTTAAACTATTGACCTTTAGTAAGCCAAATGACAAACTTTCTCACACTAGAATCTACATGAGTGAGTTTGGTACCTAATCAGTGGAATTATCTGTGATCTTTTATCACATATTTGTACTTTAGACCACTTGTCATGTACTGGTAGGCTTTTGCTAGGAGGTAAACTTAACCTTTTTAAATGCAATTGTATGTTTTGTAATTTGCAGTTTCCAACTACATGTATTACTAGTAAATGTTACATATTTCAATAAATTCAATCTTTGATAAACAGCAATGACATCTGTTAACAAGTTTTCGGGGCTTAATACATCTATCTGTGAATCAGATGTTAGATGAAACCAAATGCATTCTTCTAGAAGAATGATATCTTTCAGCAATGAAATAAACTTTGACTGTTTCTCTGGGACCAAATCAATTTAATTAATATTTTTCACAGACAAGATCACTTTGACTAAATAGATTTCATTATATAGCACATGGCACTTCATGGTTGTCCAGAACAACTGTTTGATCTAGTTGTGGTAACTCTATGCCAAATTCCCTGTAATAACGTCATTGTGTGTGTGTGTGTGTGTGTGTGTGTGTGTGTGTGTGTGTGTGTGTGTGTGTAAAATCATTAATTTCACAATGTTATACAGTAACAAATGGTAGATGATGTCAAAAATTTAAAAAATGAATCGGTAAGATACAAAGTTTAAGTAATGTGACATAATGAATGTTAATTATAAAATTATTGATTTATTAGTGTTGATGTTTACTCTAACTGATTATATACAATGTATTACCTTTGACTCCTAAATGACAGATAGAACAATTAAACGCAGGATATTTACATGAACCACACTGTGCCCCACGGACATCCTTCCTACAGTAGTGACATGAAACACTAAATTCTGAAACAAGAGAAAGAAAACTTCTTCAAAAAGCAATAAATAAATAAATAAATAAATAAATAAATAAATAAATAAATAAATAAAAGTATAAAAGTTTCAATTGCTTTGATGTTTGATGGTGAAGACAATATGTTTTTATAACTTTACATTTTCAAAAGATAAAATTTCATCTGGTTTAAAACTAAAAAATACATGGTAAATTTTCCATAACAGTTCTCTTGGTTTTCAACCCATGAAAACCCCTAATTGTCTCTTTGAGAACAGAGTTTATTTTGTAAACCCTATTGTTGACATTCAATGCAATACTGTTATAGAGTTAGCTAGCACTCTAAAATCTGCATAAGCTTGAACAGATATAAAGCAGATCATAAATACTTGCACAAATTGTGCTTCACTTGGTAATGTGTAAAGATTAATCCTTAATATTATCAAAATCATGTCATACTAGAGAAGACTAAATGAGAAGATCAACAGAG
The DNA here is from genome assembly GCA_029721355.1 of Tegillarca granosa. NCBI lineage: Eukaryota > Metazoa > Mollusca > Bivalvia > Arcoida > Arcidae > Tegillarca > Tegillarca granosa. The sequence continues at coordinate 4,285,082 of CM056603.1, forward strand.
CTTTTGATGCTGAACTAGCAGTATTCACTAAGCAATAGGAAAAGAAAATCGGCTTCAATATTCACTCAACTGTTACAGAATAGATTTTAAAGAATCTGTTTAATATGGCATTTCTAATACTTATTTGCCACTGAAAATGTTTAAGGAAAAACTTATAAATACATATATGGCTGTACACAATTTTCATATGTTAAATGAGAACTAAATTGTTTGAAAACATTAAGCTATATCAGCTATGAATCAGTTTTTACTATTAATAGTAACATAAACCATCTTAGATGCTTTATGTGGATGATTTGTTAACAGGTCAACAGCTTTTTTTGACTTCATGCAGGTGAGCTAAAAGCCACCTACAGCATACTGAAAGCTATTTTATAAATTATTTTAGAACCAGAAGATATAAAATTTAACAAGTGTCACATAATACAGTGTTTATCAAACATGTATTTGTGAGTTACAGCACACAGCATGGATCAAGGCAGAGAAATCCTAACAACCAACAGAAAAGTAATGTGTAAAATCTCTGTACATACCCACTCCTCTGTGAGGTTCTGGAGAGACAGTTACATACTTCATCACTTGTTTAGACTGATTCCGCAGTCCCCAGTGATACAATATATTTGCATATGCTCTCAAGTATTCATCATACTGTTGGTAGGCAGTGGGATCTAGCATCCTGAAACAAATTTTTTTGTGTTCATCATAATAACGTTATAATAATAAACTGTCTAATTAAAATAACTTGAATAATTTAACAAAATTAAAGTTAGAAAACTAGAAAAAATGTATAACTGTTACAAAATATATGACACAAAACTTGTCTGCACAAGTTACAAAACAAACTAGAAGTAGGTTAACTTATCTGAATTTTGACCAAAAAAAAAGGAAATTTATATACTAGTATTCAAATTTCCAATTTTAGTTTTATCTATAGGATAGTTAATCCTATAAACATAAGAATAACAATCAAAGTTTTCATGAAGGTGTCTTAAATAACCAGCCCTGTTTTCAGCCAGGTTTATGGACTAACTTGCGCTGTTTTTCCTGGTTTTCTAGACTTGTATGCACTGACTAAGTAAGATTTCTATTTTTAGTTTATTATATCATGAAGTGTTTTGAACTAAATTGAACTACTTTAATGAAGTTTTTTTTTACAAAATCATGCACCCACTTTCATGAAATGTTTAAGACTTACCTGCATTGACTTCCATGAAGTTTTTTATATAATGCACTGACTTCATGAAATTTTTAAGACTAACCTGCATTGACTTCCATGAAGTTTTTTATATCATGCACTGACTTCATGAAATTTTTAAGACTAACCTGCATTGACTTCCATGAAGTTTTTTATATCATGCACTGACTTCATGAAATTTTTAAGACTAACCTGCATTGACTTCCATGAAGTTTTTTATATCATGCACTGACTTCATGAAATGTTTAAGACTCACCTGCATTGACTTTCATGAAGTTTTCTCTCTTTTTCACTTTCTTTCTCTTTAGTTGTTCTTTCATCATCAAACTTATAATCTTCAAATGACTCATCATAAGACCAGCTGTTTGATCTTTTTAACTTTAACTGTACTGCAGCTATTTTGATAACAAAAATAGACTTTGTAAAAACCTTTAATCAGAGAAGAGATTTAAATACATCATAAACAAATATACAACAGCTTACTATTGACTTGTCCACTTTTCACAACAAGATAATTTATTCTCAACATTTCACAACCCATATACTGGAAAAAAGTTGCAATTAACATGATGTTACGGACATTCAAGAGTGAGAGACAGGTAAGCAAATAATCAAACATTACCAACAAATCTTAACAATTTATTTTGGTAGAAAATGAAGGGCATTCAAATTACTTAAAAGTGACACATTTAGGAGGTAGTGTACTTAATTCCAAAAGTGAATTTTAGAAGCAAAATACTGTTTAAAAGAAGAAAAGGAAATTACAAGTCATGTTCTAAAGAACAAGACAGGCTCCAAAACACACATACACACACACACATGTGCGTGTGCATCTGTTCCTTAAAAAGAAAGTTGTCAGCATGTGCTCTGACCTAGAAAACCACAATCTCAAGATTCTACATATTAATTATCAAATTTTTAGAAATCATCTAAAAATTTTGAAATTTCACTTATGAAGATTTACTACAAACTCACCATGTATATATAAAACATTTTAAATGCTTGTTTCAAATTTAAATTCAAACACATGATATTATGATATTAACTGTTCTATATAAATAATTAGTTATTCTTCTCATTGTCTGATTATACTAGCCATCCATTGCATACCAAAGCCTACCATTACCAGCATGTAGTTAAAGCAAACGCTTCAAATCAAATAACAAAATCAGAGTTGTTGCCAAAGCAACAATGTTTAATAAATTATCATCAGTAATGTAAAGTATCATCATCAGGTTAACACAATGTAATATATCTTGTGCAAATCTATTACTCTGTCAGCAGGCTAGTCTGAACACTGAATATAGTATAAAGAATTGTTTGGACAAATGAGCATTGCATATTTATTCAACAGTCAAAGACCTTGCCAAAATTACTGGGTTTTTTTCATTACTGCATGTTTTGGTTAATGTCAGTACATTCTATATAGAAACCTTTATATTTGTGATAGAAACTTGCTAACCCTTTGGGTTTCCTTATGCTTTTTTTTATTTTTTGTCTGTGTGATTCAATTTAGAATAGCTTTACCACAATGACCTACATATAAACAGACACATAACAAGGTTCTCATGGAAGTACACAAAAAAGTACTTAGCTAATTGATTTTCTTGAAAAAATGACATCATTTGTGTTATGTACAATAACAAACTCACAAAGTTTGATTTACTGAAAAATATTCGAGAGAGAGAGAGAGAGAGAGAGAGAGAGAGAGAGAGAGAGAGAGAGAGAGAGAGAGAGAGAGAGAGAGAGAGAGGGAGTGTTAAAATTTTAAGTGTGATATATCCATGTTCAAAATGGTGATTTTGTACAATACATTTTCCTGAATTGTAAACTTTTATTTCAGATAAAATTTATTTATAACATTAGATGATCATCTCCAAACTAAGCTATATGATAGATAATACGTGTTTACTCTCTGAAATTGTATATGAATAAGTGGAAACAAAAAAGTTTAACCAGAACCAATTATACAAGATATAAAACATAGATCATATGTTAAAGAAACAATGTTAAAACTATCAAAATCACAGATCAAACATGTGGATTAAATCTACAAAATTAAAATTAAAATCTATCAAATCCGCTACAGCAACAAAATAAAATACACAGAAATAACTAGTAAAATCTACACAATCATGTTAATAATACAAACAATACAAATACATTAACAACAATTACTATTTACATCTCAAATATATAAAATGTCAAGGACTTGGAATGTATCTTTAGATTGTCTTATACTGGACTTAGGAATGAATAAATTGAAAAAATACATGTACATGTAGTTACATAATTATATACAACTTCCTGCCATGAATCAGTCCTGTAATAATCTGTAAATAATTAGTATAAAAAGGACATCACAAGACATATAAAAAAGGTATACAAAAGGATACAAATGTCAACAAATATGATTAGTATTATAATGGAACATACCTGTTGTCACTGTTGTAACTGCAGCAAGATTTGGGTTTGAGGATACTTCTGACAAAGTGTTGTTAGGTGATGTGTAAGACATGGACGTGACGGAGTGGTGTGGAGGAAGGCCTGAGCCCTGAGTGAAATCAACAACGGCCAGCTGTAAAGCTGCTGTGTGGAGGAAAGAAGTGATGATGATAATGATGATGAATATCAAACAAGCACAAATTATATTATTTCTGTTAGTCTTTTGTATTAGTATTTTCTTTATATGGACAATAATACATACTAGTTAGTGATACCTGGCCTGGGTTACTGCTGCTAAAATTACACTGAAAAATCTGTCAAACAACAGCGACCATTAAGTGCACTAGGGTAACTCAATTAAATAGTCTACCCCCCCCCCCCCCCCCAAAAAAAAAAAAAAAAAAAAACAAAACAAAAAAAAAACCACTAAAATGTGACATACTGGACGATTATTAGGGGGTGAAATAAGATCTTTTGTACTCATAAAAATGTGTAAAAATGTTTTTACAAGGCAACTAATTAGGAGAATTAAAATAGCTAGGTTATCAACACAAAGAAGAGCACTGTAAAAATCAAATGTACGAAACATTTTCTGACTAAAAAATACTTGTCATATGAAATGTTTATATTTCATTTTAAAAGAAAAGATTAATGCAGTGAACCAGATGTTCCCAATAGTGAAAGCATGCAAATTTATCTACCATGGACTGAATTGATAGATTTTTTAAAAAAGTAAATAATAATTAATACAAGAGTGAAATCACTAATAATTTTTCTATGGAAATTCTACTACCAGTACTAACAATAACTAATCACTGAAACAAGTCATACAAGATACTATGGATACTTTTATTATCAATTCACAGAAATTGTCAAAACATGCAAGGAAATTTTAATACACATGTAATAATAATTTTGATAAGATTATGACACTATGCAATGTTAACTTACATTTGTGGAGCCGATAGACCTACATGGATAGACCTATTTCTTTTTTCATTATTCTGTTTTGTTACAAATTCCAATTACTTGCACTATTTTTAAATTAAGTACATATATAGGAATCACATGGCCAAGTGGTTAAGATCATGGCTCATGATTCAAGAGCATGGGTTTTAGCCCAACTCCACAACTGGTATGTTGTCAAGCAATACATTTAATTTCAGATTGCTCCAGCCAATCCAGCCGCCAAATCAATGGTAACAGACTGGCTTTCCATCCTAAAGAAAGTATAGTATTGTAATCTCATTGTGTTCATGTCAAAGAAACAATGATAAGCATGACTGTAATGAGCTTTAATGGCCAAGAAGAACAGCCTTTAATTTTAAAGTATGTTATTATGTGTCACTGTTTGCAGATCTGTTGTTTCATGACAGATTTTACAGATATTTCAGCAATATAACCAAGATCAAGTCAAAGGGTTTATCTAAACAAGGCAACAGACTTTCATTATTTTTGTTTAACTCGAAATGAGAGCTGGATTAAATCAATTGTGATTTTGACTTCATCAGAATACTAAGATGCATTTATATGGTAAAACAATTATAAGAACTCTTCAACAATCCATGAATAGAATGCCTGTTGCATTGTTGATGACCTTTTTTTTTTTAAAAAAAAATTAATCCAACATGTTATATTATTTGAAATCAAATATAAAAAAAAATTGCTACAGTGAATTTATCATTAAAATCATGAGTTCACTACATGAGTATGGGAAAAATACTCAAAACATGCTACATAATCTTCTCATGAAATGAAAATAAACTTCTATGTATAAAATGATCTAAATCATTAAAAATATCCATATACCGGTACTAAATATTTACCATTTAATTCATAATTTTATCACTATTATGATTTTTTAAAAACTTGAATTTAATTTTCAAAGTATTAAGAAAATCAAAAGCATATTCAGTAAATTAGTATCCCATCCCCCACCACCAGCAGAATGTTCATAATTTGCATATATATTCATTAGGCACATCTCCTTATCTCCTATCACACAGTTGATACTCCACCAAGTTTATAAACTTCTGATAAATAGTATAACAGAATAACTCCAAAAAAAAATTACCATTAAAAACTTCAAACGGCCATAACTCCATTATTGGAAAATATACTCAGGTTAATAATATGCATACATACTATCACTACTGATACTTTCTACAAAGTTTTTAAAACTTTCATTTAAGTTTCTCCAGACAAGAATTTTCCATTAAAAAATTCAAAATGTTATTACAGGTACTTCAAGATAAATAAGCAAAAATTGGGGGTTAAAAAGATACATCTCCGATTGCTTTGCATCAAGTTTTGTAAAATTGTGATTCACAGTTTTGAAAAATTACTTTGAACAAAAAGGACAGACATAAGGGATGATGAAACAGACATACTGATGACTGAAGCCTCAAATTCAACTTTCCTCTTCATACTTTTGGGAAAAATGGAATTTTCTATTATTTCAATAGTTGTTACACCAGTAAGGAAAGGGTTGCTAAGTAAAAATCTATACGTAACTTTGAACTTTAACATACTGTAAAACTGGAAAGTCATCTCACAAACAAGACCTGAACATCTTCTAATGAAAAACATACTGAAAAAACTCAAACATCACCTCATGAACAAGACCTGAACCATCTTCTCATTAAAAAAATACTGAAAAACTCAAACATCACCTCATTAACAAGACCTGAAACATCTTCTCATGAAAAAACATGCTGAAAAACTCCAACATCACCTCATGAACAAGACTGAAACATCTTCTCATGAAAAACATGCTGAAAAACTCCAAAACATCACCTCAAGAACACGACCTAGAAACATCTTCTCAAAGGAAAAACATGCTTGTAAGAAACTCAAACATAACCTCATGAACAAGACCGAAACTCTTCTCATGAAAAACATGACCGAAAAACTCAAACATCACCTCATGAACAAAGACCTGAAACATCTTCTCATGAAAAACATCTGAAAAACTCAAACATCACCTCATGACAAGACCTGAAACATCTTCTCAAGAAAAACATGAACCGAAAAAACCTCAACATCACCTCATGAACATGACTGAAACATCTTCACATGAAAAACATACTGAAAAACTCAAACATCACCTCATGAACAAGACCTGAAACATCTTCTCATGAAAAACATGACCTGAAAAACTCAAACATCACCTCATGAACAAGAACTGGAACATCTTCTCATGAAAAACATGCTGAAAAACTCAAACATCACCTCATGAACAAGACCATTGAACATCTTCTCATGAAAAACATGCTGAAAAACTCAAACATCACCTCATGAACAAGACCTGGAACATCTTCTCATGAAAAACATACCGAAAAACTCAAACATCACCTCATGAACAAGAACTGAAACATCTCATGAAAAACATGCTGAAAAACTCAAACATCACCTCATAAACAAGACCTGAAACATCTTCTCATGAAAAACATGCTGAAAAACTCAAACACCACCTCATGAACAAGACCTGGAACATCTTCTCATGAAAAACATACTGAAAAACTCAAACATCACCTCATGAACAAGACCTGAAACATCTTCTCATGAAAAACATATTGAAAAACACAAACATCACCTCATGAACAAGACCTGGAACATTTCATAAAAAACATACTGAACACACTGATAAACAGGAAAACATCTCAGGAACAAGACCAACACAAAATTAAACTCAAACACAATCTCAGGAACAGATCAAGACAATATTATGTTCAGATGGAGGGTGAGGGTCTCAATCCTGTGCTGCTTAAAACCAATTTTAAATTTAACATGAAACAAATAAACCTATTGAACACCATTTCTTTTCTGATGTCACAAATATATGTATATGCAAGATAACATTTGTATAAAATGAAAAATATTTGGCATAAAACAGTTTCAGAATTCTTATACCCATAGAAATTTTGATCACAATGAAATGACCATATTATGATTTTTATCAGTCAAGGAGAAACAATTCAAGCACTACAATATTTGGACATTTTTGTCTATTTAACATTTAGTTGCCGCAGAATACCAGTAATTTTATGCTGCTGAAATCAATTTAAAATATTTATGCCATAACATATTTTATGTCTCAAAAGTGTTTCATTTTTCATAAACTGACTATTTCTTCTGCTAGTGCTATTATCTTGTTTCACAACAAATGTTCCAAATTATGACATTTTGATCCTGCCAAACATTGGTCACATTGTGATTGGTTACAATTCATTAAGATATCATTTGACCCTAGTATATGAATCTAGAATCTGTTTGTGCCAAATTTTGGTTACAATTAAACTGGTATAGTTTGACCTGGATATTTGACATCAATGTGAAAATCAGTCAAATACCTAGCTCAATTTCAAAGCTCTAATTATATGTGGAAATGGAAAGCAATAGTGAAAATTAGCATAAATAAACAAATAAATAAATATGAAAAATAAAAAAATATAGGAGTAATACAGACAAGTGATACACAAAGCCAATATTTCTACAAAACAAATATATAAAAATATATAATAACTGCAATCTTTGTATTATCAGTCATGGTACTTTATTAGTTTTCTACTGTATACCTGTGTACCATAATAACAAATTTACACCTGTAAATTAGGTGTATTATTTGCAGTGTTTTTGAGGAAGCTACATTCAGACTTCTACTGGTATAAGTATACATTAACTCTAATGACTTACAGGGAATCATTTGTGTAGCATATAATCATATCCAGAGTTAATATATAGATGTCCCAATAAAATTTCTAGATAAACATTTTCTGTTGTTATTTGAGAATGTACCAAAAATGCAATAATTTATAAATAATACAATTTTATACAAATGATTGCAGTCATACATATATAAAGATTTTACAAAACATATAATTATGCTTATGATGGATATAAAAAATAAATGTCAAAAATAATATAAATATAATAATACATGTACTAATAAAATTGCTACATCAAGGCTGAACAGAACCAATACATAAAACAAAAAAATGATGAAAACAGATGGTGAAAAATGTGTATGTGTGTGTGTGTGTCTGTGTGTGTGTGCCTGCATGTGTGTGTGAGTGTGTGTGTGTGTGTGTGTGTGCATGCATGTGTGTGTGCGTGTGTGTGAACTTGGCATTAACAGACTGCCTAAGGAGAGGTTAAAAAGACTTTCAGGTATGTAAACAATGTTGGTGATTCACCCATTGGAATATGAGAAATTTGTATATTTAGAAGTTGTTCTACCTTACTCACTCAGAAAAGAACACATATTAAAAGTTAGGTATTCCATATTAAGCATTCAATCCATTGCAAAAATACTAATGAAACAAACAAAACATCTTTGTTGAATATATGAGACATGCAAGGATAATATTAATTTTTTTTTTTTTTTTTTTTTTTTTTTTGGGGGAGGGGGGGGGAATACCCGGTAAGTGGGTTAAAAGTTCAAACCCTGACATGTCAATCATAAGAACCTATTGTGACTGGATTCAGACATTTTTATTTGCTGTTTTAAGCTTTAAAAACTGTAATAAATGAATAAGTGTTATGAATAACTAATATAAAGAAGTTAAAAATCAGTGATATTTTAAAATCATGATGTTGTTAATAAAAACATGCTCTCTTAGTTATTTTGTAGTTTTTTTTTGTCTTTTGTAAAGTGTCAATTTTTGAAGATGAAAACTGGTCAGCTCAGTACTGGTCAATTTGTTGTCTGACTAGTTTGAAAAGGTTACTCTTATATTCTAAACATATAAAATGCTTTTATGGAATTACTGATGTAACAAAGGAGTTACTGTTTCATCACCATATCAATTTAGATGTAACAAAGACTTTTAAAAAAAGAAAATTTATAAAAAGTTCATTCTTAACAGTTTTTTCCTAAACCAACCTGTTGAACATACATACAAAACAATTATATAGATAAATATTTTCTGAGAACATTGCAAAAAATAATACAAAGATGCAATTTGTGGCAGTGCTGCCGCCTGTAGAAAAATGTAAATGGGAGCAAACTGTAACTGAATAACAGAGGTAGTGTGGGGCAGTGCTGCCACCTGTAGAAAAATGTCAATGGGAACAAACTTTTACTGAATAACAGAGCAAATGTGTGGCAGTGCTGTCACCTGTAGAAAAATGTCAGTGGGAGCAAACTGTAACTGAATAACAGAGGTAATGTGTGGCAATGCTGCCACCTGTAGAAAAATGTAAATGGGAGCAAACTCTAACTAAATAACAGAGGTAGTGTGGGGCAGTGCTGCCACCTGTAGAAAAATGTCAATGGGAACAAACTTTTACTGAATAACAGAGCAAATGTGTGGCAGTGCTGTCACCTGTAGAAAAATGTCAGTGGGAGCAAACTGTAACTGAATAACAGAGGTAGTGTGGGGCAGTGCTGCCACCTGTAGAAAAATGTAATTGGGAGCAAACTCTAACTGAATAACAGAGGTAGTGTGGGGCAGTGCTGCCACCTGTAGAAAAATGTCAATGGGAACAAACTTTTACTGAATAAAAGAGAAAATGTGTGGCAGTGCTGCCACCTGTAGAAAAATGTAAATGGGAACAAACTTTTACTGAATAACAGAGGTAATGAGTGGCAGTGCAGCCACCTGCAAAAAATGTCAATGGGAACAATTTTTTACTGAATAACAGAGGTAATGAGTGGCAGTGCTGCCACCTGTAGAAAAATGTCAATGGGAACAAACTTTTACTGAATAACAGAGGTAATGTGTGGCAGTGCTGCCACCTGAAGAAAAATGTCAATGGGAGCAAACTTTAACTGAGTAATAGAGATAATCAGTGGTAGTGCTGCCACCTGTACAGAAGTGTTCTTCTAGTAAACTTTAATCCATAAACAGAGGGAATATGTAGCAATGTTGCCACCTGTAAAGAAACATCCATAGAAGTAAAGTATAACACTATAATAGAGGCAATGTGTGGTAATGCTGCCACATGTAGAGAAATGTCAATAGAAATGAAGCGTACAACCATAAAAAGGCAATGTGTAGCAGTGCTGCCATCTGTAGGGAAATGTCTAGGCATTGTATTAAAGTAGTTCTACCTGTTCTTTACAGTCAGTTTTCTATATTAAGTCTATTTTTCAGTTTCTTTTTATAGATTTATAATTTTTTTAAACCAGAAAAATCTAACATTATGTTTTTTATAAGATGTATAAACACATCCCTGTCATGTTAAGTTCCTGTACTCATGAAACAGAGTCAAGAGATAGTTCCTGTACTCATGAAACAGAGTCAAGAGATAGTTCCTGTACTCATGAAACAGAGTCAAGAGATAGTTCCTGTACTCATGAAACACAGTCAAGAGATAGTTCCTGTACTCATGAAACAGAGTCAAGAGATAAAACTAGCATAAAATTGAGATATAAAATATATACATTTATATATACAAGACATTTAACAAAATAAACATACTTCAAGTATATAAATACTGATTGTAGTGAAATACAAATCTGCTAAGAAATTTTAAAGTACTTTTAAGAAATGTGTTTTAAAAACAAATATCTGTATCATTTTATTACAATTGTATTCACATGAGAAATCTATAAAAATCTAATTTTTTTTTCCTAAGAGTCAGTCACACAGCATTATCGTAACTATCAATGACTATCTTTCCTATAAAATTAATGTTTCAAGCCAATAGATGAACACCTTTAATCAAACTGGAGTTTATCATCAATTTACTGTATAGATTTTATTGTTATATCTACTAATACAAAAGACTAGATGAACATCTTCAATCATTCAATTTATTCCATATTTGCTATACATTTTTCTGGTTTTTTTCCTACAAGTATTTCAAAAGCAATAAGTGATAGAAAACTCAATGAATTCACTTTTATATACATAACAAGCAAACTGAAGTGGAATTTGAGGATAATACTGATACAAATATAAATTCTTATAGACATTTTTTTAAACATCATGCATGACAAATTACAATTTATCTTCTTTGTAAGCATTAGAAATACAACTATATAAAACATGGGTTAAAATAGAAATGTATCAGGTGCTCAAATATTGATTAGTGTACCAAACTGATTAGTTAATACTTGTTTCTGGTAATAATAAAAAAGGAAAAAGAAAATTTTTCTTTTTCCTTTTTTTTTTTTTTTTGTGGAAAGATCATAGTGAATTAAACTTTATTAAACCAAAGCACATTGTTTAACAGATTTATTGGTTTTTATTAAGTTTGAATTTGTTCTCGTTACTGCATGGATAAACTAATCGCACTTTGAGCAACAAGACCTGTAATTATATCAACTTATATCATACAAATCTTAAATCAGGCAAGAACGACAGGTCAAAGTTTTCAGCCGTTGGATTAATACACATGTTAAATGTAACATATCTGAATACACTTCAGCATAAAGATTTGAGGAAAAGGGAAGGGGTTCAAACTGTCAAAATGCAGACTGACTTGATTTCCATGAAACAATTTTAACATTACCAGTGTAATCAACTTATTCTTTTAACATTACCAGCATAATTAACTCATTAATTGTTTGTTCATACACTTCATAACAAATATAACAAATATCAGACTCAAAGTTACACTACAGATAAACAAACAATTCAAGATTATCTACATGGTTAAATAAAAATGATAAAACTACACATTATTTTATGTGTGAAAAAGTGACCCTATGTCCACTACTTGAAAAGGTATTTATTGTTTAAAGTTGATTAATTTTTTAACAGCAGAAATGAAAATTGTGCTATTGAAAGTGGTTGTAAATGGAAATTTTTGAAAGTCAGAAATTGTGTAATAATATTTTGTTCAAATTTAGACTTTTTAAAACAATTATAAATAAATACAATTAAAGCCTTAACCATTGTGTGAGAAAAACAAAATACACCGTTAAACATATATAACAGAAATAAAAATATATACACATGGAAAATAAAGATTTCCTCATCTGAGTTCAGGAATAAAAGCTATAAAAGGCTGTCAGCCATTTTTAAAGCATTCAAGAGAATCTGATTTTCTCCTTTTATTCAATTAGAAACAGTTTCAGCCTTTTCACTATTGAATGTTCACTTAAACTAATACCATTATCATGCAATAATTTTTTTTAAACCTACAAGGCTTTTATTGATGGGACAAACTTTTGTTTTAAAACCCTCATTTGATCTATATTTCAAACATAATTCTTTTCTTTCTTCTTCTTTTTTTTCTTTTTTTTTCTTTCTTTTTCTTTCTTTCCTTTTTTTTTTTGTTTTTTATGTTTTTTTTGTTTTTTTTGTTTGTTTCTATAAATGTTTTATAGTCCGATATATTTTCATTTCTATTTTACATTATAATTTTTATTTAAATTGTTCATTATTTATCCAGATTAATTCCCCTGAAATAAAACAATAAAGCACTTTGGACGAAACAGATTCTCTGATAAACAAAATAAAAAGCCACAAAGAGATATTACGTGCTGCGTTCCAAATAATGGATAATATATTAACTTTATATATAGATACAAGATTACTATGTGTCAAGCACTACACCACATGTTACTGTTAAAGAGAGAATCACAATAACAAACACTTCACAATAAGCACACTTACGCTGCTTCCGTCCCCCTCCTTTGAGGAGGGATGTCAATGAAGAAATAGTATGATAGGGATTATACTGCCAAAGAGAACACAATACACAATATCAAATAAATAACAAGTAACAATAGAGGAGATGTATAACTTATGTCTTACCAATGTTCTAATAGCGAGAAACATTTTATATAACTTTAGAACCTTTTCTCTCTGCAGAACTGTCAGTCGTCATAGGAACCATATTGATAACACAATTTTTAGGTGTAAAACTATTCAAGGGATGAAAAAAAGGATAAGTGAAAAAAATGATTACATTTTTATCTTTTCCTGCATCATATACCTTTTTAGAAATATAATTTTGATTGAATTATTGTTTGATGTAAAGTTACATAATACTTTGATCCTTTCAGATGTGTTATTTATATATTTTTTATCAAAATGTAGCATAACAAACTTGTATGACTTTAGAGCATGAAGATTTAAAGCACTGGAAAAGATACATACAACTTCATGCATTCCATTTCTTGGCACCTAATAACATTTCTTGCTAACACAACAAATAGCAAATGTAAGTTCTGCAGAGTAAAAAGTTAAATCACAATAAATATTTCTCATATCATATACAAATCTTGTATGTTGAACCACTGAAAATAAACTGCATTTGATATACACTCCAGTACTGTACAACATTATATAACAATATTACAGTTACTGTTCATTCTGTAATCGCTGACATACGAACAACACGACCTGTGAAGTTACAGATAGAAATACAATTATTTATAAACAGAACAGGCAGAGTTAACAGTCATCAACCATCTGCTTAATAAAGACTAAATAGTAAATATGACAAGATATTTAAAATACCGGTACTAAATAAGATATCAAATCAACTGTCTAGTTGTTCAGGCTTTAGAACGTTTCTTAAATACCCCGGTACTGCAAATTTCTGTCAAACTAGTTGTTTTAAAAACAATTCTGTGCTTATTGTTGTTTAATTTTATATATACTTTTATGTTTTAACATATCAGTAAGTCTATTTGATAAAAGGTTATTTGGAAATAATTTTTTTGCATCTGTGTTTATTTTGATTGATAAAACATTACAATTAGGTCATAAATCAATTTATGATCTCTGAATAATTCATTCATACAGAAGAAAATTGCTGTTAATTTTTAAAAATCATTTAAAAAACTGAACTTTTAAAACCTCTTCTATAAGTCAATCTGCATGTAAAACAAGAACTTGATGAAATGTTCTCTATATAGGATCAGAACTACCCAAATGACAACTACTATCATGTTTTAAATAGTTAAAAAATTCTAACAGATGTTGACAAGAGATATCACATGACAATATAGCTCACTCAATGTAACCAAAATTTGCTTTTACTTGGAAAACATGCACCAAAATCTTTAAGACTACATGTATGGGATAGATGGAGGGGACAGACACTAGGATGGCAGCAATAGCTCTCCTTACTTTCATCTGGTGAAATATAACGAGGCAAAACAATCAGTGATTGGTTACATAGCTACTGATTTTTGTACTGAAAACAATCTGAGAAATGCTAAACTTAAAAAACTTTACATTTTACGCAATTACTATTTGTATATGAGACACGTTGTTGTGGAGAATTTAATAAATGAAATTTACAATTTCACAGCAACTAAAATTGCAATGACAGAATCTGGACATTTAATCACAGTGTTGAGTAGGGTTGAGAGTTAGAGCCAAATTTCTATGTTATACAAAACCAAGAATCCCTATCAACTACTCATTGAATAAAAATATATGTATATACCAGTACCCAAACCCAAATAATGTTAGTCTTACAACTACTCTATAAGCATGCATATCTAGGATGTTTTTGTACAATATTTTTATATACAGCAAGTGGAGATAATAACTGTTAATTCTTGCTCTGTAATATAACAACCATACATGTATAATGGACACATACTTACAATCAAAGAGTAATAAATAATACTAAAATAAAACTAATACTTTTTTTTTAAATATCATTTCATTTTCAAAAAAGATTACAAAAAGTAAAAAAGTTAAAAGATTCAGCATAGAATGTCCATTGTACACATATTTTCCACATATTTTCAATACACATAATTTATACATTGTATATTTAATAATATATATATAATTTTTATGTTAAAAACCTGGAATTTCTTCAACTTCTTCCTGAAAGCAGATAAAAACTTTTTCAATCATTAAATAAACCCCTTAAATACCAATATACTAATACACTGTAGCACCTGTCCTTGATACTAACACATGTATATCATAGCACCTGTCCTTGTTGTTTTGTAATTTCTGATTTGTTATGTAGGGAACTTTTAAATATAATGCAACAATATGACAGTATTGTTTTATTTTCATACTGATACCGGAGATGGAAAAGTAAAAAAATATTTTTTTCTACTGTTTGATGTAGCAATAACATTAACAACTAATGATTACTTAGATTCCCCAATTTTGAAATCATTTCTGATGAATTGAATTCACCTGCATACATGTGATACCCAGTAAAGTTTGTGATACACAGTCAAGTTTGTGTGAAACAATTATTTTCTATGGATACAGATTTGCCTAATTAACAAAATTATCATGGGTTTTTGAGAAGTAAAACATCCTTCAAAATGTTCCACACAAAAGTAATGGGACAATGACCACACTGTCTTCTGATAAATCTCATTGTCATGTTACCATCCTTGTACAAAGAGAAATTACATTACACAAATAACAGTGCCAGACATAACAATTTTCTAAATTATCTCCCCTGTTATCAAACTTACGTAACATATTCCAGCCACTATCTGTGCTACTCCCAAGAACTGAGACACTATTTGTTCCTTCACTCTATGACAAGAAATATAATACAATTAATGTGTCTGGCTATCTCTATCTATATATCTTTTTAAAATTATTTTCTGGGTCTTTAATACAAACGAGTAAAATATTGTGTTTGTTTAGTTTGGAAAATAAAATATAACTGGCCACTGTAAATAAAATCTCATGATAAAAGATAGAGTATAACACCTAATATTTCAACAAATGTGCTTAGTCAGATACTTCAAAAAGTGGCCTCTAATTGCAACTATAGTTAAATTCCATAAGTTTGAATCTCCATAGGTGAATTTAAATAGTTCCGACTTTATATTTGTATCAGAAGTTCGAGATAAATAGAAATATCAAAGGTTGTTTAAAGGAAGCTTTACCAGTGATTATCATAACACCCTGCAGGAATTTCTCTCCATTCAAGAAGTCTATTTGGTTTGTCTTGGTGAAGAAATATGATTTTCACAGATCTTTTACCTGTAGGACTTAAAATTATTCAACTTTTTAAATGATTTCAAATTTCAAGTTTGAGATAACCAGTCTTAATTTAATTTAAACAAGAGGCCCATGGGCCTTAACGCTCACCTGAAGATATGTCCAATATTGTTTGCAAAGTGCAATAGACAATATATTAAGTACAGAAACTTTAAAAGTTTTCTCAAGTTAAGAACTCCCACAAAACTTAATCAGAAATATATCCACTCACTTTTCATTTACAAGTAGCTTATATAATATGCATGAAGTAACTGTAGTGCAATGACTAATTTCCAAATCAATAATGAATTTTAGTTTAATTATGCAGCTATGTCCTTGACCTTTGAACATATATGACCTCGAACCACATATGATTGTCATGTCAATACCTACAATATTCTAATATACATGCCTATGCACGACATTAATAGCTTTCAAGATAATTAATAATTTTAGTATTCCTATGTTGATATGACTTTGACCTTTGAACATATAACCTTGAACCATATATCACAATGACCGTCATGTCAATACCTACAAGATTCTAATATACATGCCTATACAAAAAGTTAATAGTTTTCAAGATAATTAGCATTTCAAGTTTTCTTTTGCATCTGTGACTTTGACCTTTCAACTTATGACCTTGAACCATATATCAAAATGACCATCATGTCAATACCTACAATATTCTAATATACATGCCTATACCAAAAGTTAATAGTTTTCAAAGATAATAGGCAATTTAAGTCTTCTTTTGCAACTGTGACCTTGACCTTTCAACATATGAGCTTGAACCATATATCAAAATGATTGTCATGTCAATACCTACAGTATTCTAATATACATGCCTATACAAAAATTCTAATATACATGCCTATACAAAAAGTTAATAGTTTTCAAGATAATTTGAAATTTAAGTTTTCTTTTGCAGCTGTGGCCTTGACCTTTGAACATATGACCTTGAACCATATATCAAAATGATTGGCATGTCAAAACATACAATATTCTAATATACATGCCTATACAAAAAGTTAATAGTTTTGCAGATAATCAACTATAACGGTAATAGTTGTGCATCTTTGACCTTGACCTTTGAACCTATGACCTTGATCTATATATCAAAATGATCGTCATGTCACTACCTACAATTAACTGAAAATCCTATGCCATTATCACCTGAAATGTTTAAAAAATAGGATTTT
The DNA here is from genome assembly GCA_029721355.1 of Tegillarca granosa. NCBI lineage: Eukaryota > Metazoa > Mollusca > Bivalvia > Arcoida > Arcidae > Tegillarca > Tegillarca granosa. The sequence goes on from CM056603.1 coordinate 4,302,802, forward strand.
TTATCAAAGGTCAAAAGCAGGGACATGACCTTGACCTTTGACCTTGACATCTTTTGGAAGAAAATAGCAAGACAAGATCAACAGTGAAAACTCCATACAATTATCTTCAGCCATTATTGAGTTATAACAACAAATGTCTCATTTTCAAACACATAATTTTACGCAAAAAAACGCGTGACCTATTTTTCGCTCAATTTTCACGAAAAACACAATTTTAATGTTCCCAGGTATGCTGAATCCAAATATCCAATCAAAATTTGCCTGCACCTTTTGGTTTCAGAGAAGAAGATTTTTTTGTCTTCTTGCTATTTTTAGTAACAGCGGCCATCTTGTTGGGCGTGGCCAAACCCGGAACAAAATTTTGAAAGGCTGTTACCCAGGCATGATAATCACCAAGTTTCATCAAATTTGGTGCAGTAGTTTTGGAGGAGAAGATTAAAATGTAAAGTTTACACACGACGGACGACGCAAGACGGACAACGCAGGACGCATGACGGACGGTGATAGATTGCCATAAAATAATCTTCTTAAATTACCTAACAATTAAAATAATGAAATTCAACTATATAGGAAAAGTGCCTTGCAGTAACAGTACACCAATAATAAATACAAATCTAATATAAAAAAATGCTGAGGGTTGTTTACTAAGCAGGGAAAAATGAAAATAAAAAGTTCTATACTTTATATAATGAAAATTTATAAGTAATTTATTAAGAAGGTAATAGAGAATATATCAAAATGTAAAAAGCAACTCTATTTAACTATAAACAAAGTTGGTTTTGGTGAAAGATAAATGGAGAAAACTGATCTAATTTATAATGATCAAAAGCCAAGATTAATATATAAAGATCTGAAAATACAAAATGTGTAATACAAAATGTAAATATCAAATGTATCAGCAAAACTATATGTTTAAAAACAAGCAGTTGCGAGTACTCACACTTTATAATTTTACTTGGATATTTTAACTAAAATTGTGAAAATAATCATTAATTGATATCCAATTGTTCAAAAGTGGCTTTGGTATCTGAGTGATCAACAGAAGTTTTAATATCTGAGTGGTCTACAAAGGTTTTGGTATCTGAAAGGTCTACAGAGGCTTTGGTATCTGAGAGGTCTACAGAAGTTTTAATATCTGAGTGGTCTACAAAGGTTTTGGTATCTGAGAGGTCTACAGAGGCTTTGGTATCTGAATGGATTACAGAAGTTCTGGTATAACAAAGCCTCTGTAGTCCACTCAGATACAAAGCCTATGTAGTCCACTCAGATACCAAAGCCTCTGTAGTCCACTCAGATACCAAAGCCTCTGTAGTCTGCTCAGATACCAAAGCCTCTGTAGTCTGCTCAGATATCAAAGCCTCTGTAGTCCACTCAGATACCAAAGCCTCTGAAGTCTGCTCAGATACCAAAGCCTCTGTAGTCCACTCAGATACCAAAGCCTCTGTAGTCCACTCAGATACCAAAGCCTCTGTAGTCCACTCAGATACCAAAGCCTCTGTAGTCCACTCAGATACAAAGCCTCTGTAGTCTGCTCAGATACCAAAGCCTCTGTAGTCCACTCAGATACCAAAGCCTCTGAAGTCTGCTCAGATACCAAAGCCATTGTGGACCTCTCAGATACCACAGCCTCTGTAGTCCACTCAGATACATGATATTTGGGTGGTCTACAGTGACTTTGATATTTGAGTGGTCTACAGAGGTTCTTGTATTTGAGTGGCCTACAGAGGTTCTGGTAACTGAGTGGCCTACAGAGCTTCTGGTATCTGAGTGGTCTACAGAGGTTTTTGTATCTGAGTGGCCTACAGAGGTTCTGGTATCTGAGTGGCTTTCAGAGCTTCTGGTATCTGAGTGGTCTACAGAGGTTTTGGTATCCAAGTGGTCTACAGAGGCTTTAGTATCTGAGTGGACTAAAGAGGTTTTGGTATCTGAAAGGTCTACAGACCCTTTGGTATCTGAGAGGTCTACAAAAGTTTTAATATCTGAGTGGTCTACAGAGGCTTTGGTCATGAGAGGTCTACAGAGGCTTTGGTATCTGAGAGGTCTACAGAAGTTTTAATGTCTGAGTGGTCTACAGAGGCTTTGGTATCTGAGAGGTCTAGAGAGGCTTTGGTATCTGAATGGATTACAGAAGTTCTGTTATAACAAAGCCTCTGTAGTCCAATCAGATACCAAAGCCTCTGTAGTCTGCTCAGATACCAAAGCCTCTGTAGACCTCTCAGATACCAAAGCCTCTGTAGTCCACACAGATACTTGATATTTGGGTGGTCTACAGTGACTTTGATATTTGAGTGGTCTACAGAGGTTCTTGTATTTGAGTGGCCTCCAGAGGTTCTGGTATCTGAGTGGCCTACAGAGCTTCTGGTATCTGAGTGGTTTACAGAGGCTTTGGTATCTGAGTTGACTAAAGAGGTTTTGGTATCTGAGAGGTCTACAGACCCTTTGGTATTTGAGAGGTCTACAGAGGCTTTGGTATTTTAGAGGTCTACAGAGGCTTTGGTATCTAAGAGGTCTACAGAAGTTTTAATATCTGAGTGGTCTACAAAAGTTTTAATATCTGAGTGGACTTAAGAGGTTCTGGTATCTGAGTGGTCTATAGAGGTTTTGGTATCTGATCGGTCTACAGAGGTTTTGGTATCTGAGTGGTCTATAGAGGTTCTGGTATCTGAGTGGTCTATAGAGGTTTTGGTATCTGAGTGGTCTACAGAGGTTTTGATATCTGAGTGGTCTATAGAGGTTTTGGTATCTGATCGGTCTACAGAGGTTTTGGTATCTGAGTGGTCTATAGAGGTTCTGGTATCTGAGTGGTCTACAGAGGTTTTGATATCTGAGTGGTCTATAGAGGTTTTGGTATCTGAGTGGTCTATAGAGGTTTTGATATCTGAGTGGTCTATAGAGGTTTTGATATCTGAGTCGTCTATAGGGGCTTTGGTATCTGAGTGGTCTATAGAGGTTTTGGTATCTGAGTGGTCTATAGAGGTTTTGATATCTGAGTGGTCTACAGAGGTTTTGATATCTGAGTGATCTACAGAGGTTTTGATATCTGAGTGGTCTATAGAGGTTTTGGTATCTGAGTGGTCTATAGAGGTTTTGGTATCTGAGTGGTCTATAGAGGTTCTGGTATCTGAGTGGTCTATAGAGGTTTTGGTATCTGAGTGGTCTATAGAGGTTCTGGTATCTGAGTGATATACAGAGGTTTTGGTATCTGAGTGGTCTATAGAGGTTTTGGTATCTGATCGGTCTACAGAGGTTTTGGTATCTGAGTGGTCTATAGAGGTTTTGGTATCCCAGTGGTCTATAGAGGTTTTGGTATCTCAGTGGTCTACAGAGGTTTTGATATCTGAGTGGTCTACAGAGGTTTTGATATCTGAGAGGTCTACAGAGACTTTGGTATCTGAGTGGACTACAGAGGCTTTGGTATGTGAGGGGACTACAGAGGCTTTGTTATCTGAGTGGTCTACAGAGGTTTCATATCTGAGTAGACCAAAGAGGCTTTGGTATCTGAAAGGTCAACAGAGGCTTTAGTATCGAGAGGTCAACAGAGGTTTTGGTATTGCTACTATTCCCCACAGACCAGGAATCCCATGAATTGCCATGAATTGATAAATTTTTGGATTTGTAGTTGATTCGTTATCAGTACGTAAAGTTTGTGTCTGATCTGTAGTCAGTTCTTGCAATTCTTGAGCTGTTCAAAATTTTAGCCATGAATTCCTGATTCCAAAAAATTTTAGCTTGTTCAAATTCTTAGTGTTTTCTCAGTTACCTTAACTGAATCTTATTCAAATCATAGGCATTCTTAGATTTTCTGAACTCAATCGGGTATTCCTCAATTTGGGGCTTGACCAGAAATCTGCTACGAATTTGTCACAAATCCTACAAATAGCTATCTGGAGGACAATCCTACAATTTGTCAAGAATAGTCACGAATTCATTGTAATTCATACATGAATCAAACACACATTTGACATATTCTTAACTGATTCACAACTGATTCCTAACGTTCGTGAAGCATTCGTAAAAGATTCTCGTAAATCATAGTGAATTCTTGACATGTATTCATGAAATTGCAGCTGAATCCAGAGGAATCCCATGATTATCCATACTTCTATGATAACTGAATCTTACAGCATCATGAATTGGATCTGAAAATTGGCAAAAGTCTACAAATCATCACAAATCCAACAATGTATCAATTTGTGGCAATTCCTGAATTCTTGGTCTGTGTAGAATCGTAGCATATCTGAGTGGACTACATAGGTTCTGGTATCTGATCAGGCTACAGAGACTTTGGTATCTGAATGAACTACAGAGGTTTTGATATCTGAGTCGTCTATAGAGGTTTTGGTATCTGAGTGGTCTATAGAGGTTTTGGTATCTGAGGGGACTACAGAGGTTTTGATATCTGAGTGGTCTACAGAGGTTTTGGTATCTGAGTGGTCTACAGAGGTTTTGATATCTGAGTGGTCTATAGAGGTTTTGGTATCTGATCGGTCTAGAGAGGTTTTGGTATCTGAGTGGTCTATAGAGGTTTTGATATCTGAGTGATCTACAGAGGTTTTGATATCTGAGTGGTCTATAGAGGTTTTGATATCTGAGTGGTCTATAGAGGTTTTGATATCTGAGTGGTCTATAGAGGTTTTGATATCTGAGTCATCTATAGAGGCTTTGGTATCTGAATGGTCTACAGAGGTTTTGATATCTGAGTGGTCTATAGAGGTTTTGGTATTTGAGTGGTCTACAGAGGTTTTGGTATCTGAGTGGTCTAGAGAGGTTTTGGTATCTGAGTGGTCTATAGAGGTTTTGATATCTGAGTGATCTACAGAGGTTTTGATATCTGAGTGGTCTATAGAGGTTTTGATATCTGAGTGGTCTATAGAGGTTTTGGTATCTGAGTGGTCTATAGAGGTTTTGATATCTGAGTGGTCTATAGAGGTTTTGATATCTGAGTCGTCTATAGAGGCTTTGGTATCTGAGTGGTCTACAGAGGTTTTGGTATCTGAGTGGTCTACAGAGGTTCTGGTATCTGAGTGGTCTACAGAGGTTTTGATATCTGAGTGGTCTATAGAGGTTTTGGTATCTAAGTGGTCTATAGAGGTTTTGGTATCTGAGTGGTCTACAGAGGTTTTGATATCTGAGTGGTCTATAGAGGTTTTGGTATTTGAGTGGTCTACAGAGGTTTTGGTATCTGAGTGGTCTACAGAGGTTCTGGTATCTGAGTGGTCTACAGAGGTTTTGATATCTGAGTGGTCTACAGAGGTTTTGGTATCTGAGTGATCTACAGAGGTTTTGGTATCTGAGTGGTCTACAGAGGTTTTGGTATCTGAGTGGTCTATAGAGGTTTTGGTATCTGAGTGATCTACAGAGGTTCTGGTATCTGAGTGGTCTACAGAGGTTCTGGTATCTGAGTCATCTATAGAGGCTTTGGTATCTGAATGGTCTACAGAGGTTTTGGTATCTGAGTGGTCTATAGAGGTTTTGATATCTGAGTGGTCTATAGAGGTTTTGATATCTGAGTCGTCTATAGAGGCTTTGGTATCTGAGTGGTCTACAGAGGTTTTGGTATCTGAGTGGTCTATAGAGGTTTTGATATCTGAGTGGTCTACAGAGGTTTTGATATCTGAGTGATCTACAGAGGTTCTGGTATCTGAGTGGTCTACAGAGGTTTTGATATCTGAGTGGTCTATAGAAGTTTTGGTATCTGAGTGGTCTACAGAGGTTTTGGTATCTGAGTGGTCTACAGAGGTTTTGATATCTGAGTGGTCTATAGAGGTTTTGGTATTTGAGTGGTCTACAGAGGTTTTGGTATCTGAGTGGTCTACAGAGGTTCTGGTATCTGAGTGGTCTATAGAGGTTTTGATATCTGAGTGGTCTACAGAGGTTTTGGTATCTGAGTGATCTACAGAGGTTTTGGTATCTGAGTGGTCTACAGAGGTTTTGGTATCTGAGTGGTCTACAGAGGTTTTGGTATCTGAGTGATCTACAGAGGTTCTGGTATCTGAGTGGTCTACAGAGGTTCTGGTATCTGAGTGGTCTACAGAGGTTTTGGTATCTGAGTGGTCTTCAGAGGTTTTGGTATCTGAGTGGTCTACAGAGGTTTTGATATCTGAGTGGTCTATAGAGGTTTTAGTATTTGAGTGGTCTACAGAGGTTTTGATATCTGAGTGGTCTAAAGAGGTTTTGATATCTGAGTGGGGTATAGAGGTTTTGATATCTGAGTGGTCTACAGAGGTTTTGGTATCTGAGTGGTCTACAGAGGTTTTGGTATCTGAGTGATCTACAGAGGTTCTGGTATCTGAGTGGTCTATAGAGGTTTTGGTATCTGAGTGGTCTATAGAGGTTTTGGTATCTGAGTGGTCTACAGAGGCTTTGGTATCTGAGGGGACTACAGAGGCTTTGTTATCTGAGTGGACTACAGAGGTTTTGGTATCTGAGTGGTCTACAGAGGCTTTGGTATCTGAGTGGTCTACAGAGGCTTTGGTATCTGAGTGGTCTACAGAGGTTTTGGTATCTGAGGAGACTAAAGAGGCTTTGTTATCTGAGTAGACTAAAGAGGTTTTGGTATCTGAGTGGTCTACAGAGGTTTTGATATCTGAGTGGTCTACAGAGGTTTTGGTAACTGAGTGGTCTACAGAGGTTTTGGTATCTGAGTGATCTACAGAGGTTCTGGTATCTGAGTGGTCTATAGAGGTTTTGGTATCTGAGTGGTCTACAGAGGCTTTGGTATCTGAGGGGACTACAGAGGCTTTGTTATCTGAGTGGTCTACAGAGCTTCTGGTATCTGAGTGGTCTACAGAGGCTTTGGTATCTGAGGGGACTACAGAGGCTTTGTTATCTGAGTGGTCTACAGAGGCTTTGGTATCCTAGAGGTCTACAGAGGTTCTGGTATCTGAGTGGTCTACAGAGGCTTTGGTATCTGAGGGGACTACAGAGGCTTTGTTATCTGAGTGGACTACAGAGGTTTTGGTATCTGAGTAGACTTAAGAGGCTATGGTATCTGAAAGGTCTACAGAGGCTTTGGTATCTGAGTGGACTACAGATTTTTGGTATCTCATATCTAACAAAAAGGTAAGTTACAATATTGTAGATAACAAAAACATCCGTCAAAAGTTAACAATAATACCAAAGACCACATGACTTCCAGTCCCAAACCTTATCAGGTGAGACAATAATGAACCTGAATCTTTATATTTACCAAGTAAACTTCTTGAATTATAAATAATTCACATGAGCTGCATATACTTTCTGTTACTGATATGTACTTACATTGGGAGGTATATAATCTATAGAATTGTATATGAGGACTGGGGTATACTTTCTCTGTCTGATATGTATTTACATTAGGAGATATATAATCTATAGAGTTTGTAGACAATGACTGGGGTATACTGTCTGTTTCTGAAATTGACATACATTAGGAGGTATATAATCTATAGAATTGTACATGATAACTGGGGTATACTTTCTGTTACTGATATTTACTTACATTAGGAAGTATATAATCTATATAATTGAACATGATGACTGGGGTATACTTTCTGTTACTGATATGTACTTACATAAGAGTTATATAATCTATAGAATTGTACATGATGACCGGGGTATACTTTCTGTAACTGATATTTACTTACATTAGGAGGTATATAATCTATAGAGTTTGTAGATAATGACTGGGGTATACTTTCTGTTAGAGATATGTACTTACATTAGGAGATATATAATCTTAAGAGTTTGTAGACAATGACTGGGGTATACTTTCTGTTTCTGATATGTACTTACATTAGGAGGTACCTGGTATATAATCTATAGAATCGTACATGATGACCGGGGTATACTTTCTGTTAGAGATATGTACTTACATTAGGAGGTATATAATCTACAGAGTTTGTAGATAATGACTGGGGTATACTTTCTGTTAGAGATATGTACTTACATTAGGAGATATATAATCTTAAGAGTTTGTAGACAATGACTGGGGCATACTTTCTGTTTCTGGGGCATACTTTCTGTTTCTGATATGTACATACATTAGGAGGTATATAATCTATAGAGTTTGTAGAAAATGACTGGGGCATACTTTCTGTTTCTGGGGTATACTTTCTGTGTCTGATATGTACTTACATTAGGAGGTATATAATCTATAAAATTATACCTCATAAATTTGTTTTTCTAATAAATGCATTGATTTTACTCTGGGCAATATTTTGCAATATAGACCGGAGGCTCTCGGGCGGTATTATGTTTGCTTACGTCACACAATTTTCCTTGATGACGTAATATTAGACAAAACAAAAACAGCATCTTAACCCGAATAGTTTAACTAGTGGATTAACGCTAATACAAAGTTAGTCAGGAACGTCAACTGTAATACGTAAACAATCATCGTCTTAAAGGAATTAATTAATTAAAAAATGCTGATGCCTATTTTGAGATGATATCGTATAATAAAACAAATATTTCATGGGGTTGCGGGCTATATCGCAGTTTATGGACCGGGAAGGCACCCCGAAAATACAATATAGACCTCAGCTTCGCTTCGGTCCATATAATATGAAATATTTGTTAAGAGTTTGTACATGATGACTGAGGTATACTTTCTGTTACTGATATGTACTTACATAAGAGTAATATAATCTATAGAATTGTACATGATGACTAGGGTATACTTTCTGTTTCTGAAATGTACTTACATTAGGAGGTACCGGGTATATAATCTATAGAATTGTACATGATGACCGGGGTATACTTTCTGTTAGAGATATGGACTTACATTAGGAGGTATATAATCTATAGAGTTTGTGAACAATGACTGGGGTATACTTTCTGTTACTGATATGTACTTACATTGGGAGGTATTTAATCTATAGAGTTTGTAGACAATGACTGGGGTATACTTTCTGTTTCTGATATGTACTTACATTAGGAGGTATATAATCTATAGAGTTTGTATATGGTGACTGGGGTATACTTTCTGTTTCTGGGGTATACTTTCTGTTTCTGATATGTACTTACATTAGGAGGTATATAATCTATAGAGTTTGTGAACAATGACTGGGGTATACTTTCTGTTACTGATATGTACTTACATTGGGAGGTATTTAATCTATAGAGTTTGTAGACAATGACTGGGGTATACTTTCTGTTTCTGATATGTACTTACATTAGGAGGTATATAATCTATAGAATTGTACATGATGACTGGGGTATACTTTCTGTTACTTATATGTACTTACATTAGGAAGTATATAATCTATAGAGTTTGTATATGGTGACTGGGGTATACTTTCTGTTTCTGGGGTATACTTTCTGTTTCTGATATGTACTTACATTAGGAGGTATATAATCTATAGAGTTTGTAGACAATGCCTGGGGTATACTTTCTGTTTTCTTTTGCATATCTTCTCTCTTCCAAAACACACAACATAACATTGCTAATGTTTGTACATCAAAGATATCTCTATATGAGTCCATCCTACAATTGTAATGTGACAAAATAATTCTTTCAAAATCTTTAACAAATGTTAAAATATTTATTGTTTAGTATACATTTATGATAAATGTTAAAGTAATTGTCTCTTTAGTTTTTTTATTTCCTGTGTTTTGGGTTTTATTTAAATAAATAGCTGCTCATCTATCCTAATGCAAGTTAACAAATTAACACCAGCTTTGGATCTTTATTGTTGCAGACTTCTGACTTGGTGTTTTGTTTTGGTATTTCCATATCTAAAATATTGTTGCTAAACAGTCTAGGGTGATATATGTACTGCTTTATAAAGAGCAAAGACCTGTATATAATACAGGGTTTCAGAACTAGGCCAGTCAATAAGTCTCAGACTTGTACCATTTTATTTTGTCTTAAATAAATGTATTCCATAAATTTCCTTTAGCGTAATTCTCAATAGAAACCATTAGTTTTGAGATTTTGGTAAATTAAAATTTCATAGGAAGTTTGTTTGGACAGATACAGTATATCAATGAAGTATTTTGAATATGGAAATTTGAAAACTTTCTAATTTCATATTTACAAAATAAAACCAACTTTACTTATCATGTAGCCCATTTATAAAATTTTTCAAGGATTCCATAATACATGTTTTTCATATCAAGATAATATACATTCAATGACCCTGATTTTAATATTAAAAGTCATTTTCTTTTTAACCAAGACTATACCATATATACATACATAGCTTTCAGCATTTTTCTCCCGAATGGATGTCTGGCCCACGGTGCTCCATCATTGGGATTTTCACTAGGTGCTAGTTTTTTATCAGACATATGATTAACTAACGACCATACCTAGAAATAGATAACAGATCTGATGTAAGATTTAAAATATAGATTGGTTTTGTTTCCATCAATAATAAAAAATAACTTACATAATATTTTGACTGAAGCCTTTATTTACTTAATAATGGTTATGGTTAAATCTTTTTTTATTACAAAAAGGTTGTTTTTCTATTCACTAAGATAATAAAATCTTCCTTCTGATTAATATTTGAATATTTTCTGTTAGATTTAGTTTTTTTATCATTCTAATAAATGAACTAAATCAGAAAAATCAGTATAAATTGCTGTAACTTAATAGCTGGTAGTATCAAGATATAAATGGATAAATTGTGGTCTGGTCTTAATTAACTTCATTAATTATGATTTGTCTTTGCATGAATAATGGGGTTGTAGAGAAGTGACAATAAAAAAAAATAAAATGTTCCGTATGTCTTTTTTAGTCTTAATTTCTATTCATATCTTGAAAATCAACACGATTAAAACACTGTTAAAGGGAAAAACAAATATACAAATACATGTAGCTTTAAATAGTAGAATCTCATGTGGCTACAAATCAGACTAATAAGGAGCGTGTTTAATATGGACAGACTGATTGAAATAACTACCAATGTTTGATCATCTTGGCTCAAAAATACTCTGGTATCAGTTTCCACTTACAAAGTAAAATCATTAAACTTCAAATATTTCTTGTTACTGATCCATTACCATGATAGTACATATAGTTTGAATAATGCAAATTCTTTGGGGGTTTTTTTTTAATAAAAGGGTGAGTTAAAAATTTGCTCAATCTGGATCCAATAAATTTTCTCTTGAACAAGTAGATTTTTAAAGTCACTATCCCATAACAAGTGGGTAAAAAAATTGGAGTTTTTTCTTTGTTTAGCTTTTTATTTGTTTAGCTATACAACTGAGTCGGAAATCTGAGGTTTTGGCTCTGATTTTCCTTTGTTAAGCTATACAAGTGGGTCAGAAATCTTGAGTTTTTGGCTTTGTTTAGCTGTTGTAAATAATACAAACCTTGACCAAATCCTGTCTTCCTACAGTAGAGGCAGCATTAGCATTATGACGACACATAGCTGGAATGTCTTCTGTATCAATCCTGTCAATATAGGCACAGTACTGTTAGATTTTTTGTTTAATATTAATTTTCCAATGTTTAGAAAAAACAAACTTTATTTCATTAATCAACCATATAACTCAAATCAATCAACTAAGGTTCCATAATCAAACTTCTTGTGAAACCTGGTTACATCAGTGAAGTTTTGATGAAGCTGATGTTCCAGTTACCCATCAGTATATTAAAGTGGTTACATACATGTAATTTCTCTTTCATTCCCTATAACAGACTAGCAAAATAACAAACCAAATAACTTCATCTAAAACTGGACTTAGTATTTATGTAAAAAAAAAAGTATGCTCTTTGAAAACTAACAATTTGATCATATTTTTACAGAACGTAACTTTCATATAATGTTGCCCCAAGTATTTAGATATGGGTAATAAACAAGCACTATTGTATATTTTTACAGAATGTAACTTACATGTAATGTTGCCGCAAGTATTTAGATATGGGTAATAAACAAGGACTATGGTATATTTTTAAAGAATGTAACTTACATGTAATGTTGCCCCAAGTATTTAGATATGGGTAATAAACAAGCACTATCATATATTTTTACAGAACCAATACTTGGTTTTTTAGTTCCTCCTTTTTCAACATCCCTGTACTTAGATTTAGATGAGTCTTTTGTTCTGACTTGTGATTTCTGTAATATCTGTTGTATGGCATACTGCTGTAATATAAACATGACCAATAAGCTACATAATACTGATACATTCATGAGACGTTGTTGCTAGTTGCTGTTTTAAATTTTGGTTTTAAAACATTGATTCTTTTTTCAGTGATATCAAAAATGTTGTAGCAATATAGAATCCTTAACTTTATATTTAAAGAACATTTCGCCTCTTCATAAAGGTTTTATATCATTCTATATTGTGTATAAGATGAAAAACGAAGATAAATATAACACGAAGAATTGTATGAAAAATTAAAACACTAAGTTAACTAAGTTACCATTTATTTTTGTGCTATTTCTAAATTAACACAAATATCTATCTGATTATAAATCCACTAAATTATCATATTTAAAACCAATAACAATTTACCCTGCTTGGTGGTTTTTCCCTGTAATAATAGTTACTAATTGATACAAAATCCGAGCTTGATGCTGGTGGACTACGAGAATATGCATAAGGTGGAAACATTCCAGCGTTATGTGCTGTCCGAATCCTTTTATTGGCAGCAAAATTGGTTAAATCTGACAAAGCTCTGTGAAATTTAAATAAAGAATAAACTGAACATATGAATGTTTGTGCTTATAATTATAGATATACATCATAAACAACAGGCCTTAATGCTCATCTGAGTAAATGTCAAAATTGTTTGCAAAGTGCAATAGACACTATATTAAGTACAGACACTTTCCAAGTTTTCTCAAGTTAAGAACTGCCAATATACTTAATCAGAAATATCTAGTCACATTTCATTGTTAAGTATCCAATATGCATGTACATGTAGTAACAGTAGTATGATGAATAATTTCAAAATCATTAACCCTTTCAGTATACCTATGCAGCTATGTCCTTGACCTTTGAACCTATGATCTTGAAACATAAATCAAAATAATTGTCATATCAATACCTACAATATTCTTATACACATGTCTATACAAAAAGTAAATAGCTTTCAAAAAAATCAACAATTTAAGTCTTCTAATGCAAAGCTCAGGTGAGCTAAAATGTAATGCAACAGATGCCACATTTCAAGTTTTTTCACAAACATTTGAGTAGTTCAATGATCATCAGTGCAAATGTAGGTGAAATATATTAAAAATCAAATATTTGCAAAATTTTCATTTCAAATAAATACATTTTCTGTTTTACAGTATGTTTTATGTTGTTTAATATTACAGAAGTCAAAATCTTATATACAAGACAGCGCAATAACCTGTCAAATAGAAAATAAAGTGAATCATTTATATCACAATTCAATTGAATAGTAATTTTCTAAAAAAAATTAAATTTTAAAAATATCATACATAATATAAATGAAGTTTAATTTTTAAAAAATGATTTACTTTGGTGTGAGTTCTGAGCCTGTAGGTCCTTTCTTCGCTTCTTTAGATCTTCCAAATACAACCAAATAACCTGCAAATAGATGAAGTTATTCCACAAAGAGTTGATGTTATTCCACATCAAACATCATGTTTGGTGTACATGTATATTCATCAAGTCATTTTACTTTAATACAATAAGTAGAACACTACACTGACATGGACAGAATTCTAAATTTAAATTTCAGCCCATTTAAAGTTTCTGATATACAATGTAGTTATAGGCCCTGTAGTGTCAAATATGTAGTAGAATACCCTATTGTCGTATATCAAATTATAAGTCCTGTAGGAGATAACAAGAGAATATCAAATCTGAATATAAAATGTCTAAGTGGAACTGTGACCATTAATTTGTTTAATATTTATATTGAAAAAGGCCCATAACTATTTCATAAATTCAAAACTAAGACATTCAATATAAACTCATAAGTCATTCTCATATAATGGAAAGATTTTAATCCAGTTTCAAACAATGAAATATTTAAAACTGACACATACATTTTATACTTTACATCAAATATAAAGAAAAAATTATCATAAAATCCAAAGAATTTTAGTTTAAAGAGGGGGTCTTATTCCATTTGTTAATTCCCATCAATGCAACATGAAACTTTTATTTTTAATTAGTTGTAAGTGATTTATTAGGTTGTCAGAGTTCAATAATAGATTTACCTGCACAGCAGAATTTCGCACCACTGGTTCTGGGAAATGGTATATTTATGTCCTGTAAAGCTCCACCAAAGGTAGAAAATGGTGATATAATGGATTTGTTTCCAGTCTGATTTAGTCCATAAGGCTCAGAGTCTGGTGTACGCCTATCCTCGACCTGGTAAAAAAATAGAATGTGACACATTATAATACATGTATACAGGTACTCTATGTCTAAACAATATGAGACAAGAGGTCAAATGGTATCAAACCTGGGTTGTAGCTACTTGTGTCTGGAACTTAACACCCTTTCAAAGATGTGTGATTTTAATCTTCACACAAGAAACCCAGATTTAAATGTCTCGCCTGGTTAGGTTTTGATTGAGTAAAAAAAAAAATATTGTAACATAAACTTTCACATTTTGACATGCTGTCGCCGCCTACAAAACCAGAAAGTAACACCTAAGTCATGCCTTATGGTAATGCCAGGCTCGACAAAAATCATCTAGAAACAGCAAATTTTTATTTTAACACACAACTAAGTTGAAGTCTGTAAGCAGCTGATAAATCAATATAACTAATGATATATAATTTATAATTTTGTTACCATCTGTAACATGATCTACCTTACATGTCAAAATACTCCACTTTTAATTTATTTACAACCATAGTTGTGTCATATTATTATATAATGTAAATAAAAATGTTTATATATACTTACAGATAAATTATCTAAAAATAATGCTAGCTGTCTTAAACATGGTTCTAAGCAATTTGTATTTCTTCTTACGTTCTTCTGTGATGTTTCAGTCAATAGCTAGCAATAAATACATTCTATATAGCATTTACAATGTGATCAGTAAATCTCATTATGTGAACAACATCAATTTAAAACTCTACGTACAAGATCAAATTCACCAAAAACTTTTATACGTGTACTATCAAGTAGATAAAATATATGTCATTCACTTTATATTAATGAAATGATAATCAGTCAAACTTATTAAAAAAACCAAGCTTTTTTCTGAAGAAATTATGAAAACTATAAAGAAAAACAAATCACGACATCTGGACAATCTTCATTTTATTAATTCTTCAGTTTATTGATATAACAACGAGAAAACTGAAAAATAATGCAAATGAGAGTGAGTTTTGGTAAATACAAATATCAAGTAAATAAAATGTAAAACCTGCACATAAAGGTCAACCTGGATTATAAGAGATATAGTCTTTACAGACAGGTAGTCGTTATATAATGACTCTAATATGAAGCTAATAACAAGTCAAAATGGACAAGTGATCATTATATACAGGGGAAAACTAAAGACAGCTTTTTTACTGTTCATGATATTAAATCTTCTACTTTTTCAGAATTTAAACAAAGTATTTTATAATATTATTTATTACCTTATTAAGCCTGTGTTGTACTTTAATACTGATTGTAGAATTAGTAAAATCAAAAGTAGGCGATGCATTGTTTGGATAATTTGTGGGAAAATACATTGATAGACAAATCTTAAACTTGAAATTCTGAGCTGTTACTGTACATGTTCTCCTCATAACATCCATCTACAAATAAAATAATCACTTGGAATAAAATGTTATAAAACCATACTTGATACTTACCAATCAAAGGGGAGATAACCAATTCAATTATATTATTTAATAAGGGAGATAACTCTTTAGACCTTGTCTTTCCTGAATATAACATACAATTAACAAGACAATTAACTTCAACCATTTAAAAATAACAATTTTAATCTGTTTGGTTGGTTTTTTATCTACTGCTTCATCTACCATGTTTGATTTTGATTGGTTTTAAGCTGCCTCTAATTGGAATTGTTCTGTATACAATGTACATGATTAAGTTGCTCTTTTCTCCTATATATAACAAAAACCAGTTAAATTTTGATGTGCCAGATGTGCACATTTCGGAAAATCATTCCTCATCAGTGACACTAAGACCGAAAAGTTTGATAGATAAAAAACATAGGCCAAACAGTTGAAAATAATGAATCTAAAGTTCCAAAATTATATAAATCCAAATCCAGCTAAGGAATACCACAATAGAGTATTTACTATGTAGATGTACTTGGTGTGTAATCTTGGTTTTAATTTTTTTTCCTTAAAAATTGGGAAGATTTATACTGTTGAACAGATCTAAGTGCACGTAGATTCATGATAAAGATCTGTAGATGAGAAGTTGTGTGTAGTTCAATTGAATACTAGTATCTAAACAGCCAAAAACCTACACATAAGTTATAACAAAAGCCTTGACAATATATACTAACATTAGCCTATTAACAACTAGTATCTGTTGTTTATACAAAACTGGTTACTGGTAGTCATATTGGTTGATTGTGACAAAAGATACAAATATGTACCAGTAAATGAAGGAATATTTAGAGACAAGAAATAAATATTTACCTCTTCAACTGTTATGTTAGGTATGTTAATATTGACCAAATCAAACTCCTGTTGTAATGAACATGGTTGTTTTCCTGGTATAACATCAGGACTTGTAGATGTTAACAGCTGTTGTTCTGTATAAACTCTGTCTTGGCCATTCTCTAAATATACAAACAGATGTTATACATGACCACAAAGCTTGAAATATACAAACAGATGTTATACATGACCACAAAGCTTGAAATATACAAACAGATGTTATACATGACCACAAAGCTTGAAATATACAAACAGATGTTATACATGACCACAAAGCTTGAAATATACAAACAGATGTTATACATGACCACAAAGCTTGAAATATACAAACAGATGTCATACATGACCACAAAGCTTGAAATATACAAACAGATGTTATACATGACCACAAAGCTTGAAATATACAAACAGATGTTATACATGACCACAAAGCTTGAAATATACAAACAGATGTTATACATGACCACAAAGCTTGAAATATACAAACAGATGTTATACATGACCACAAAGCTTGAAATATACAAACAGATGTTATACATGACCACAAAGCTTGAAATATACAAACAGATGTTATACATAAGTAATCACCCACTTTGTTTGTCCTATAGTTTAATGTATTTGTCCACTCAACTGTTTTTAATGATATCTTCATTTAAATCCTGGACAGTTTTTGATGAAATTTTAACTGAAAGAAGCAGATACGCAGTTTTTTCTGTTTTTGTTATTTTAGTGTGCCAACCACTTTTCAAAAAATCATAAAGTTGGACCCATTTAAAAAAAAAACCCATTAAGATTTCAATCGTAATTACTGCAAATCAGAAATTTTTGTGTTGGCACCTACAGCCATCAGACAAAGTAAATAAAAGTACAGAATGCAGAATGTATTTAAATGACAATTTTTTTTTTACAATTTGTTAACATAATTGTTATGTTTTCAGAAAAGATTCTGTTGTTTAAATTTATCAGAACTAATATAACTAAACCAATCAAATAAAAATTGTTTTAAAGAATTCTATTTGATAAGTAAACCTACCCTTTGTAACTGTGGATCAATCTTCCATATTCTCAGGCTGTGATCTTTTGACCATGTCACTAACTGTATATCACGAGATCCTGAATACAACAGATAAATTATAAGAAAAGAATCACAAACTATGTTATATATATGCAGTAAGAAAATAACATCACCTATAATCATTAGATATTACCAAACAGATCAATTACTGTAAATTAGGAAATCATTTTATTTCCGTGTAAATTTTCATGTACAATTCACAAGAACCCCACGACATGAAAATAAATATATCAACAATGATGCAAATAAAATAAAATAAAATAAAATGACGCAAATAAATGGCAAGTGGTTTCCTTGCGAAAATTAAATGACACAAAATTTCCAAATTTACAGTAATATTTGCTTGTTTGTAATTACAAGGTATTTTACAAACTACATCTGTATGCATAAACTTTTAAACAGAAATTTCAAAATCACTGACTTTTACACAAGATTCAATTTTTTAAATTTTTCTTCTTTTTTTTTAAATTGACCAACAGGTTAAACAAACTGAGCTTTAAACCCTAGTGTTATACTTAATACTCATCAGATAAAACAAAAAATTGTGATAATCTTTCACTTATATTTACCTTCTGGTTGTTTTCTCCACTGGAACTCCAATATAACATCATGATGACCAACAAACTGATGAACTGGCTGACTATTATTGCTAATATTCCATAAGTATAATGAATTATCTCCCCTTCTTAACTGTGGTACAACTGTTGTTACAAGGCCTTGTCCTGAGGACTGCAAACATAAAAACAATTTTATATAAAAATACATGTAACCACTACAGCATTAACAGATTTTATAATGGAATTAAAATTGTATTACTAATATTAAAATCAAAATCTAAAGTTAAAAAATAGTTTAGTTACCAGTATTCACACGATAAATGTTCAACATTTGTGTTCAATTCTTAAAAATGTATTCATAGTACATGTGTATATCTAGCTCTCAAGACAGGTGACACTGGAATTAAAGAACCTTTACTCTGACAGGTACTGAGTGACCCCAAACTAACACAAAGTATCACATTATTCTATGACACATGTTGTTATATTATATAAGTACTCACTGTATATCTAGCTCTCCAGACGGGTGACCCTGGATTTAATGTGACTTTACTCTGACGGACATTGGTTGTATCCCAAATCTAAAATGTAAATTGTATGATTCTATAAAACTAAATATAGAGATATGTTGGTTGCAAATTAACTAAGGGTTTGCTCTGGGCTTCACCAATGTTGTTAAATAACTAGGGGTCAGCTCTCGGCTTCACCAATATTGTTAATTAACTAAGGTTAGCTCTGAGCTTCACCAATGTTTGTTAATTAACTAAGGGTTAGCTCTGGGTTTCACTTATGTTGTTAATTTATAACATTTTTAGAAAGATTGGTTACAAAAATTGGCTTCTGGTAATTTAATTTGGCAACAGGGAAATAAGTGTGAATCAAAAAGAAAATAGAAGGAATTTGGCATCACATATATATAAATGGGGACAAAAAATTGGCTTCTAGTGATATTGCTGATATTATATAGGGTGACTTGACAAGATCTGATCAGATCTGTAATACTGGTAATTACTCACTATGTTACGTTTTGTTTATTGACTGTATAACATTTTCATTCTCCTTTCATACTGTAATAAGGTATGTTCATAGTTTCATTGACTAAAGCTGACAATAAGATGCAATATTATAATAATACCCAAGATGATTACTTTTTGGACATTACTAATACCATCAAATACATTTTATGCCCCTTTCCAATTTTTCAATTTTTTTTTTTTTTTGAAGATAAATATTTGGTTTATAGTTTTATGTAATTTTGAATATCATCACATATACCAATTACATTTCTGCTTCTTTAATATTTAACTATAAATATCAATTTATGTTAAATTAAAAGATTAGAAGTAAGTAAACCTAGGTTGATTGACATCATTTGTTCGTTCAGATTTTAGCAATAAATTAGGGGAGACTTATAATGAAAAACCAAAAAAAAAAAAAAAAAAAACAAGGTGGCAAAGTAACTGAATGGCAGTATAACAAGGTTGTACTACATGTATATACTCGTGTATAGAAAACATGTTTGCTAATGTAGAGTGAAAATTGAATTCCAGAACCTATTATACCATTTTTTGCAATTTTTTGCTGCATTTTGGAATGACTTTTTACATTTTTTGATGAAAAACAAAAAAGTTTTTAAAGTAATGATTACCAATCATAAACACTTCATATGAAATCTGTGTAGAGGGTGACAATTTGGATGTTTAATTATCTACTTCAATGTTACTTGACCCAAACTAATATTGTGTTCATATAAACGTAAACTGACTTACATATCTAAAATAATAGTATGTTAATTATCAAAGATTATCAGCAGGGCTGCAAAATAGCAATGTAAATGGGATAACATGGTTTTATCTACCTTGACAGTTTTATCCAGACTTGATGTAGCCACGCAGAGGCGTGTTCAAGATACTAATTGCTTTCCACTGCGCTCGCGAATACAATTTTTATGTCTATTGAACAGAGATGAATACTCGCTTTGAATGTAAGTCATCATAATCATCTAGATGCTTTAAAAATAATCTCCCTTAGACATAAGTTTTAACTAATCCTATCATTCAAATCTCTTCTAGAAAGAATCCATACACTTGCACTGAAATATAAATTGAAATGCATGCTGGTTTCAGAATTTATTTAAACCATTTTTTATAAGCTTTGTCCAAGGAACGCCATCTTGAATCTAAGGCGAACAACCTTACAATAGTGATAGCGGTCGCTCGCGCAAACAAACATTTCTGAACGGCTAGAAGTCAATGCGCAAGCTTACGCAGTATAACTTGAATGGGCCTCAGGTTTCACTGGGGATTTACAACATGGTAGGTATTACCTACCTTGACAGTATTATCTTGACTTGATGTTGCCAGACAGGTTTCACTGACAGGACTCCAGTCTAATCCATGGATCTTAGCTAGATGTGCTGCTATATACTGTAGTGGTGAAGTGCTTTTCTACAATTATAGACATTTACATGTATTATAACTAAGATTACATATTTTTATTTATTTTACAAAATTATTTCATTTCACTCTTTACCATTAATTTTTTTTTCTTTTCTTATTCTTCAGTTCAGATACTAGTATTCGATCCATACATGTCTAAATTGAAAGTGTTATAGTTTTGAAAGGTTTGGAAACTTTAAAATGAAGCATCAACACTGAAACTATTCATTTTGTTTTCCTTTAATAGATGATCTTTTAATCCCCTTGGCATCAAACATCACAGAATGGTAAGCAATACTCATGTCCTATTACCAATAGTTTCAAATCACCATAACTGTAATCTAGTGTATTTCAACTATTTAGGAACTGAAAGGTTAACAAAAATAATGATGATGCAATGTAAATCAATATCCAGACAAATTCTAGTCCTTAGGTCCTCATGGGGGTTTTGTTGGTGGCTAGCAGTCTAAAAAAAACATGCTTATGGATCACAGTGTCTCTCCTTGTCTAAGTTTGAAAACCGACTGGGCAGATCTTAGTGAGAAACAAGAGGCCCAATGGGCCATCTATGCTCACCTGATAAATTGTGTCTTACTGCTTTAATTTCAAAATGAAAATGACTGTTTGTATTATAAAGATTTTTACACAAACAAATTCATAAAATTACAGAATTCTGTCACAAAAATTCTAAAATAGCCAATAATATCAAAGTTCTCAAAGCATGAATAATTCTGTGACAACAACTTATTGTTTGAACTAAAACAGTATTTATGACAATCATCAAAGAATGTCAGATTCACAAAAAAATATATTTCAACTCTTACATCAAATATAATATAGTTATAAAAAATTGCTAGACTTGATCATGTTGATCATTTTTACAAGAAAAAGATCAAAAACAGCAAAATCTGTTAAAAATTAGTATTTTAGAGGCAACAAATCTTACATGGATAAATATATAGATACAAAACTTGCTACTGTGTTAGATGTGGTCATGCTGAACATTTTTGCAATTTTTTGTTAATATTTATCTCTTAAAGTTTTCAAGAAAATGGTCAAAAATTTGCAAAATATTAGTATTACAGGGACAACAACTCTTACATGGATTATGAAATTATCATCAAACTTATTCTCTTGTAAGATTTTGTCATGTTGATCAATTTTGCAATTTATTGTTATTATCCATCTAATAATAGTTTTCAAGAAAATGATCAAAAAAAAAAAATGAAATTTTCAAAAAACTCAATATATCAGGGGCAACAACTCTTACATAGATTAACATAAAGACACCAAACTTGCTACATTGAAAGATCTTTTTGTGCTGAACATTTTTATAATTTATTGTTATGATCCATCTATAAAAGTTTTCAAGAAAATGGTCAAAAACTGCAAAATTTGCAAAAAAATCTTTATTACAAGGGCAACAACTCTTACACAGAATAACATTTAGATATGAAACTTGCCACATTGTTAGATTCTGTTGTGCTGAACATTTTTTAATTTATTGTTAATATCCATCTGTAACAGTTTTCAAGAAAATAGTCAAAAACAGCGAAATTTCTGAAAAAAATCGATATTTCAGGGGCAGCAACTCTTACATGGATTAACATATAGATACGAAACTTGCTAACCATGCCAGATCTTGTCATGCTGAACATTTTCATAATTTATTTTTATTATGTACTTATAACAGTTTTAAAAAAATTTAAAAACAGCAAAATTTGCAAAATATTACCATATTGTGGGACTTTAACTCCAAAAGTTATTTTCTGATTTCTTAAAAATCTTAAATATCATTAGATCTTACCATGCTTATCAATTTTAAAACATAATAAGCATAAAATATCTGAAAAAACAGCTTATTTAGTACCAAAAACTCAAAGGTAAAAAAATAAGTCATGACCTTGACCTTTGACCATGCCCTTATTCTAAAGGACATTTCAAGTTCACATCAAAACTGAAGACCCCAAGTCATTATCTTTGCAAAAAATCAACTATAGCATTTTTAAGGTAATTTGAAATTCTAAAAATTTTAATCATGCAAAAATGCCTTACCCATTTTTCGACAGAATCTCACGAAATGAACAAAATATAGGCTTAGACCCTAGAGAAGTTAATTATAACATCAGATTTTTTCTCCCATCATTGGTTTCGGAGAAGAAAATTTTTAAAAGTTTTTGCACCCATAGGTCACCTTGACCTAGTTTTGGTAGCCATGGCAACGCCACAAACAAATCTGAATTGCACCAATCCAGACATGCTTCTGACCAAGTCTCATTGAAATCTGTCCAGTACTTTTGAAGGAGAAGTCAAAAATGTGTGTTAACAATGCACACACGCACGCATACATGCACATACACAAGCTATGCTATGCCATAAGCTCACATGACCTTTGCTCAGGTGAGCTAAAAATTTATCAGTTTGCTTGCCAAAGGTCAGGGTTTTTTCTGGGCACTTCTGTTTCTTCCACCATCCAACAACTGATTGCCGTAATATAAGTAAATCTTGAATGGAGCGTAAAGCACCACTACTCCACTCTTAGATCCTAGCTCTTAACATCATTCATTATCATAACAAACAATTATACTAACCCTCGGATCCCAGATCCTCAGATCACCTTCATGTGTTGTAGCAAACAAATTATTGGTTACTTTGTTCCATTTGACTTGAGTAGCACCAGCTGTATTACACAATGAAAAACAATGACTTCAAAATATTTAATAAAATATTAACAAAAAAAAAGTAAAATAAATGTAGGAATAATTTTTAATAAAGATTGTTACATGAGATTACTTTATTATTATTGAAACAGTAAAATATGTGAAAGTTATTAAGTTTTAACAAAATGTATTTATACATTTAAACACAAAAACAGGTGTCAGTAAAAGTTCAATGACCTGATCCCAACCAAAATTCTAAAATTATTCAGAATTATACACACTTGTACAGGACTTTTTTTATCTTGCATTTAGGCTAAAGTTCAGCCTTATTAACAATGTAAAATTTATTTCATTTTTTTTCTAATTTAAATTGCTATTTTCCAAAAGTTTAAAAAATAACAAATTCTGATTTGTTTGTATAAGGGGTTTTCACTGAATTTCTTCTAAAAGGAATTTGACAAAAAAGCATAAAAATTGATGTAATCCAGTTCCAGAAAAATGGTATATTGCAAGATCAAATAGCAAAGGTTACTTAAAATTGATTTAACTCTTGTTAATACACAACAACATATTTTCCTAATTTTAAATAGTTTTACCTAAATTTCCACAAATCCTTTTTGCATTAGAAATAAGGTAAAAGTTTTTTTTTCTTAATCTAGAAATCAAAAATAAATGTACATACCAACTGTGGTAAATGATGCAGATGGCTTCTTTGGATCTCTGAAATATATCATTGAAATAATTTTAATATAGAATGGCAGTTATATGGTAAAACTATAAAAAGTAAACAATACAAATAAAGACTGTTAGGACAAGGTAACAATATAAACACTAAACACTTGTAGATAAGTGTTTCAATAAATATTCCATCTGAGGTCTGGCACTGTATCTTAAACCATTTTAATTATTTTTGTACTATCCAAGCTGAATTCTGAACAAAAATTATGTGTTTTTATTTTAATGTTAAATATCATTTAAAAAACATCAATCTGAATAATGTGATTTGGAAATGCAGAAATTCCAGGTGCAAATGATATATAAATTTTATTTACACTTTGGTAAATGACATTTTCTTGTTATACATCTATTTTTTACCAGTTATAAAGATGTAATTTAAAAAACATCATAAACCAACCTGATATCCAAGAGAAGTGTGAAGGTATATCATAAACAAACCTGATATCCAAAGATGTGTGAAGGTATATCATAAACCAACCTGATATCCCAGAGAGGTGTGAAGGTATATCAAAAACAAACCTGATATCCCACAGATGTGTGAGGATATATCATAAACCAACCTAATATCTCAAAAATGTGTGAAGGTATATCATAAACCAACCTGATATCCCAGAGAGGTGTGAAGGTTTATCATAAACCAACCTGATATCCCAGAGAGGTGTGAAGGTATATCATAAACCGACCTGATATCTCAGAAAGGTGTGATGGTATATCATAAACCAACCTGATATCCCAGAGATGTGTGAAGGTTTATCATAAACAAACCTGCTATCCCACAGATGTGTGAAGGTATATCATAAACCAACCTACTATCCCACAGATGTGTGAAGGTATAACATAAACCAACCTGATATCCCAGAGATGTGTGAAGGTATATCATAAACCAACCTGATATCCCACAGATGTGTGAAGGTATATCATAAACCAACCTGATATTCCAGAGAGGTGTAAAGGTATATTATAAACCAACCTACTATCCCAAAAATGTGTGAAGGAATATCATAAACCAACCTGATACCCCACAGATGTGTGAAGGTATATCATAAACCAACCTGATATCCCACAGATTTGTAAAGGTATATGATAAACCAACCTGCAATCCCACAAATGTGTCAAGGTATATCATAAACCAACCTGATATCCCACAGATTTGTGAAGGTATATGATTAACAAACCTGCTATCCCAGAGATGTGTGAAGGTATATCATAAACCAACCTGATATCTAAGAGATGTGTGAAGGTATATCATAAACCAACCTGATATCCCACAGATGTGTGAAGGTATATCATAAACCAACCTACTATCCCACAGATGTGTGAAGGTATAACATAAACCAACCTGATATCCCAGAGATGTGTGAAGGTATCTACTGAACATGATGCTATTACATTTACATCAAAGGGCGACCAATCTACATCACTGAAAAAATAGAATGACAAATGCCATTATATATTATTAAAAATATTGTTATGGAAAGTAAATCATTTTAAGGATATAAGACCATTTAAGACAAAAATTTAATTTTGTTTGAAACTCTTAATTTACAAATCAAATCAAGTCTTAACCAAGAGAAGAGAGGAATCAGTAATTATCAGAAGTTTTTGCAATAGCAAAATTGTTTTTCCCCTTCCCCCAAGATTCTTTCAAAAATCTTTAGCCAATGGTTATTTTTACAACCATTGATGGTGAACCCTACATTTTATATAATCTTTTAAGATATTAATAAATTTTAAGGTTAATGCTGGTTTAAAAAATTGTGTTGCCAATTTCTTTACTGTGTTGTCAAGAATGTTCTTCCACCTACAGTAGTTGTTGTTATCGACAATTGTTTCTATTTCTGACGATATATCAATCTACACCATGATATTACAATTATATTACTGGTAAGTATAAAGAGATATTATATTTATGAGAGAGAGAGAGAGAGAGAGAGAGAGAGAGAGAGAGAGAGAGAGAGAGAGAGAGAGAGAGAGAGAGGGAGAGAGAGAGAAGCAAGTATTTCAAAATATACAAAACAGATTTTGAGGTTTCCAATTTTTGTTTTGATTATTTGAAACAAAGTGCATTTTATTTACTAAAAGTAATATTGTGGTCTTTCATTTTTTTTATAACTGACAGTTATAGTTTTGTTGTTTTGTAATTTCTAATAATAAAATTATTTTTACTTAAATGTCACAAAACAACAAGACTTTCAGTACATGATTACCTGTAAAGTAAAAACAATTCATACCTGACTGTTCTGGAGTGACTTTTCATCGAGCATATATGATTTGCTATTTCATTCTTCCAAGAATATAAATCAAGTCTCTGGTTACACTAAAAATAAACGCATAAAAATGTTAGTGTACTTTGATCATAGCCGTTAAATTTTTGTTTCTGACGCATTATAGGCCATCTAATCAGGAGGGGGGGGGGGGGGGGGGGGGGGGGGGGGGGCTTGGTGGCTGAGTGGTCTAAAGCATACTCACATAAAAATCCCACTTGAGCAGATGTGAATTTTTTTTGTTTGCTTGTCATAAGTGGGAAGTTTTTCTGCAGGTTATTCAGTTTCTTCAACATTGCCAGATCTAACTGCCTTGATATCAAATGAAGAATCTTGACTGGTAGATAAAATTATTTCTTTCTACTCCACCCTTTTTTGTTTTTAAACCTGAATAGAAATAACAAAAAATTCACATGCAGCATAATCTGTGGTAAAAGTGTGAACATCCATTTTTTATTTTACAAAATTTCTAACGCAGACATCCAAAATCGGTAAACCACACAAAATCATGTGTGAAAGAGAGAAGTTGATAAATACAATATATAAGATTTCAAAAGATTATCTACAAAAGGTATGCGAGACCTTTTTTTTTCAAAATCAGGAGTTTCTTACCCAAAATCAGTTAACCATGTAAAAATTATCAAATCCCAATAAGAACATTAAAAGATAAACTATTTTTATTTATTCATTTTCAAATGAATAGGTCAAGAAATAAATCTATAACAATATTTTCTAAAAATTCTCACTTTTTATCCAAAATGTATGAACCATGCAAAACCATACAAATCCTGGTACATATTTTAAATAACTCTTTAAAGGAAATTACTAGTAGATATACAATTTCAAAGGAATATCTTGAAAAATAAATTCTTAAAAATATTTTTCACAGGCATGACTGCTATATCTCACTTTTTTCAGACAAGACAATAAGCCATGGGTATATAACCAATTTTGATGGTCAACTTTACACAAACTAGAGACAAATACCCATGCCCCCAACATCACCAAGTCATTTCCCACCTATGTTTAGTGTGATACATCTGTCTTATGTTAGTATACATATATACCAAGTTTAATCATAATCCATCCACAAATATGGAAGTTATGGAACATCAGACAAATCAAAAATGATGTGTAAAGAAATTTAAATTCATTAAAAAAATGTTTTGATAAATTACTGTGGAAGATTGACACACCTCTGTTAAAAACTGTAGATGAAGGATAAGTACATGGATAAAATATCATATTGTAAAGACCAAAAAATATACATACGGCTGATACAAAATGATGAGCATGTGATGGATGTGGATTCCATTGTACACAGTTTATGTTCCATTTACTGTTTCTTGGATGTTTAACAACCTTCTCGGTAGGATTGGATAAATCCACAAACATCAATGCCTTTCTCCTAGAAAAAATAAACCATTTATTTGTTAAAAGTCAGCATTTCAGAAAGAAAAGAAAGCTCTTGAAAGAGGCAGTCACTAATAAGTCACTGAATGAATAAATTATTATTATAAAAATGACATTAGTCTTATTGTGGCTAACCACAGATGTTTAAATTTTAAAAAACATGTTTATTCTGCTCAAAAGTTAAGGAGGTCAATATTTGTTTTTCCTTTTAAATTTATAAATGTGTAAATGTATTAACTGTCTAATTAAGTAATTATTCATAAAAGAAGAAAAGACAATATGGTTATATATCATTATGCATTTTTATATAAAAAGATTTTTGTATTGACATGAATGAAATGAAATCACAAAAATCTGAGGATATCTAATTTCATCCTTTGAATAATAATTATATTAATATTGAAAGCCAAATAATTCTTACTGATTGCTTTATTAAGGGACTAGAATAAAACCAGGCAATTCTTTGATTTCCAAACTTACCCTGCTAAGATAGCCCATATCCCCAAGCAATCCACAGCCAGAGAATTTGCCTGAAAAAATCAATGAAATTTTTTAAAATAACACCAACTACAGTAATATATTACTTTATTTTAAAATTTTAGCAAAACTGTAAATTAATAAGTCTGTAAAGCTGATTATTGGTTCAGAATGTCAGCAGCCATCTTGGACATCAGATTGGCTTGCTGGATAAAAATTTTAATTTTCCAAGGACTTTCCATACTAATTATGGTTCAAAGTGACCCATTGGTTTCAGAAAAAGATTAGTTAAGCTGGTAATTATGTATATCTATTTACTTAATTGCAATAAGGACCAAAAATCTTGGAGACTTTACTTCAGCTATGTCATATTCAACCATACAGCTATAAGAGCCATTTTATTGCCTATTGCTTATTCTCTGGCTATACTACAGAACTTACAGATTTAGATATGGTGCTCAATGGAAAGATGCAAGCTATCCTGTGTTTACTTGTTTACTTACTTGCTTACATAAGTAAAGCAAATAACAAGAAAGTATCCCATGTAGACAAATATCCTAACTTGTCAACATTCTGTAGAGAGTTGAAGAGAGTCTCTGAGCTAGAACCTGAACAGATGCAGTGTGTGTGTGTGTGTGTGTGTGTGTGTGTGTGTGTGTGTGTGTGTTGTGTGTGTGTGTGTGTGTTGTGTGTGTGTGTGTGTGTTAGACAGATAGAAGCAGACAAACGTAGGTATGCTCATTGTCATTCTAGTGTGAAACAGTGACATAAAGCTCATAATATTGGTCCTATATAATGAAGAAACGATAATAATGTTTCACAACAAAAGGCTGGTTCCTTTGACATAATGACGCACAGGGTTCTACTTCTGTGCCATCAAGTAAAAGCTCTTGACTTAGACCCAACCCCCTCCCCCTGTTTTGACTTCAAATGAACCCGCAAAGAATGTTTTTAATTTTTTTTTTAAACAAAATAATCGAGAAGCAACATATGTTCATGGAGTCGATATCCTGTAGTATACAAGTATCGCAAATACCTGTAAATCTCCATATTCTGCAACTACTTGTTCCCCACTCCACTGTGTAGCCATACAGAAAAAAAAATTATATTCTTTGTTTCATAGACGCTTCACACTGTAACTCAAACGTCCACTGAGTTCAAGCGTCTATTTTATCCAGATCGCTACTTTCACTTTGAGTGGCAACACCTATCATGTAAATGTTCATTATTTCACATAGGAATATGAGCACATATACATGTATTTAGATTAATGACATCATTATTTGTCAATATACGTTTTCTTAGTAGTTTATAGAATAAGTATTGTTATAATTCAAGGAGTTACATCCAGTAACTCCTTGACATCATCACTGCAACTTTTCCTGTTTTAAACTGTTTTTAATTTGTAGATATTGATGGCTGTGTTGTGCACTGCTCTAGTTGTAGCAGCGGAACTTTAAACAGCCCATACGGATCCATTTCCTTATTGGAAAAAGAAAAAGATAATTTCTCCATCACTCCCCATAACATAATTAGAAAATACTCAGCTGTTGATCTTTACACAAATTATGTCTTTAAAAATTAACTTATAAAGGCTTAAATTATTATGTTTCTTTTAAACTTTACCTTAGTTTCTATGTAGCAGGAAGGAAAAATGCAGGGTCAGGACCAGAGATCAAACCTGTGACTTCTCATACTACAGACAAGTGCTCTATCAACTAAGCTACCCAGATTGCTACATCTATTCTTATGGCCCCAATTGTATACTGTGTTTACACTTGCTTGCTCTCTACCTTTTTGTTACCCAGTCTTGCCCCATCTCCATTCAGCTATGGGGAAATTAACAAAAATCTATAAAAAATAAGTGGAGTGGAGTTATGCCCAGAGAAAACCAACAATCTTTGGCAAGCGAACTGACAAACTTTCTCACACTAGGATCTGTCCCAAGTGGGATTTGAACTCGGGTGGTGAGAGGCACTGTGATCCATAAGTGCCCGCTTTAGACCACTTGGCCACAGAGGCCCCGTATAAAAAATAAGGATTACATACTGTAAAAGTATCAGAACTACTGTTTTTTCCATAAAATATTGGTATTTTGTATTTATGCATCTAAAATTCAACTATTGTGTGCTTTTTAACATTTGCCAATACACATAGTTGTCTTGTAAAAGTTCTAAGCTTATATTCCCTCTTAAAAGTACCTATTGTTCAGGATAACTTATTATATAATAAGTTTTTTTCAGTCTACTGTGTCAAACTATTTCTTTTAGATTTGTAGCGGTCTGGATAGAGCTCTTGCCTATAGAGTGGGAGGTCCCATATTCAATCTCTGGTCTGACCCTGCAATTTTCTCCTTCTTGTTTCAGTTTGGTGGCTTATGTGGCCCTTGGAAGTAGTGGACCTGCAATTGCTAGCCATATAAAGTCCAATCGGGGAAATTAAGGGTGAGATTTCCAATATGACCATGATGTAGCAGTCTGGGTAGCTCAGTTTGTAGAGCACTTGCCTACAGTGTTGGAGGTCCCAAGTTCGATCCTGGTCTGACCCTGCATTTTTCTCCTTCCTGTTACAGATTTATAATAACAACAATAAAAGAAACTAATAGTATATACATGAAATCTAACTAATTATTGTATGTTATTTCCTCCTATATGACAATGTCATACAATTTGAGGTTGCCATAGGGATAGGAAGCTCTAGAAGGTGACAATTCGGGATAGGATGCATGTATTTAAGAGGAAAATACTATGTTAAAAATGTACTTAATTTGAACTTTTCCTTTAGTATGGGGGATCACAGGTTTAACCCCTTTGTCTGACTTATTATTTATACATATCTTTCCTGTTACAGTTTGGTTGCCAGTGTGGTCTTTGGAAGTAGTAGACTGGCATTTATGGACCACACAAAGTCAATACAAGGGACTCTAAATTTCTAATATTGTTTCAGACTAGATCCTAGATAAAACTGAAATGAACTTAAAATTGTAGAAAACAATTTATCACTTGATACCAAAGCTCCATATCTACAAATTGAGCTTTACTTTGCTTCAGATTTTCATGACAGTTACTAGTACAAAGTTAACCAGTGAGCTGAAAGACCACTGCTATTAAATGGTCTACATGTTAATGAAAACTAGCGTGTCTTTATTAGCTGTAAATGATGTAATAGTTTTTATAATTTCAGTAATAGAAAATGGAATTTAGGGAGAAACGATCCAGTTCCTTGAAAAAATGTGACTTAAACCTGCTTGATTTATACCTTCAAGACATAAATAAAATCATGGAAACTACTATACACACAGCTGATTACGAGATTGAATCTGCTGCAAAAGAATGGGTTACTATCATCTTAAAATCATGTGCAGAAAGCAATGTTATGTTTGAAGTGGATGAAATTATACAGGTGGGTAAATGATCTGAATAAGTTGCTGTTGGCAAGTAGGAGATTATATTATTATTGTGGTTGACAATTGATGTTTGACCCTGTAAATAGAAGTTTGATTGAGCACTGACTATGACTAAATAGGAGACTTCACTTGACCCTGTAAATAGAAGTTTCATTGAGCACTGACTATGACTAATTAGGAGATTTGACTTGACCCTGTAAATAGAAGTTTGATTGAGCACTGACTATGACTAAATAGAAGATTTGACTTGACCCTGTAAATAGAAGTTTCATTGAGCACTGACTATGACTAAATAGAAGATTTGACTTGACCCTGTAAATAGAAGTTTGATTGAGCACTGACTATGACTAAATAGATGATTTGACTTGACCCTGTAAATAGAAGTTTGATTGAGCACTGACTATGACTAAAGAGATGATTTGACTTGACCCTGTAAATAGAAGTTTGATTGAGCACTGACTATGACTAAATAGAAGACTTCACTTGACCCTGTAAATAGAAGTTTGATTGAGCACTGACTATTACTAATTGGGAGACTTCTCTTGAACTGAATGGAATAAAATTTTGACCAATCCTTATATAGAACTTGGCAGTGATAATTGTAAATAAGATCTAAATCTAAGATCAGAAATTGTATGCTTTTTCATCATGAGTGTTGTACAAGTATATGATTTTTCATTGCTAGTAGGGAGCATTGTATTCAGTTTACAAAATTACTGGTTGGTATCAGATTTACAACCAGGCCAGGATATCTGTAAATTTGAGAGTCTGGTTGACTTATTACATTTCTGAGATGTAGATTTTCATTAATCAACAGAACGTCTTGTAGAGCATCTTCATACTTTGACAATAAAACACCAAAAACTGCTCTGTAACACATACTTACAAGTTCAAAATAATTAAACAATGATTGTATAATAGAATCTTGTTCGATCATGAAGCTCTCGCATAAATTCATAATATGAATTATGTATATGAAACCTTAAAGGAACCCAAATATTCTCTACTTTCTTTACAAAAGTCTTTGCCTAGTTACAAAAATGCACAATTTTTGAGCCATCAAAGTTGGGTATTTTGAGCCACAAGTTCATGGTCCTGGAACTATGTGTCATTCCAGCATTTTTTATGCATTTATTGTTTTGCCATAGTATGGCTCTTAGAATGCTTGTTATAAAAAAATGAATTCCTAAACAGGTGAGTTATCTTAGATTAACCACCCTCAAGTCCATTCAAGTTTTGGTATACCATTAATAAGATGAATTGATGTGGAACAGTAATTAAGAAGCATTGTAACAAGATTTAACTGTATAGTTGTCATAGCATTTCTAAACTTACTAGTATCTTGACATTCCATAAATATATTTCAGGTGGGAAGTTCTACAGACAACACAAAAGCCTCAAACATGTACGAGATGGACTTCATGATCATATTGAGATATTTCCATTCATTGAAAAGTATGAAGATACAACGAGGGTGCCGAGAAGGATATCTTAAAATTTGGGTCAAACAAGACACATGTTTGAAAAATTGTTGTTATAAGAACCTGTTACAGACCATGGGAGTTAAAATGGAGTACAGAACAATTTTACAAGGTAAACTTCAGTTCTTAAAAACTTTGAGTGTGGATCGAGAAAATGGTAAAATGAAATTATCACATTTAGAAACAAGTGGGGTTACTCTACACTGGATACCTAGAGGTTATGAGAATGATCCAATGAAAATAAAGGGAGTTTATGTTGATATCATGCACACATTGAAAATAGAGAGAAAGAAATGTTCAAAAGTTTGTTATAGTGATATTCCTAAAAGCTTGCAAGACAAAGCCTTTTCAGATGAGTATTGTTATCTGGTAATAAAACCTTGTGAAGCTGAAGGAAACTGTTGGTTACAGTCATTTGCTATCACAGAAAGAAACTTAACACTTTCAATGTCCGATGTTCATAAAAAATGCTACAAAAGTTTAAAATGGTTATTTGTTTGGCACTTTCCAGTTGAACCATACTTGTTGAAGTCTTATCTGTTCAAAACAGCAACACTT
Source organism: Tegillarca granosa (assembly GCA_029721355.1). NCBI lineage: Eukaryota > Metazoa > Mollusca > Bivalvia > Arcoida > Arcidae > Tegillarca > Tegillarca granosa. The sequence continues at coordinate 4,336,422 of CM056603.1, forward strand.
TATCATACATTGAACAAATGTCAAGATCGTTTGAGTTCATGTTTTATTTCCATTTTGGAATATATTGAGTACTGTATTGATTGTGTGTACATGCCATCACTATTTGTGCCTGGAATTAATATATTGAAAAACATCATAACAAAAGATCTACGTAAAAAGTTAGGAGACAAGAAGATATTTGATTCACAAGTTGAAAAAAATGCAAGAGATTTGATAGGACAAGCACAGTTAGAACGTTATTATGATTCTGTCGAAGCATGTTATATAGTCGAGTGTTGGAGAAGAATTCTTGGCTTGTTCATCACAGTTTTCAAAAATGCATGTGACATGTCTCCATATGAATGCAATATACCAGAAATCCAAAAGACAATTTTAAAAATAGTGCAGTTGATAGATAAATATGATGACATTGATGATGATGATGAATTACTGGAAATAAACCCTGAAGAGTTCCAACTAGATGATAGTGACGACCTATGGTTTATTGATAGTAAACCCGTGTGGGAACACATTAAAGAATTACGATGTTGTTATCAAAAGCAAATACATAAAACAGAAATCCCAGTGTTTAGTACCATTGAGAACCAATTAAAGCAGCACCCTCTAATGAAACATCTAAAGACAAGATTAAAAAAGACCAGAAGGATGATGCGGTTGTCACATTTGAATAATCATGATTTTGTTTTACGTAAAAGGCATTTGAAGGATGATTATTGGTTGCTGTCAGACTGTGAAATACACACACTGTCAAAAATTGAATCAGTGAGATTGGTTAAAGTAAGGAAACTTGAACTGGAGAATTATGTTGGGAATGATTTTGATTAAACATGATTTTTTCAGTGAAATCAACTTGCACTTAGTCCCATTCCATATAATATAAATTCATATTTCTGATTGGCTATCCTGGAAATAAAATGGAGTTTTAATGTCTTTGTTGTCAATGCTTTTGGACTTACATTGATAAATACAATCCATAAAGAGTTTGGATAGATTTATATCTTTATAGATTTTAATTTGAAACAGGTTTCTTTATGTTGGCATGCCTATTTTAACATGTTTGCACCTGGATGTAAAAGAAAGAATATTTTGAACTATAAATCACCTGAGCAAATGCTTTAGGAAAGCTGTTTAAATTCTCTTTTGTCTGTTATCAGTTGTCCATTGTCTGTTGTGCTTAGTCCATTAACTTTTCATTTAAACAACTTCTTTTCTTGAACAATTAAACCCAAGGTAAAGGCAACTTAACAGTAATGTTTTACAGTCCTAGTCCTTTCAGTTTTGCAAAGCTTGTTGAATTTGACTTACATTCAGAAGTCAAAGTGACCTGAAGTATACACCTTCAAGTTTTTTTTTTGTGCAAACTGAAAGTTATAGAAGGTTAAAACTACATATATAGCATCAGTGCATGAACCTTTTCAAATCTGCAAAGCAGGTTGACTTTGACCTGCATTCAAGGTCACAGTGACCTACAGAAGTAAAATATTCAAACACCTTTTAAAAAGAGCATTAAAGAGTCTGAGCATTAAGCTCTGTTAAGTATGCAATGCTGGTTGACCTTTTAGCAAAAGTACACAATTCTTCTAACACCTTTCATTGTTATATGTCTCTTTATGTGGACATCTATTTCTGTCTGTTTATCTGTTTGGGGTTGGGTATTTCAGGCAAAAATTAAGTTTTTCCTTTTATCTGTAAAATATGTGAAAAAATCCTCTTAAATTATTGAATGCACAAGATCATGTTTGTTGACTATATAATGAAAACAATTCTTTGAGTATTTTGTATAAAATTGTGTCTGAGTTATCTCCCTTGTTTTGTTTAAGTTTTGTAAAGCAAAGCCCTGGCTCAAGTAAACTTGGATCAACCTGGTGAATGCTTTATACACTAGTGAATGTTGATGCATACATTAACTTAACAACCCGCTGAATGCTTCACAGACTAGTAAATGTTAATGCATACATCAACTTAACAACCTGCTGAATGCTTCACAGACTAGTGAATGTTAATGCATACATTAACTTAACAACCTGCTAAATGCTTCACAGACTAGTGAATGTTAATGCATACATTAACTTAACAACCTGCTGAATGCTTCACAGACTAGTGAATGTTAATGCATACATTAACTTAACAACCTGCTGAATGCTTCACAGACTAGTGAATGTTAATGCATACATTAACTTAACAACCTGCTGAATGCTTCACAGACTAGTGAATGTTAATGCATACATTAACTTAACAACCTGCTGAATGCTTCAGACTAGTAAATGTTAATGCATACATTAACTTAACAACCTGCTGAATGCTTCACAGACTAGTGAATGTTAATGCATACATTAACTTAACAACCTGCTGAATGCTTCACAGACTAGTAAATGTTAATGCATACATCAACTTAACAACCTGCTGAATGCTTCACAGACTAGTGAATGTTAATGCATACATTAACTTAACAACCTGTTGAATGTGTCACAAACACACGTTTGTCGGCAGTTAGCAGAGTTTAGCCAAAACATAGAGCTTTGTGGATTAGTATTTTGTTATATACTACTTAGAAGAAAATGCATTAGTTAATTTATAATGAGGATTTCTCATTTGTCTGTTTCAATAAATGGTCTTAAGATTTATAGTATTGGCAACATGAATTCAAAATTGTTATTTGTTTCTCTTAACTTTCATTTTAGTTATAGTGTTAGAAAGATACACATACATTATGAGTGTTATAGCTTTTCTGTACAAAATATGAGCTTATGTCGCATTCTCTATATAAGCCTTATCCTGATCAAGGCTCTACATTCAATAATTATTATGTAGTTTGATAGACTATTGTGAAGATGAGTTGTACTCTTCTTTGATAACTCTTGATGAGTTGAGGCATGATGATGAAGAGGTAACTGCCATTCACCACAAAAAACAACAAAAGCTTTTCTTGGTAAAATGCTAGTTCTTTATTTCAAGTTAATTTAGAAGAGGGACATTGACACATATATAACAATTTTATTTTTTGCAATTCATCTACAACTTACAAGAGATCAGCAATCATAATATATATGTAAATATATATATGCAATTGTTTATATATAAATACATAAAAATGTTTATTTACATGTAAACACATACATATATATATATAGAAATTTAAATTGATATTTTGTATATGAAGTTGATCAGCTGACAGGATGTATATGGTCTTGTCGTTACATTGAAGTAACATTGGTTTTGATTGGCTGATACTGTATTGTCTGATTAATTGAACTGAGCTGCTGTCATAGTAATGCATGATTTGACATACATATAATATTTATATATAATTTGACTTAATTAACATACTACTAGCTTTAGCCCAGTCAAACACAATTTTTATAGGACAAAAAGCAATGTGTACATTTGGTTTTCTGCTGTTTATATGAATAATTCAGGATTAGATTTGCAACATCATTAGTTTCCTATGTATTGACATGGGATGGTGGGGGTGTTTATTAACATAAATGATTAATATTTTTCTTTTTAAATTTATACCAGATAATTTTTTTTTTTTTGGTACCGTATTGATGTTCTCAAGAAAATGGTCTGGTGTGACATCTCAAATAGTGACCAAGGATCCAACTACCCAGAAGACTAGTAGGTAATTGTCTGACCTACTATTTGTATGGGTTAAAAACTAGAGTTTACTGTTAATGCTGTTAATTTATTGTCTGATCTTTTCAATAAGATTAAACAATTTTTAAACTCTTTTTTTTTTACTTGAAAGATGTTTAAAACGGGGTAGAATATTAATTGTTCTGAGCTAACTACGGTTTCATTTTGCTGTGATATTTTAGAATTTTGGTTAGGCTTAAACTATCATTATTTGTTTCCACTATGGAAATGATGTTATCTAATGTTAACATTATTATGGAACAGTTGATAGTTTAAAAATTAAACAGATGACATGGAAAATGCAAGTAAAACGGGCTATAGCAACCACCTTTATATAGTAACAGCTGCTATAGAGACCAACTCTGACCATCCCTACATATAAAGACCACCTGTATATGTAGTAAAACCTGCAAAAGTTACCATCGTCATATATAGACCACCTGTCTATACAGTAATATACTTTATAATGATCACCTTTTCATTAAGACCAGTGTTTAAAGGTAATAAACCTCCATAGAAAGATTGTTTATACAAAGAGATTATCATACAGGTTTTACTGTATAGTGAAATAACATTTATTTGTTGTCTTTATTACTACAGATTTGTTTGGATTGGTTATAGGATTGTTAAAGGTATGAGGTAACAGCAAACAGATACAGTCTAGTTAATATTGGAGTTGTATTGAAATCAACTCTAAAGAACTCTAATATTGATATTGAGGAGTAACAACCATATATGGCACAGCAATTTGAAATGTTAACCGAGAAACAATTTTGTATTACAGAACTTTGAATTTCTCTGGTAAATTAATGTTTTCCCATGACAGTTGCTTTAAAGATGTTTCCATTTACCTTCCATATCTAAGGGTTTCTACTAAAATTGCCAATACAAGAGGAAATCACTCTTAATTGGTCAATTTCTTTCTTGAAAGGTAGGTGGTTTTGGTGTTAGAGAGGGGCAGGGAGGTGATAGGGGGATAGAGAATTTAAATGTAAACTTACAAGCCCAAACCTTAATTACATATAGAAATCAGCAGGCAGGAAAACCTGACATTTATACAAACAAACTTATTTATTATTAATTATTATATAAATATTTAGCAGAGTTCACCAAGCATCACTTCTATTACCATCATCATTATTACATCATATTATTATTATTATTATTATATAGAATAATTAAATCAATCATATATCATCATTTACACTATAAGTTGGATATCATTCTGCAAATAAAATCAATTTTTAAAAGATTATCGAAAATGTGGAATATTTAACATACATTCTACAATATATAATGTTTATATATATTTACATATTCATCATCACCATCAACATTATCATTCTTCACGACTCTAGCTTGTAACATTTCAAAAATGACCATGTCATAGACACAAAATATCATTATTGTAAGAATTTCATAATGAAATTTTGTTACACAGATATTGTTTAATCATCAATATGTAATCCATTCATAATTTTTAATTTTTGTTGAATTTTTTTTCTCTTTGACATGTAACAGCTAAGAAAAATTAATGTGTATACTGTATGACATTTTTTACTGTTAAGTACAATGTAAAACTGATTCAGATCAAATATTTTAAAACTGATTACTTGGCTTTACATTTATTTGTGTGTACTTTACATTGTTTTTATATAACTTACACTGTAGACTCTCTGAAGGCCTGTTATCTATCTAATGTTTATGTTGCCTTCTCAAGGGGCAAACGATGTTCAAATTTGTATCAGTTGTAAATATTGTTTCCTGTTTCTTCTTTTTTCTACTCATCAAAAGTTATGTATGATTGTAAAATATCTAAAATGATATTTCAACCCTTTTTTGTTAGGTCTCTCTTTTTACATGTATTAATCCAAAAACTATAGTAATAATGTTAGTATTTGTATTTAATCTGAGATAGTGTAAAATTTAAAGTCTATCATTGTGTTACCATGGAAACATTTTAAGTTCAGTGTCCACCATTGTTTTATAATTAAAACATAAAAACTTACAATAACATGCCGTTCTTAAACCAAATATCAATTCCATTGTAATTTTTGATGTGACCATGGCACACTGAAAATTCTGTGATATGTTGCCATGGATACACTTAAACATCAAAAAGTTACATTGTCAGTTGTTGTGTAAATTTCCTAACAAAAAGGTAATGTTATACTTCAGGTTACTGATTTAAAATAATACACATTTACTTGTACATAAAACATGCAGTTCATTTTAAATTCTTCTTCTCAGTCACACTTACAAAAATGGTGAATGCACGCTAGCAGATGTCGCTTCATTTACACACAGAGAGTGAAAATAGAAACTTTCTCCTTTAAATAAATAATAAATAAAAAATCACAATTATTCACCTATAAATACATTAAAAGTTGACCATTACTTTTCAATCACTTTCAGTGATTTTGGGCATAGGCCAGTCTACATCATATGAAGTGATTCCCATGAAAACATATACCTTAAAGTATACCTGATGTTCTTTCTCTACATATATATTATTAAGGAATAAAAATCACAAAATGATAATTTATGTCTTCTTGTTTTAAATCTAATGCATTTTTATGTATATGAACAATTTTTTGTAATATTATAGCCATGTTTTGCACTATTTAAGCTTAGAGTAGTTGTATACATGTCTATGACAATGAGTGAGAGTTAATTGTAAAACTTAATGGACATCATCAATTTTGCTCATTTATACACATTTAAGAAGTCAAATAAAGTTTACACTTTTGATACCTGCAAATTTTTGTGTGTAGTTATTGTTTCAAAAGGAAAACATTCATGTAGCAATTTCCCAAAACAGTATCATTTAAGTGGGAAAACATCACATTAACCATTTCTAAAGGGCACAAATCCTAAGGAGTATAACATTGTACAGTGGTCATTCCATGTTGTAGAAGCTGGCAAAGGTAATGTTTGTACTGGTAACTAAGCACTCGATATATTTTGTGTATTTAAAAAATCTGTTAAGAATTTACATACTGTAGTTTTATTAGAAGAAATATCATTTTTGTGTTCACCATATGATTTCTTTTTATTTGAATAGTCCAATACAGCACAAGTAAGGTTAAAAAATGACTAAAATATTTGGCTTTGCAAGTATTCAAAAAATGAACAGTAAAAAAGTACTACTGAATAACATATCTGTAGAGAATAGAAGGATATAGGTGGACAGAATAACCTGATTGAACTGAAGTAGTGGAAGTAGGCACACTTATGGATGTAAAGAAGTGATAATGTTGATAAAGACTGACTAATTGTCCTGATGTGGTAAAATGTTTTTTTCAGAATGATTGGCCTGAAGTAGTGATAATGTGGATAAAGGCAGACTGCTTGGCCTGATAATGTAGATTTAGGCAGACTGATTGTCTGAAAGTAGTAAAGTGTGTTATAGGCAGACTGATTGGCCTGAAGTAGTGATAATTTTGATATAGACAGTGATTGACCTAAGTGATCATAGCTCCATTAGTTTTTTAAATCAAATTTAAACTTAGCAGAACTGATTTTAACATTTTCATCCCTTAATTGCATATACAAAAAATGTTTTGGGGTATATGTGCTATTCTATTATAGAATCTGTGTTAAATAGACCCTGAGTAGTAAACCAAACCCCTATACATTGAAATAATTTGATAAAGCTTATATTTGTTATTGTTTGAAGAAACTTTATGTGTAAACCAAACTGCTGTGTGATCTCAATAAAATCTTTACAATGGACAAGCCCACACCAGACCAGATCAGTCCACACAAGAAGAGACAAGTTTACATCAGACTAGACAGTCCACACCCCCCCCCCCCCCCCATATCAGTCAACATCAGATCACATCAGTCCACATCAAACCAGACCAGTCAAAATTAGACCAGAATAGTCCACACCAGACCAGCTCACACCAGTTCACATCAGAACCAGACCAGCCCACACTAGACCAGACTAGTCTGCATCAGACCAGGTTTGTCCAAACTAGACCAGACTTGTCCACACGAGACTAGACCAGTCCACATCAGACCAGGCAAGTCATCAACAGAAAGTGTTTAGTTTTCATAGTTTCTACAGTTCAAGTTTATAGGAATGAAAGAGTTAAAATCAGTGTGACTTATTTGTATCTGCTGATTAGTAATTTGGTGAAACTGTAACACTGAAGTATGTGGTCATTTGATGAAACTGTAACACTGAAGTATGTGGTCAGTTGGTGAAACTGTAACACTGAAGTATGTGGTCAGTTGGTGAAACTGTAACACTGAAGTATGTGGTCAGTTGGTGAAACTATAACACTGAGGTATGTTGTCAGTTGGTGAAACTGTAACACTGAAGTATGTGGTCAGTTGGTGAAACTGTAACACTGAAGTATGTGGTCAGTTGGTGAAACTGTAAGAAACCTACACTGAAGTATGTGGTCAGTTGGTGAAACTGTAACACTGAAGTATGTGGTCAGTTGGTGAAACTGTAACACTGAAGTATGTGGTCAGTTGGTGAAACTGTAAGAAACTGTTACACTGAAGTATGTGGTCAGTTGGTGAAACTGTAACACTGAAGTATGTGGTCAGTTGGTGAAACTGTAACACTGAAGTATGTGGTCAGTTGGTGAAACTGTAAGAATCTGTAACACTGAAGTATGTGGTCAGTTGGTGAAACTGTAACACTGAGGTATGTTGTCAGTTAGTGAAACTTTAACACTGCAGTATGTTCTTTTTTTTTAAATCAAAATCACATTTGTATGTTTCTCCTTCTTGTTTCAAATTGTTTTAAGAGGTACAGTTAATTTTTTATAATACAAAGTGAATTGGACTTTAATTTTGAATTAAGAGATTTTGGGGGTTTCAATGTAATTAATTAGAAAAAGATGATTTAAAAAAAATCATTAGCAGATGAATGACTTTGTTATCCTTGGTATTTGAAAAACTGATGCTTCAGATATAAAAATTTTACAGTAATTTCCATCATTATTGACTCGATAGAGGACGCAATATTCGTAAATGTACTAGAGAATAGTTATTTTAGATCATGTAACATATTTAGTGTACTCAAAGTAAACAAAGTGTTGCTTAGTGACAAGACTTATCAAACACACTTAGTTAAGATTATCTCTTAAAGTTATATTATTGTATTTAAATTCCTTTAAAAGGTGACAGGTTTGGATTGTATATCTTAAAAAAAGAGTACATTTCCAAAGGGAGATAACTGACCAAACTTAACATAGATTTAAGGGGAGATAATTGACTGCTGACACAGATGAAGGTATAAGTTGTCCTTTATTTGACTAGATAATCACTTTTCATAACAATATTGCACATGATAAAATGATAAGGATTACATCCTTGTTATATAGCATGTCTTACACTTCTACACTATACAAAATATATATTACATTAATCCATGACAGTTTAAAATTGTTATTTAACTTAAATAATTAAAAAACATTTATGAGTTCACATTCAAAATCAGACATCACATGTTGGAAATATTTTTGTAAATGACCTAGAAATAAACACATATATACATAATGTGTCTAATACAATGAATTAAAACTCTTCAAGTCATATGAAAGGCAGTTAATTTTGTAGTTTTTATAGTTTATTAAATGACCTTTGACCTTTTCTTTTTTTTATTCAGCCAACAAGAAGCACAGAACAATGTGAAGACCTTTACATATAGAGTTGACTTGCTTTGTTCTTTAAATACTACATCCAGTCCCATTATTGTGATAAAATATGTTTGTAGATAAGGGTGATTATTTCCATGGAGATAAATCAACATTGAAATGGATATAAAGATCATCACATTGTTCTTTGTAGTGTGGTATTCCTCATTTTCTCTTTACATGTAGTTTAAATGATAAAACAGTTTACTTTAGGAATCACTCTGATAGACAGCAATATACTGTCATCCTGACAAACATCTTCTTATCTTATCACTCTGATAGACAGCAATATACTGTCATCCTGACAAACATCTTCTAATCTTATCACTCTGATAGACAGCAATATACTGTCATCCTGACAAACATCTTCTAATCTTATCTTATTGATGACAACTCTTTTTTTCAAAATACTGCTACTTTAAAACAAAATCCTAATTGCCAATCATGAAATTATATGTCTATATGACTAAAAAGTCCAAATGTTTAGACAAATGCAAGGTTTTTAAAATATAATATTATCACCGAGACAAAAACATTTAGATTTTGTAGACATTGGTGAGTTTACAAAAATACTGAATGTTTGTGACATCCTTGCATTTCATTCAGAACTTGTCTTGTATTTAGTATTAATTTTTTTATGAACTATGAATGTTTCCCAAAAAGGTATCTATTAATTCATAATGCTTCTGTTAGATTTAATTAAAGAATGTAATTGTTCTATGAGTTCTGTAAAATTATTAAATATGAAAAACTAATTTTATCTTTATAAAGTCACAGTCAGGGGCACCTTACAATACTTGTAAGTCAGATCAAATGGTAGAAATATTTTTGAGGATTAATGGAAGTTAAGTCATGTGATCTATTTCTAGCAGCAGACATGCAATAGGTATTTTAAAGCAAAGTCATGAGTTATATTACTAATCTTAAATACAAATAAATAGTTTTATTAATGAAAGCTTACATCTTAAAACAAAAAGAAAAAAATAATAAATTGTGTAATTCTATCATCACTCAACTTCTATCCAAAACTACAAGAACTACAGTATATTGAGGTGTTCCTTTAACAAGGGGGATTTCCATAACAGCAAAGAACTGATGTGTTATGGGATGCATGGTTTTTATAAATAGAACACTGAGGTGACCTATCAGATTCTGATTTATTAGTAACTCAGGTCACATGGTCCCACTATGCAAGAAGCAGCAAAGTTTAGTATGCACTTTCATACTTTTATATAATTTTCAAATTATATATTAATTGATAAATATTAGTTAATATTATAAGACTTTGAAAAAACAGACAAGTATTCACAAATATACACTATATTTTGTCTTGCTTTATAAATTCTGCTGCGAACACCCACTACACATACTATAAAATTTGACTTAAGCTATACTAATCCAGGCACTCGACTTCAAGACTTAATCATTCCACTTTATTCACACATAAATAAATCTTGAATTATATCAGAAATATGAGCATGGCCAAAACTACCACAACAAGAACCTAAAAGAACTGCTTCACAGCTAAGAAATAAAAATTTTGTTTTATGCCACTATCATGAAATAATTTTGACTGGAGGACTTGGTAGTTTTTTACAAATCTTTTCAGTGACAGAAAATGAAATAAAATCAACACTGATATGTTAAATGCAAAAAGTAAAACTATGATCTTAGAAGCTGTAAATACTTACCAAGTATCATAACTTTTAGATATATATATCGTCAAATAGCATTTAATTTTTATACAAAATCTTTAACAAAGTTATTATTGCAAATCAATGTCAATTCATTACATTTGGAATTAAGATTATACAATTTTTCCATTGGATGCAGATATGTCCCATTTATTTGTTTTTAAAATGCTAGTCATTTTTAACAATCCACTCTTTAAAAATGGACTAAATTCAAGGTAATAGTAATGAATGTGGCTCTGTAGTTTACTTTTACTCGACCAAATACCTTTCACCATGATATAGAAGCTTTGTGGTTCCCGGATGTTCTTTAAGTATTAAGTCTACAATTCCTTCTATAATTTTGTTGCTGTTGGTGTTGGTTGTCACCGGTTTCAGTATATAAGAGTTGACTGCTTGGCTTGGTTGTCACAGCAACTTTCTCATGATTTTATATAGATGTCGACTACTATGATGTCTTTAACTAGAGACTTTTTTTTATAGAGACTGGTCACTAAGATGTTACTAGTAACTGTATCAGTATTTTATTAAGATTGACTCTATTATGAGCTGTGGTGTTTGGCCGAGTTGTAAATTCATTCAGTAATTAACTGCTATTATCTACTAATGGTTTTTTTGTTGAGTTGAGTTGACCTTGCTTATATTTCTGATTTGTCAAGATCTCATCGTACATAAAAAGATTACATTGAATAAGACATTGGTAATGTGAGGGTAAGACTTAATTCTCTAAGGTTCATATCAATAGATATTAAGACAAACTTTGTTCAACTGACATATTATGTTAGAGTATGTCTTTTATTACAAGCATCTCCCACACAATAAAACCATTCCAACAGATACTTCATAAAACCACTTAAATGTCACATACCTTCTACAATAATAATCTCAACTAGGATATGTTGTTATTTTTTAGAAACATGTGCCTTAAAATCATTACTGAGAGTTTATTCAAAACAAATTCCACCATGTCCACATTAAAAATAACATCTGCCATTATTGCCTTCAAACGTTTTATCAACCTTCATAAGAAGTCTCAATTTTTTAATTTTAGTGGGATTTGAAAACATCTAAGGACATAATTTTTTTTAATTGTTCTGAGAAATTATTTGATGACATTTTAAATCACAGATTCTTTTCACAAACATCCTGATCACATGACAAGGATTGCATGACTTGCTCCTGGTCACATGACAGAGCTAACAAGTCATAGCACTGACTACATCACAAGTCAAACAGGCTTTGATACTGGTCACATGACAAAACTTGCATGCCCTGATACTGATCACATGACAAAACTTGCAGGTCTTGATACTGGTCACATTACAAAACTTGCAGGCCCTGATACTGGTCACATGACAAAACTTGCAGGCCCTGATACTGGTCACATGACGATACTTACAACACAATGCTTTCATGGTTGCCTCCAGTACTGATTTTGCAGTTCTTTCCCATGATTGAAATTATGTACAATTTAAATCTAACATGATTTCACTACTGTAATTACTTTTGTTTCAATTCTTACTTGTGTTTAAAATAAATCCTAGTTGGAGATTAATAATTGTTAGGTATTTTGTTTTTGTGGTTTTATGTTAAGTTTTTGCAGGTTTTAGATAGCATAACTTGAATAAGAACAACATTTTATTTATTATACGTATATTTATATTATTCAATAAATATGAATATATTACTCCATATTGAAATGTTGATTTCTGACACAGAAGAAGTACGTACACTTTGATAAATATTATTTTAGAATAACTATTGTCAGAAATTCTAATATTGAAATATATAAGCATGGATGGAACAATCATTAAAGTAATAATGACTCAGAAATTTAAAATTGAAATGTTGTTGTTTAAAACATGCACGACAAATTTGTGACATAAAATTTACACAAGAAATTGATGATGTGTGCACTGTTTCTGAATGAAACGGTATACAGCTAGAAAGAAAAGATGTGTGCAGCCAGCCAGACAATGCAGAGTTCTGGCAACTATAACCATACTCTGAGAACAACTAAACAACTCATAACTCACATAAAAGTTGATGAAATTCACTTATGTTTTTTAAATAATGGTACACAGGCCTTTTTCTCAATATCCTATCACATTTCATTTACCTTTAGATGAAGTTATAGCAAGGCTGAGGAAATTACATCATATATACCAATCCATTAGTAAAAGATATATACTTATATATCCACTGATCTGATCTGAATTATGTTCCACTTTTAATTGGTTTATTTTCCTCATAAAAACGAGGTTCAACAGATTTCCTCATTCAATTTTATAATCCTTTTATTATTTTTTACAACAATCGCCACAGGATGTCAATATTCATACATGATGAAGATGACATTTTGTCCCATATGGCCAAGCAAATTCACACGTCACTATTCAACAACATGATGTTGTATGCAGGTTATTGTATGAGCAGCTACGGAGTTTGTTTCTCCTGTCTTCAAATTCACCTCGTTAAATTAACGAAATGATGCAATACATACAAAGATCTCATTGTAGCCATTTTATCATTGTTCCAAGATCTCTGCGAGAAATTTAATAATGGTTTAACTTTTTTAAGTCATTGTCACAGAAATTCTCACACTGCACATAGAAAAACACATCACATACAAACTCTCCAGTGATCACTGACTGCCCATGATTAACATGCATCTAATACAAGCCACATCCACGGAGATTGTTGGCTATGATGACATCTGTAACAGCATCGAACACAAACTGGATATTGTTTGTATCCGTAGCACATGTTTGATGGCAATAAATTTCTTTCGTTGAACTCTTGTTCTTAGCTTCAAATTGTGCTTGAATGTAAGCAGCTGCCTCCTCATAAGTTTGATTTCCTGTAAAAGTTCAGAAACTTGTGTCAAGATTTTGTTTGATGTAAAAATAGTTATATACTCTACACAAAATCTATTTTCTGTATCAATATATATGTCAATTACAAAACTGTGTTTATATTTCATGATCAAGGAAGGAATAGCTACAAGTATTGTAACATACTGTACTGCAGAGTTAAAAATTCTACAGTTTATTGTATGCCCCAGTATAACAACAGTTGGCCATGAAATAACAGGCTTACTGCCCTAGGACTGGATTGGATTGGATTGGATTGGATTATTGGTGTTTTAAATCCCAGTCAAGATGTTCACTTTTTCAAAATGGTCAGTTCTGAAATAGTGGAGGAAACAACCGACTTTCGGTGGCAAGCATTTATGTTAAAGGAAAACACCCTTGTACACAAAAAGATAACAAAAATTTGTTACTAAATAAACAGCTAAATCACCTGTTTTTACTGTTTTAATAGTTTAATTCTGTTTAAAACAAATGTAAATTAATTTATCTACATAATTTACCACTACCTCAATTGGGATAGAAATTGGACCACAGTCCAATGATCTTTATAGACAGGTTTCAGTAAAAACCTCATAACCTTATAGATAAATGGCACTAAATGCCACTCCTTTTAAATGATAATCATGGATAAGTTTCCCAACATTACAAGTGCTTTTTTTATCTTGGGTAAAACCTGTCAATATTTAACCATGCCCACATGTGTTATTGCCAGTTTATTAACTCACCTGTGTATTCAGGACAACAAATGGTTATTGATAATTTACTCACCTGTGAATTCAGGACAACAAATAGTTATTGATGATTTACTCACCTGTGTATTCAGGAAAACAAATAGTTATTGATGATTTCTTAATCTTTTCTTCAAAGAGATCTTTCTTGTTTAGAAACAGAATAATGGATGTATCAGTAAACCATTTATTGTTACAAATAGAGTCAAACAACTTTAGACTTTCTTGCATTCGGTTCTGAAAATAAATGAAAAACAATTACAGATGTAAAATGAAAACAAAAGAGCTCAAAGAAACATGGTAGATTTAAACCATAGGTATTCCAATTAAAATAGTTTGTCAATGTTTTACTGAACAATTTCTTAACAACAAATTGGTGCATAATTATTTAAAAAACAATTTAAACATTGGCCTTTATAAAAATTTTAATTTTATTGATTGTGGTGTTCTCAGTTACTGTATTTGCTATACATAGTAAAATTGCATATCCTAAGATTTTCGTTGTTCCAGAGATTCACTGTGCCTTATATGCAAATCAGAACTCCTACATAAGATAGTGTAAGCTGATTTTCTTTTTATATATGAGTGTTTATCTGAAGCCAGTTACTTTTAGAAATGGGTTTCAAGACCAAATTTTTAAACATAATGGATTTTTCCATTTCTAAACAGAAATTAAATATCCATTTATTCTGATTTTTTTTGCGGATCATTGACAAATACCTGAATTGAAGTTGTATTTTCTTAAGTGTTATTTTTGAATGTTTAAATGTTCAGACTACATAAAGCACAGTTCATAATTAGCATCAGAAAATGGAAGCCTGGACTAGAAAAGTAATTACATTTTGTTTTAATTATGTAACCCCCCCTTACATATAACCTGTATAAATATGGTGTTCATTAACAATATCATTTCACACCTTTATTATCAGACTGCCAGGAACCAAACCTTGGATTGTCAATGATATAATTACAGGTAAAAATTATCAGGTTTGATTTATATAACATCTATCATTATGTTATATTAAAGTTGCATTAAGTTTTTCAAATTTCTGAATTTTTTTTTGATAATCTAAAAATATATTTTTTTAAAAGTAGATATCCTCTAACCACGATCCGTGAGATTCATTTTCTAAAATTCATTTTATTTAGCTGTAAATAAACGGAATCCTCTAACGCGGTTGGTCAATGTTTAACAATATTTATTATGAGCTTGGAGCATGCGCACGGATGTACAGAAAACCCAATGAATCGTAGGTGAAACCTGACAAATTGCATTAATTGTCCATCATTAATATCCAGATGTATTTGAAATGGTCACAAATGACAAACTCAATGAAGTTCTGTGTTTAATTTATCGCATTTCACAGTTTGAAAGTTGTGTTTAAATGACCCAGTTTTTTATGACGTAACCATATTCTAATATTAGATCCCACATGCTACATCTCGCTGGGAAATTACTGTTATTTCTGTATTTATTCGAGCTTTTATTGTTGAACCAAATGTAACATTTGTTCATTAGGAACATCATTAATTAGATTAGCACCATTTTAATTTTTTCTTTGGAAAACTTTATGCAGCTTTAAACTCATTCTTCCATTCTCTGACAAATTTTATCTGTACTTGACAAAATCTACCACCAATGTCTTGCTTACTTCTTTTGAAGAAAATTTATCATCAATATGGCTGCATATGTGATTGTACTTGGTAGAAATCATTCAGAAACTGCATGTTTAAGTTTTTGGAGGTCATATTGAAACACATAGATAAAGTGCCACAAAAACTGTTGTGAAATCATCTAGCTGAGAACAGAAGAATCAACAGTTATCTTAACAGTATACATCCCATACAGCACAAAATGATTTTCATGAGGATGTCATTGTTACATATTTAAATAATCTGAAGACAAAACAGCACATTGTGTTCAATAAAGAAAGGACTTTTTATAATTTTTTTATCATGTTCAGATTATACAAACCCTCATAACATTGTAAAATATCTGTTGACATTCATATGATTGCTAACTATTTCAAATTTTAAAATAGTTGGTGCAAATCATATGTTGAAAACAAAGTTGGTACCTTTGACTCAAATTTTAAAATACATGGTGCAAATCATATGTTGAAAACAAAGTTGGCACCTTGACTCAAATTTTAAAATAGTTGGTGCAAATCATATGTTGAAAACAAAGTTGGCACCTTTGACTCAAATTTTAAAATAGTTGGTGAAAATCATATGTAGAAAACAAAACTGGCACCTTTGACTCAAATTTTAAAATAGTTGGTGCAAATCATATGTTAAAAACAAAGTTGGCACCTTGACTCACATTTTACAATTCAAGTGACAGTCATGACATACTTGACAACCTCTGTTGACAAAATTTTACAATTTTGTTGACAGTCATGACACAATCTATCTACAACTTCTGTTGACAGCCTTGGAAAAAATTTTACAATTCAGTTGACAGTCATGACACAATCTATCTACAACCTCTGTTGACAGCCTTGGAAAAAATTTTACAATTCAGTTGACAGTCATGACACAATCTATTTACAACCTCTGTTGATAGCCTTGACAAATATTTTACAATTCAGTTGACAATAATGCCACAATCTATCTACAACCTCTGTTGACAGCCTTGGAAAAAATTTTACAATTCAGTTGACAGTCATGACACAATCTATCTACAATCTCTGTTGACAGCCTTGACAAATATTTTACAATTCAATTTACACTCATGACACAATCTATCTACAACCTCTGTTGGCAGCCTTGGAAAAAATTTTACAATTCAGTTGACAGTCATGACATGATCTATCTACAACCTCTGTTGACAGCCTTGACAAATATTTTTACAATTCAGTTGACAGTCATGACACAATCTACCTACAACTTCTGTTGACAGCCTTGACAAATATTTTACAATTCAGTTGACAGTCATGACATACATGGTTGACACTTTTGACTTAAATTTTAGAGTTTAAATGACACTCACCCAGGCTTATAGGATTAAACATTTAGCATATTTTAAACAGGTGTTTGTTTTTATGTGTTACAACTGTTTGACTAACAAATTGATCTGACCTATTTCCTGCTTCCTTGTTCCAACCAGCAGGTCTTTTTTTATATTTAAATCAGATCTGATTTGTTCCTGAATGACTTTGCATAGTTAATCAAAATATATTTAAGCTCAAAAGATATCATACTATTTTACTCAGCATGACTGATTTCTATCACTGATTCAACATCATGAACCAACTTTTCATTGGCCTTTCTATGTTTCCTTGTTCTGATCATCATAGTGTACCTAGTTAAACAAATTGACCTTTGACCTTCACCTAAGTTTTAATTTAAACTTTACTTACTGTAGTCTCATCTTCATGTAGAACTTGGTCATATTCACTCATAGCAACACAAAATATGATAGCAGTTACATCTTCAAAACAGTGTATCCACTTCTTCCTCTCTGACCTTTGACCTCCTACATCAAACAATCTGCAAAAATGAGATTTCAAAAATTTAGCCCAGTGATTGTACTAGCTCAAGTTTGTTTTTTATATTGTGATGAAGATAATTTTATCCCTTATTAACCTTGAAATCTAATGAACAATAAAACAACTTGAGTGCAAGACAAACCAGGATGTGCAAAAAGGTTCCAACAGTGCACTTAGACAAGCTTGAACATTGGGAAACACATGATTCAACATTCTAACTGGGGTTCATTAGGATCACATGATTCGGCATTCTAAGTGGGGTTCATTAGGATCACATGATTCAGCATTCTAAGTGGGGTTCATTAAGATCACATGATTTGGCATTC
The DNA here is from genome assembly GCA_029721355.1 of Tegillarca granosa. Lineage (NCBI taxonomy): Eukaryota > Metazoa > Mollusca > Bivalvia > Arcoida > Arcidae > Tegillarca > Tegillarca granosa. The sequence continues at coordinate 4,354,824 of CM056603.1, forward strand.
AAAGTGGGGTTCATTAGGAAACACATGATTCAACATTCTAAATGGAGTTCAACAGTGTGCTGCTAAATGATCCATTCTCCATAATTTTTGTCCATAAGTACAGGAAAATGTTTATGTTGTGAATTCCCACAATGAAAATTTAAACATTAAATTAAATGATTTTATATCCAATGGATTTTATACCAGTTAAAACTTATTGGGCATCATGCAGTGTACAATGAATAGAGATCTTAACATTATCAGGAGAGTGGTGAGAGGGACATCAGTGTACCATGAATAGAGATCTTAACATTATCAGGAGAGTGGTGAGAGGGACATCAGTGTACCATGAATAGAGATCTTAACATTATCGGGAGAGTGGTGAGAGGGACATCAGTGTACCATGAATAGAGATCTTAACATTATCAGGAGATTGGTGAGAGGGACATCAGTGTACCATGAATAGAGATCTTAACATTATCAGGAGAGTGGTGAGATGGACATCAGTGTACCATGAATAGAGATCTTAACATCTTCAGGAGAGTGGTGAGAGGGACATCAGTGTACCATGAATAGAGATCTTAACATTATCAGGAGAGTGGTGAGAGGGACATCAGTGTACCATGAATAGAGATCTTAACATCATCAGGAGAGTGGTGAGAGGGACATCAGTGTACCATGAATAGAAATCTTAATATTATCATGAACTATCGGCAAAAAACTAAATACATGTATGATTAAAATATTCTTGACAAAAATAAAGTGAAATTAAACAGATTACTATGAATAATGATTAACATTTAATGTACGATATCTGATTACTTTATATATGTATATATATAAGTATAAATTATTCAGATGTCTTTGCCTGTAACCCATCCCAAAAAATAGGAATAAATGAACATTCATTAGATAAATGTTACAATTCTCTTAAGAATTTGTTTTCACACAAGCTATATATGATGTTGCATGTCATTCTGACGAACTGCAAATTAGAGTTGAGTCAACACAGAACATGCATGATTTTGCATGTCTGATATCTATTTTAAAACATATTTATATTCATCATGATATTTATATATTCTTTAAAGTTCTTTTAATTAGTTTTTTCACAGAAATCTCAAATTTATTAAAAGATTTGTCACCGTAAACTTTTATAAAGTGATGTTTTGATCAGTACATTATAAAGAGCTCAGGTGAGTTTTCAAAGTTTACAAGTTGACAGTAATTACGAATCATGTCCATTTTCTAGTTGAATGAAAATAAAGGTTTTATTAAGTCTAGCAAAGATGAATATTTTAGGAAAATATTCAGATGTTCATAATTCTCTTTTACCAGTCATATTGAATATATATTCTTGCTTTTAAAAAAGACATTTTCTAGTAGAATACAGTATAATGTATTCTTTTAATAACCGATTTTGAGATGTTCTATTAGAATAGTGTTGAATTTCTATCTTAAAATACATTTGTACTTTTTTTCTAAAACAGTTTGTTTTAGATTTTTTTAAATTAAATTAAATTAACTGAAATATTAAACAATTGCCTATATAGCAAACATGAAACTGTACACATAAAAGTCATTGAAATTTTTTTATAGCCCATGTAAGCATCGTTTGTGACCTGCCACAATTTGCAAATTAAAGACAAAATTGACTGGTATGATTGAAAAATAATTAACAAATGTAACTTACTTAAAATTTAAATTCTTAAAAGAGAAGTGAACTTCTACAATTCCAGTAGTCTTAACTCTTGTTCTTAATATATCTTGTTCAGTAGGCATGTAATCTTTGGCTCCTAAACGATCTAAATCATCTAGAAAACTAAAAAGTAAAAATATACAATAAGTTGCACTGCATTCATAAAAATATTACAATCAAAATAAAGTATAGAAGGTTATTTTGGCCTGTCCAAAAATTTGGCAATTTTGATGTCATATCAGATATACAATTTAGCAATTTTATTTTTGAAGAATAAACTGAAAAAATACTCACTTACTCAAATGTCCACTAGAGTATGTAAACATTTTTTTAATGACAGATATTTTCAAACTGTTTAGAAATATTAACATGACAACCAAAATTGGCACATATTAAAAATAAACCAATATTCAGTAAAAGGAAAAGTAATGATAATAGAATAAGTTGCTGCACTAGCTGAGACTATGGGATCATGTTTTAAAAAAAAATGTAAAATACAAAGAACCTACACTCTTTAGCTTTTGTCATACACACACACACACACCCACACACACACACACACACACACAAGTCTTATATGCATATCTAAGCTGGAGATTTGAATGTATTAAAAAGGTCAAAGGTCATGCTTTTTAGATACTGATACTTCAGTCATTCCAAAAACTTATATTAGTGCATAAAATTATGGACTTTTACTGTAAAATCTGTTGCATTGCAAAATCTATTTCTCACATGATTTCTATAGTAAAACAGTATAATACATGTACTTAGATGTGTTTTTCTATGTTTTAACAAGAGGCCCATGGGCCTTAATGCCCACCTGAAGATATGTCCAATATTGTTTGCAAAGTGCAATAGACAATATATTAAGTACAGAAACTTTAAAAGTTATCTCAAGTTAAGAACTCCCACAAAACTTATTCAGAAATATATCCAGTCACATTTGAATTATAAGTAGCTTATATAATATGCATGAAGTAACTAGTGCAATGAATAATTTCCAAATCATTAATCAATTTCAGTATACTTATGCAGCTATGTCCTTGACCTTTGAACATATATGACCTCGAACCATATATGATTGTCATGTCAATACCTACAATATTCTAATATACATGCCTATGCATGAAATTAATAGCTTTCAAGATAATAAGTAATTTAAGTCTTCTTTTGCAGCTGTGACCTTGACCTTTCAACATATGACCTTGAACCATATATCAAAATGATCGTTGTCGAAATACCTACAATTCTGATATACATGCCTATACAAAAAGTTAATAGTTTTCAAGATAATTAGCAATTAAAGTTTTTTTTTGCAGCTGTGACCTTGACCTTTCAACATATGACCTTGAACCATATATCAAAATGATCGTCATGTCAATACCTACAATTCTAATATACATGCCTATACAAAAAGTTTATAGTTTTTGAGATAATTAGCAATTTAAGTCTTCTTCTGCAGCTGTGACCTTGACCTTTCAACATATGACCTTAATCCATATATCAAAATGATTGTCATGTAAATACCTACAATATTTTAACATACATGCCTATACAAAAAGTTAATAGTTTTTGAGATATAGTGACAAATATATCATTTTTAGCAATTTCCCCACTCAGTGCCTTCTGAAATCAGAAGCTTCATAAGTTCTTCTTTTGCTATGTTTTAATAAGAATGATTTTTATTGTTTCAGATGTCAGATCAAAGGATAAATATACAGACTAGAGATGATAGGACATTAACTCTGATCATATCTACGCAAGTCATAAATTCCAGAAATCAAGAAATGCCTGATTTATTTAATTTGCCTCCGAGAACAGAATAACAATTTTGTCCAACATCATTTAGACAAAAGCATCTGACATAATTAAATATAAGTCCAGCAATAAAAATTGAGAAACAGACAAATACATGGTTCAGGTGCATAGGATGTAGTTTGGTACCCTTCTGATGGGGGAATTACAGACATCATGTAGGTACCCTTCTGATGGGAAGACTGCAGGCATCATGTAAGTACCCTTCTGATGAGAGAACTGCAGACATCAAGTAGGTAACCTTCTGATGGGGGAATTACAGACATCATGTAGGTACCCTTCTGATTGGGGAATTACAGACATCATGTAGGTACCTTTCTGATGAGAGGACTGCAGGCATCATGTCAGTACCCTTCTGATGAGAGAACTGCAGACATCATGTAGGTAACCTCCTCATGAGAGAGCTGCAGACATCATGTAGGTACCCTTCTGATGGTGAACTGCAGACATCATGAAGGTAACCTTCTGATGAGAGAGCTGCAGGCATCATGTAGGTACCCTTCTGATGAGAGAACTGCAGACATCATGAAGGTTACCTTCTGATGAGAGAGCTGCAGACATCATGTAGGTATCCTTCTGATGAGAGAACTGCAGACATCAAGTAGGTAACCTTCTGAAGAGAGAACTGCAGACATCATGTAGGTACCCTTCTGATGAGAGGACTGCGGACATCATGCAGGTACCCTTCTGATGAGAGGACTGCAGACATCATGTAGGTAACCTTCTGATGAGAGAACTGCAGACATCATGTAGGTAACCTTCTGATGAGACGACTGCAGACATCAAACAGGTACCCTTCTAATGAGAGGACTGTTAATGCTTGATTTGTTTAAGTAAATTACTGATATACCACACCTCATTATACCATTCAAGGGTCTAAGTCATAAAGTAAATCATTGGAACATTAAATGTCAAAGGTTAAAAGGTTAAAGTTGAAGGTGGTTTTATTTAGATCATTAATTGTTAATTCATTTTATAGTTTTATGTCTGAGATAATTTCAAAGAAAATATATGGATAAAAAATCAATAATTACCAGATAGACAAGTAGCAGCTGGTGCTACTTTTATTTTATATATTGTATTGTGTATCAGATACATTCTGTAGCAGCTAATGGTAGTAAAGACTGCTGACAGATTTAGGAAAGTTCAGGTGAACGTCAAGTGGTCAAGATATTATTCTTTATAAAACCCTACTGTCAGTTTGACCCGTGGTACCAACAATGAATACAAGTCCTTACGGTCTACTGGAAACTTGTAGGTTCTGGTTTTTGTTATGAACAATGGGCAATTTGTAATACTATTAGGAAGAATGTAATGCCATAGAAACTATGAACAAGTATCCCATATAAGGATTAAACTTGCCCCGGTTTAACATCATTTCTTAGCTAAGGTTTTCCTAACTTAAAATTACCAAATTTTGACAATCTTTTTTTAAATTACGAATAAACATTTGTGATAAAACTAAAAACAGATGTTAAAAGCTTGAAGTGATCTTCAAAATGAGATCTTAAATTACTGAAAATCTTAACAATTAACCAAAATATCAAGATTTCAAATTTGCAAGATTTAAGTTAAGGAAAATCTTAGTTAAGAAATGGTTGTGAAACTAGGGCCAGGTTCATAATTATTTCTTAACTAAAATTTTCCTTAACTTTGCTTTGGCAAATTTGGCAATCTTTGATTAAAATTTTTTTGACAAAATTTAATACAGATGTTATAAACTTGAAGTGATCTTCACCTAAATTTACTGTATATTTTAACAATTGATTAAAAAAATTAAGATTTCCCATTGTCCATATTTAATTCAAGAAAATTTAGTTAAGAAATGATTTAAAACTGTTGTCTGACCTTTTATGGACTATCTTAAGATAGATGGTGGGAGACATACAAAACTTAAACTGATCATCATAATGTTTTAGAAGACTAGTTGGAGGGTTTACGATAAAATGGTGACTAAATAAGTAGAATTACTCAATTTCTTTCAAGACTTTACAAAATAAGACTTACTATTTCGCAGAATCATTTAGTTGATATTCATTGGATCTTCCAAAGCATTCCTGAACTCCAGTGTCTGTCCAGAGCTGCTTCATTGCAGCTAGTAATTCTTCTGAGAATGGTTCTGTGTCCTCCATTCTGGCTATCACATCTAGGACTATTTTTGCATCAGACTAAAAAGAAAGAATCCATAAAATAAGTGAAACAATTTGACTGTTATGGACAGACCTAATATATAATCAATGTAAAACAATTAACTAAACAACCTAAATGACGTTTGTGTCAGTCAGTAACTGAATGTCATGTACCTGTTATAGGGCAATCCAACATTTACAGACCAGAATGACATTTGTGTCAGTCAGTAACTGAATGTCATGTACCTGTTATAGGGCAATGCAACCTTTACAGACCAGAATAACCTTTGTGTCAGTCAGTAACTGAATGTCATGAACCTGTTACAGGGCAATGCAACCTTTACAAACCAGAATGACCTTTGTGTCAGTTAGTAACTGAATGTCATGTACCTGTTACAGGGCAATGCAACCTTTACAAACCAGAATGACCTTTGTGTCAGTCAGTAACTGAATGTCATGTACCTGTTACAGGGCAATGCAACCTTTACAAACCAGAATGACCTTTGTGTCAGTCAGTAACTGAATGTCATGTACCTGTTATAGGGCAATGCAACCTTTACAGACCAGAATGACCTTTGTGTCAGTCAGTAACTGAATGTCATGTACCTGTTACAGGGCAATGCAACCTTTACAGAAGAGAATGACCTTTGTGTCAGTCAGTAACTGAATGTCATGTACCTGTTACAGGCCAATGCAACCTTTACAGACCAGAATGACCTTTGTGTCAGTCAGTAACTGAATGTCATGTACCTGTTACAGGGCAATGCAACCTTTACAGAAGAGAATGACCTTTGTGTCAGTCAGTAACTGAATGTCATGTACCTGTTACAGGGCAATGCAACCTTTACAGACCAGAATGACCTTTGTGTCAGTCAGTAACTGAATGTCATGTACCTGTTACAGGGCAATGCAACCTTTACAAACCAGAATGACCTTTGTGTCAGTCAGTAACTGAATGTCATGTACCTGTTACAGGGCAATGCAACCTTTACAGACCAGAATGACCTTTGTGTCAGTCAGTAACTGAATGTCATGTACCTGTAACAGGGCAATGCAACCTTTAAAGACCAGAATGACCTTTGTGTCAGTCAGTAACTGAATGTCATGTACCTGTTACAGGGCAATGCAACCTTTACAGACCAGAATGACCTTTGTGTCAGTCAGTAACTGAATGTCATGTACCTGTTACAGGGCAATGCAACCTTTACAAACCAGAATGACCTTTGTGTCAGCCAGTAACTGAATGTCATGAACCTGTTACAGGGCAATGCAACCTTTACAGACCAGAATGACCTTTGTGTCAGTCAGTAACTGAATGTCATGTACCTGTTACAGGGCAATGCAACTAACAGACCAGAATGACCTTTGTGTCAGTCAGTAACTGAATGTCATGTACCTGTTATAGGGCAATGCAACCTTTACAAACCAGAATGACCTTTGTGTCAGTCAGTAACTGAATGTCATGTACCTGTTAAAGAGCAATGCAACCTTTACAGACCAGAATGACCTTTGTGTCAGTCAGTAACTGAATGTCATGTACCTGTTACAGGGCAATGCAACCTTTACAAACCAGAATGACCTTTGTGTCAGTCAGTAACTGAATGTCATGTACCTGTTATAGGGCAATGCAACCTTTACAAACCAGAATGACCTTTGTGTCAGTCAGTAACTGAATGTCATGTACCTGTTATAGGGCAATGCAACCTTTACAAACCAGAATGACCTTTGTGTCAGTCAGTAACTGAATGTCATGTACCTGTTACAGGGCAATGCAACCTTTACAGACCAGAATGACCTTTGTGTCAGTCAGTAACTGAATGTCATGAACCTGTTACAGGGCAATGCAACCTTTACAGACCAGAATGACCTTTGTGTCAGTCAGTAACTGAATGTCATGTACCTGTTACAGGGCAATGCAACCTTTACAGACCAGAATGACCTTTGCATCAGCCAGTAACTGAATGTCATGTACCTGTTATAGGGCAATGCAACCTTTACAGACCAGAATGACCTTTGTGTCAGTCAGTAACTGAATGTCATGTAACCTGTTACAGGGCAATGCAACCTTTACAGACCAGAATGACCTTTGTGTCAGTCAGTAACTGAATGTCATGTACCTGTTACAGGGCAATGCAACCTTTACAAACCAGAATGACCTTTGTGTCAGTCAGTAACTGAATGTCATGTACCTGTTATAGGGCAATGCAACCTTTACAAACCAGAATGACCTTTGTGTCAGTCAGTAACTGAATGTCATGTACCTGTTATAGGGCAATGCAACCTTTACAAACCAGAATGACCTTTGTGTCAGTCAGTAACTGAATGTCATGTACCTGTTACAGGGCAATGCAACCTTTACAGACCAGAATGACCTTTGTGTCAGTCAGTAACTGAATGTCATGAACCTGTTATAGGGCAATGCAACCTTTACAGACCAGAATGACCTTTGTGTCAGTCAGTAACTGAATGTCATGTACCTGTTAAAGAGCAATGCAACCTTTACAGACCAGAATGACCTTTGTGTCAGTCAGTAACTGAATGTCATGTACCTGTTACAGGGCAATGCAACCTTTACAAACCAGAATGACCTTTGTGTCAGTCAGTAACTGAATGTCATGTACCTGTTATAGGGCAAGCAACCTTTACAAACCAGAATGACCTTTGTGTCAGTCAGTAACTGAATGTCATGTACCTGTTATAGGGCAATGCAACCTTTACAGACCAGAATGACCTTTGCATCAGCCAGTAACTGAATGTCATGTACCTGTTATAGGGCAATGCAACCTTTACAGACCAGAATGACCTTTGTGTCAGTCAGTAACTGAATGTCATGTACCTGTTACAGGGCAATACAACCTTTACAGACCAGAATGACCTTTGTGTCAGCCAGTAACTGAATGTCATGTACCTGTTACAGGGCAATGCAACCTTTACAGACCAGAATGACCTTTGTGTCAGTCAGTAACTGAATGTCATGTACCTGTTACAGGGCAATGCAACCTTTACAGACCAGAATGACCTTTGTGTCAGTCAGTAACTGAATGTCATGTACCTGTTATAGGGCAATACAACCTTTACAAACCAGAATGACCTTTGTGTCAGTCAGTAACTGAATGTCATGAACCTGTTACAGGCCAATGCAACCTTTACAGACCAGAATGACCTTTGTGTCAGTCAGTAACTGAATGTCATGTACCTGTTACAGGGCAATCCAACATTTACAGACCAGAATGACCTTTGCATCAGCCAGTAACTGAATGTCATGTACCTGTGATAGGGCAGTGCAACATGTACAGACTAGAATGACCTTTGTGTCAGCCAGTAACTGAATGTCATGTACCTGTTACAGGGCAATCCAACATGTACAGACTAGAATGACCTTTGTGTCAGCCAGTAACTGAATGTCATGTACCTGTTACAGGGCAATCCAACATTTACAGACTAGAATGACCTTTGTGTCAGCCAGTAACTGAATGTCATGTACCTGTGATAGGGCAGTGCAACATGTACAGACTAGAATGACCTTTGCGTCAGCCAGTAACTGAATGTCATGTACCTGTTACAGGGCAATCCAACATGTACAGACCAGAATGACCTTTGCATCAGCCAGTAACTGAATGTCATGTACCTGTTACAGGGCAATCCAACATGTACAGACTAGAATGACCTTTGTGTCAGCCAGTAACTGAATGTCATGTACCTGTTACAGGGCAATCCAACATGTACAGACTAGAATGACCTTTGTGTCAGCCAGTAACTGAATGTCATGTACCTGTTACAGGGCAATCCAACATGTACAGACCAGAATGACCTTTGTGTCAGCCAGTAACTGAATGTCATGTACCTGTTACAGGGCAATCCAACATGTACAGACTAGAATGACCTTTGTGTCAGCCAGTAACTGAATGTCATGTACCTGTTAAAGAGCAATGCAATATTTAGACCTAGATGTCCTTTGTGTCAGTTAATAAGTAAATGCAATGTACCTATTGCAGGTCAATACAATTAAAGACATGAATGACCTTTGGGTTCAAGTCAGTAAATGACTTGTTCATCTGTTGCAGGGCAACACAAGGTTTACAAAGAGATATAATGTGGACAAGATTAAACTGTTATGTTTTCTTTGGTAAAGAATTCTTACAGAACATTTTCAGAAATATGATCTTGACAACCAGTGTCCATAGTAATCTTTGTTTCTCATACACAAAGATTGACAGAATTAGTGGTCTTGGCTTTGTCTTTAAATGTCATTTTAATCAATCCTGTGTGAATGTAAACAATATGTCATCTGATCCACACACCTTTACAAAGGTCTTAATGGTAAAGATGTGGCAACAACAATTTCGCCATGGAAACCGAGACATTAATTAATATATTGTTCTCAAAGTCTGTAAACTGTGTAAGATATATAAGACAAATAAGGAATTAGTGAAAAATTTTACTTCCACAGCAGACAACATTAACAAATGTCTGACAAAACATTTTCTACATTGTCAATAACCTTTCTTGTTTCACACACACAAACACACACACACACACACACACACACACACACACACACTATATATATATATATATATATATATATTTAATTTAGGGTACTAGTAAGAACATATAAAATCACTTTAAATCAGCAGGTACATTGGACATACAAGTAACTTGCTTGTCCTTATACATGTTTATAATGGACAACATTAATCAGTGTTCTAATATCAGTTCTTTACAATATTTAAAACAAAGTACACATAATTCTTTTTGAGATCTTATTTCAAGAAAAATGAATAAGTTACGTAAAAATATTGTGTAAAAGGTTTTTACATTGTTAAAACTGAATGAACTCTTGTGAGATTTCCTGTTTTCATAAATAAATAAAAAATAAATCTGGAATCTATTCTGTACAAATAATAATCTAGAATATGTTAAAATATTGATTAAAAATAATGTTATTCCAATAGCAGATTTAAATTTGAATTTCCAGACATAGCTAAGTTATTTTATAATGTAATGAAACCAAAGTATTAAATGAAGAATCGTCTTGGTTTCATTACTTTAACCCTCATATGTTATGAAATTTTATTTTTTGATTAATTATCTTCATTTATCAAAAATCCACCATGAAATATTAGATTTGTGGTGTGTAATTCTTAATTACTGAATAGTAAGTCAATAATTATGAATAAAATATTTCAACAACTCATTCTATGTTGTCAGGGAAACAAGCAACAACAGACTACCTGTGAATGAATTTTACCAATCATTAGTGAGTGATTCTATGGAGGTTACCATGGTAACAAGGCTGCCATCTCCCTTCATCAATAACTACTGTACAATAGTGTATGTTAGTCTATGTTGGTGAGCTATTCAATGTTGGAAGAAGCATTGCATTGATTAATAAATACAACAGCTAGCAGCTCTAAATGTCCTGATATGGAGGAATACCATATTTTAAATTACAAAAGTATCATACCATATTTACACAAATCATAATTATTATGAATTATATATAATGTAAACCAAAACTTTAGTATAAGCAGCCTGGACAGAAGATTTTATTGACATTCTGCTGAATGATTTCTACATAATGTGTAATATTTTATGCATGCAGCCTCACCATGGTATTGATTCTCAACGGGTACTGTTATAAATGTAGAACAATTCTACAAAGCCTTTTCCTTCCCTATTTTTCCTATTTGGTATTATTGATTAATTTTTATAAATAAAAATGTGAATTCGCTAATTGCCTGTCTAAGTAATACAAATTTATGAAATAATATAAGTAATGAGGCAATAGCACAAACACACACACACACACACACACACACACACACACACACTTATATGAAAGAATTACCGGTAAAATGATTTGTCCTTATAAGGTGTGTTTTATTTATTAGAAAGAATTTGCATAATTTGATCATGTTCCTTCCTATACCTACAATGTATATTCTAGTGCATTTGAGAAATGAAAATTTGAGTTTGGCATCAACTAAAATCATCAGAACCCTCAACATCTTAGACATTTCCCCGCAATACAGACTGTGTGTTACAGAACCCCCAACACCTTAGACATTTCCCCACAATACAAAATCTGTGTAACAGAAAACTCAACATCTTAGACATTTCCCCCACAATATAAACTCTGTGTAATAGAATCCTCAATACCTTAGACATTTCCCTTCAATACAAAATCTGTGTAACAGAACCCACAACACCTTAGACAATTCCCTACAATACAGACTCTGTGTTGCAGAAGCCCAAACACCTCAGACATTTCCCCACAACACAAACTCCGTGTAACAGAAAACTAACACCTTAGACATTTCCCCGCAATACAAAATCTGTGTAACAGAACCCTTAACACCTCAGACATTTCCGCACAATACAAACTCTGTGTAACAGAACCCACAACACCTTAGACATTTCCCTACAATACAAACTCTGTGTAATAGAACCCTCAATACCTTAGACATTTCCCCACAATACAAAATCTGTGTAACAGAACCCTTAACACCTCAGACATTTCCGCACAATACAAACTCTGTGTAACAGAACCCACAACACCTCAGACATTTCCCTACAATACAAACTCTGTAACAGATTCTTCAATGCCTTAATCATTTCTCCACAATACAAAATCTGTGTACCAGAACCCCCAACACCTTAGACATTTCCCCACAATACAAAATCTGTGTAACAGAAAACTCAACACCTTAGACATTTCCCTACAATACAAACTCTGTAACAGATTCTTCAATGCCTTAATCATTTCTCCACAATACAAAATCTGTGTACCAGAACCCCCAACACCTTAGACATTTCCCCACAATACAAAATCTGTGTAACAGAAAACTCAATGCCTTAGACATTTCCCCACAATACAAAATCTGTGTACCAGAACCCCCAACACCTTAGACATTTCCCCACAATACAAAATCTGTGTAACAGAAAACTCAATGCCTTAGACATTTCCCCACAATACAAACTCTGTGTAACAGAACCCTTAACACCTCAGACATTTACCAACAATACAAACTCTGTATAACAGAAAACTCAACACCTTAGATATTTCCCCACAATACAGACTCTGTGTTGCAGAACCCCCAACACCTCAGACATTTCCCCACAACACAAACTCTGTGTAACAGAACCCTCAATGCCTCAGACATTTCCCCACAATACAAACACTGTGTAACAGAACCATCAACACCTTAGACATTTACCAACAATACAAATTTCCCCAATGATGAATATCTGTTAATAAAAAGAACCTGTTTATTTAGAGGTAGGTCATTTCAATTTAACAAGATCCATGACTCTGTTCTACATGCCTTATAAAACAAGAGGCCCAATAGGGCCTGTGATGCTCAACTGGCTGCATATGTAAGACAATGTTTGTTTTTGATTGAAATGCTGTTTAACGTTCAACTCAAGAATATTTCACTTATATGGAGACTGTCAATTTTGGAAATGGTGGAGGACACTAGATTATAGGAGAAAACCACGACCAAGCAGCAAGTTAACTGACAAACTTTCAAAGATGAAGTGCTAGCCCACTTGGCATTAATGCACAATGTCAGGGGTGAAAGGTGCTGTGATTCGTAACATCCAATGTTTAAGACCCCACAGCCACTGTGGTGCCTTTAAGACAATGTGATGTGGTTACCATAATTGGTTCATCAGCTTAAGATGGGAAATAAATTGAGCTTATGACCATTTTTGCTTCAATGAAGCCTACTTTGCAACACACACATGCAGGCATGCTTCACTATGCCATAAACTCAGCTGGGTTTAGCCAGTTGAGCTTAGAATGGATCAAAAATGGCTATTTTATATATATATATATATATATATATATATATATATATATATATATATATATATATATATATATATATATATATCTAGTAACAACAGGCATCTCATCTTAGACTGATTCAAACTTTTTTTAGGCCGATGTAGGAACCTTCCACAGGAAGTTTGGTTCCAATTCGCCCAGTGATTTTAGAGGAAAAGATTTTTACTAAATATTACACCTAATTTGCATATTTCTTGAAAATTGGGTCAATAAAAAATTTCTCAGAAAAGAATATTATATATTTTGAATCCCATACAGTATACTTTCTATATTTAAAATTTGAGCTCAATTGGTGGAAAAATAAGATCAACAATGGTCTTTTTTTTTTCTATTTTTAGTTATTACGGCCATCTTGGATGTCAGGCCGGGTTGCCTGGTACCACCTTTAGTCAGGCTGACATTTGGACCTTCCACACAAAATTTCATTCCAATTGGCCCAGTTGTTTCAGAGGAGACGATTTTCAAAGATTTCACTAAATATTACACCTTAAGCATAATTCTTGAAAATTGGGTCAACGAGAAAGTTGATAAAAACCCTTTAAATATGTTGAATGCCCCGCTATCTACTCTCTACATTTCAAATTTGAACAAAAACGGTTAAAAATTGACTCAGCAATGGCTGTTTATGTGTTTTTGCTATTTATAGTAACAGCGGCCATCTTGGATGTCTGGCGGGGTCGCCTGGTACAAACTTTGGTCTACCCCACCTAGGGACCTACCACACCAAATTTGGTTCCAATTGGCCCAGTGGTTTCAGAGGAGAAGATTTTCAAAGAATTGATTAAATATTACACCTCATTTGCATAATTCGTAAAAAATAGGTCAACGAAAAATTTCTCATAAAAACCTGTTACATATGTTGAATGCCCCGCTATCTACTCTCTACATTTCAAATTTGAACAAAAACGGTTAAAAAATGACTCAGCAATGGCTATTTATGTGTTTTTTGCTATTTATAGTAACAGCGGCCATCTTGGATGTCGGGCGGGGGTCGCCTGGTACAAACTTTGGTCTACCCCACCTAGTAACCTTCCACACCAAATTTGGTTCCAATTGGCCCAGTGGTTTCAGAGGAGAAGATTTTCAAAGAATTGATTAAATATTACACCTCATTTGCATAATTCGTAAAAATCAGGTCAATGAAAAATTTCTCATAAAAACCTGTTACATATGTTGAATGCCCCGCTATCTACTCTCTACATTTCAAATTTGAACAAAACATTTAAAAAATGACTCAGCAATGGCTATTTATGTGTTTTTGCTATTTATAGTAACAGCGGCCATCTTGGATGTCGGGCGGGGTCGCCTGGTACAAACTTTGGTCTACCCCAACTAGGGATCTTCCACACCAAATTTGGTTCCAATTGGCCCAGTGGTTTCAGAGGAGAAGATTAAAGTTTATGCACCCACGCACGGACACACGGATGCACGCAAAACCATGCCATAAGCTCAGCTGGCTATAGCCAGTTGAGCTAAAAAAGAACCCTCAACACCTCAGACATTTCTCCAAAACACAAACGCAGTGTAACAGAACCCTCAACACCTCAGATATTTCTCCAAAACACAAACGCAGTGTAACAGAACCCTCAACACCTCAGACATTTCTCCAAAACACAAACGCAGTGTAACAGAACCCTCAACACCTCAGACATTTCTCCAAAACACAAATGCAGTGTAACAGAACACTCAACATCTTAGACATTTTCCTCAACATCTTGAACCCCCTTAACACTGCAGTATAACAGAACCCTCAACACCTTGGACATTTCCCCACAACACAAACCCTGTGTAACAGAACCCCCATCACCTTAGACATTTCCAAATACAAACTTGGTGTAACAGAACCCTCAATACCTTTGATATTCCCCCACTGACTGATGAATGTATGTAAATAAACAGAACCTGCTTATTTTGAGGTAGGTCATTTCAATTTAACTAGATATATGACACTGTTTCACATGCCTGATAAAGAATTTGTTTTCATTGGTTGTTGTGTTTTACTGACTAAAAAAGGGTTGATTCTTATTCTTGGATGCCTTTAAGTTTACACAAATAAAATCATAGCCTTATGTATTTACAATACACGATAGCTGTAGGAAATTGGAATTTGTTTTAGAAGTAATGACAGACCAGCATGGCATTCCAGCTGACATCAAAGGAAATTTCTAACAATTAATAGTTTTGGAGATATAAAGGTCTAGAAATTAAATTTTTCCAAGAAATTCCCTATACCACCACCTCATATTATGAACCCATTCCTATTTTTTCTTCACCTTACATTTTCTGCATACATCCCCATTCCTTTCCACTAACATTTTGATCACATCACCATTTCATCTCTGTCTTCTGAACACTTCCCAATTTACTCTCCACCTCACTTATTTTGAACAAATAATTTTTTCCATCTCAAATTTTTCTGTACACATCCCTAATTTCTTTCCACTCCCAAACACATCCCCATTTTTTTCTCTACCCTCACATTTTCTAAACACATTCCTATTTACTTCCCACCCTCACATTGCCTGAACTCATCGCCATTCAGTCTCCACCCTCACATTTCCTGAACACATCGCCATTCAGTCTCCACCCTCACATTTCCTGAACCCATCGCCATTCAGTCTCCACCCTCACATTTCCTGAACCCATCCCCATTCAGTCTCCACCCTCACATTTCCTGAACACATCGCCATTCAGTCTCCACCCTCACATTTTCTGAACACATTGCCATTCAGTCTCCACCCTCACATTTTCTGAACACATCGCCATTCAGTCTTTACCCTCACATTGCCTGAACACATCGCCATTCAGTCTCCACCCTTGGACTGAACACATCGCCATTCAGTCTCCACCCTCACATTTCCTGAACACATCGCCATTCAGTCTCCACACTTACATTTCCTGAACCCATCCCCATTCAGTCTCCACCCTCACATTGCCTGAACACATCGCCATTCAGTCTCCACCCTCACATTGCCTGAGCACATTGCCATTCAGTCTCCACCCTCACATTGCCTGAACACATCCCTTATTTACTCTCCCCATTAAACATTACCATTTTCTCACTGTCTCACATTTTCTGATCCATCTAACATTTTCCGTACAAATCCCCATTTTTCTCTACCCTCACATTTCCTGAACACACCCCTTAACCCTCCACCCTCACATTGCCTGAACACACCGCCATTCAGTCTCCACCCTTACGTTTACTGAACACATCGCCATTCATTCTCCACCCTCACATTGCCTGAACACATCGCCATTCAGTCTCCACCCTCACATTGCCTGAACACATCATCATTCAGTCTCCACCCTCGGACTGAACACATCGCCATTCAGTCTCCACCCTCACATTTCCTGAACACATCGCCATTCAGTCTCCACACTCACATTTCCTGAACCCATCCCCATTCAGTCTCCACCCTCACATTGCCTGAACACATCGCCATTCAGTCTCCACCCTCACATTGCCTGAACACATTGCCATTCAGTCTCCACCCTCACATTGCCTGAACACATCCCATTCTTACTCTCCCCATTAAACATTACCATTTTCTCACTGTCTCACATTTTCTGAACACATCACCATTTTTTCCACCCTCGCATTTTCTTCTCCATCTAACATTTTCTGTACAAATCCCCATTTTTTCTCTGCCCTCACATTTCCTGAACACACCCCTTAACCCTCCACCCTCACATTTCCTGAACACATCACTATTATCTCTCCATTCACATTTTCCATTTCCCAATATTAAGCTCACCAAACAAATTTTTGTTGATTTTTCAAACTCTCCCTCATTTCTTTATTATTTTTTCCATATTGTAAATCTACTACTACATCAAATAAATGTAATATTTGAATGTTCAAAAATACAATATGGTTTGTCATAAGAAGGAAAGGCTTTATTAAATGTAAATCCGGTTTAGAACAGCTGTCATTTTAATTGTCCACCCACACACCTTGTAATCCTATAATATCAGAATAAGACCTGTTGGTACTGTAGTTTGTATAGTCAAGTTTGTTTACTTTTTCTGCAAGTACATTATTTTCCCTGCTATTAATTATGGAATCATGAATCTCAAAAAAATTAAATACACGTACAGTCATTAAATACAGTTTATTGGATATTGTATTTAATAAGCAAATTTTCATGTCAAAACCAGTTTTTAGTGTAACATATTTAACAGCTTGTAAGTAATGATTTTTTGTTAAAATCTACAAGTGTTATATATCAACCGAAAGGAGCCTATCTGTATCTATTTTCACATCTACTGAGATATGCCTCATGACCTACCTCCTGTTCCAAGTTATTTATAGAATTCTACTACTATACTAAAAGTGTTAGTTTTTTTCCTAAGGCAAAAACGTCTGAATAACTGGATGAGTCATTTTTAACGAAGTTCATCCTTTGGAATTAATAAATAGTTTCTAAAAAACTAAAATGATATATTTTGAGAAAAATTATTTGTATATATTGTGTCTTAGCTTTGATGAAAATTACTTCTACATTCCAAATGGTTCTATTTAATATTTAAAGCTTCTTCAGCAATCAGAAATCAGACTCCATTAGTTGACCTTTAACCTTTGGTATTTAGAATTGTACCTTGTAAATGCAATTTCTGATGCCTTACAGTAGTCTGCAGTGTAGAAATATTTGGCTTTAGATGTAGATTAAGATATTAACAGTGAATGTTGTTCTTGTGTCGATGAAATGAAAACACATACTGGTATTGGTTAAAGGTATAGTAGTACCATATATTAGTACCAGTACTGTATAGTAGTACCATAAACAGTACCAATATGTTTCAGGTTAAATAGATACTTATTTTGTGAATCATTCCATTTTAAACCCTTGTTTAGTTTTCTCCATGCCATATCATATAATATTAACATATATATTTTTGGTTCTCTACAAGGATTTTTGAAATGAAAAAATGCACAACTGAAGTAACAATGTTTGAATACGTTTAACCAATACAAAGAGGTTGGAGCTATTATCTGGACCTGTACAACTATGTAGAACTTCAGGGCAAATAATGATTTATCTATCCAGCAGGAAATACAAAAGCCTTTTAAATTGTATTGAGATATAACATAAAACATTCATTAACCTGCTAAATCATTCAGTGTTTTATTTTAGATTGATTTCCTAGAAAAATAGTTCACTACATATTACAAAATAATTCTTACATCTAATCAATAAGTACACTCACAGCATAAAGTTTTATATTTTATAATCTAAATGATAAATTTTGTTGGTATTTTTGATAGTTTTTGTATAGGTCTGTTTTCTTATTTTCCTGTTAGCTTTGTGTGCATCTGTATGCCTTTGCTGTATGCTCCTGTGGTTTGTGTTTCTTTGTCTGGTTTGTATTTCCTTTCCTTATAGTACTGTGGTTTGCAAGTTTAGTAGTTTGTATCCCTTTGCCATATGCTCCTGTTGTTTGTATCCCCTTGCCATATGTTCCTGTAGTTTGTATCCCTTGCCATATGTTCCTGTAGTTTCTATCCCTTTGTCATATGCTCCTGTTGTTTGTATCCCCTTGCAATATGTTTCTGTAGTTTGTATCCCTTGCCATTATGTTCCTGTTGTTTGTATCCCTTTGCCATATGCTCCTGTAGTTTGTATCCCTTTGCCATATGCTCCTGTTGTTTGTATCCCTTTGCCATATGTTCCTGTAGTTTGTATCCCTTTGCCATATGTTCCTGTTGTTTGTATCCCTTTGCCATATGTTCCTGTTGTTTGTATCCCTTTGTCATATGTTCCTGTAGTTTGTATCCCTTTGCCATATGTTCCTGTTGTTTGTATCCCTTTGCCATATGTTCCTGTAGTTTGTATCCTTGCCATATGTTCCTGTTGTTTGTATCCCTTTGCCATATGCTCCTTTTGTTTGTTTCCCTTTGCCATATGTTCCTGTAGTTTGTATCCCTTTGCCATATGTTCCTGTTGTTTGTATCCCTTTGCCATATGTTCCTGTTGTTTGTATCCCTTTGCCATATGTTCCTGTAGTTTGTATCCTTGCCATATGTTCCTGTTGTTTGTATCCCTTTGCCATATGCTCCTGTAGTTTGTATCCCTTTGCCATATGTTCCGGTAGTTTGTATCCCTTTGCCATATGTGGTTTGTGTTCCTTTACTTAATGTTTTTTGTGTTTTCCTTGAAAATATGCTGTTGTTGTTGATGTGGGTAATCTTTTGCTTTACTTTTTGATGTAGCTTGTGTGTACATGTATTTGTTTCTGCTTTATATTGTTGTTGTGTGTATATCCCTATATATTGCTATGTTTATTCCTTTTTTATGTTGTTGTTGCTGTTGTGTTTATTCCTTTTTTATGTTGTTGTTGCTTTAGTGTTTATTCCTTTTTTGTTGTTGTTGCTTTAGTGTTTATTCCTTTTTTATGTTACTGTTGTTGGTGGTCGTATTCCTTTTTATGTTGTTGTTGCTGTTGTGTTTATTCCTTTTTTATGTTACTGTTGTTGTTGGTCGTATTCCTTTTTTATGTTGTTGTTGCTGTTGTGTTTATTCCTTTTTTATGTTACTGTTGTTGTTGGTCGTATTCCTTTTCTTCATGCTGTTTGTTCTTCATGTTGTGTATTTCCACCTAATGGTTTTTGCTTTTGTGATATACACACTTTTCAGCTTTATATTTAACATTTAGTAACAATGATTGTAAACCAAGTGTATTTAAAGAAATGATTTTGGCTAGTTAAATCTTCATTGAATTTTTAAAAAATAAATGTCAGTAAGAAATTAGTTAGTTTTTACTTCAATATCAGTAAAAAAAACACGATTACCTCTAGTTACATTAATACAGAAATATTGATTTATAGGTGCTGAAAATGGAAAACTGCTGACAACAAAAGTCACATACATTAATATTCAATTATTATATCCTATGTTTCTTTGACATTTTAACATTTATTTGTACCATGTATAAAAATTAAAATCCCTTTTATTCTTTCTAATTTGGGACTGTATACATGTATATAATTTCCAGAGAATGCATAGAAAGGTGCTTTTCCTGTCTGAGAAGGTAGAAATGTAGATTCAATTTTTCCAGGAATATAACTTGTTACATATATGCTCATTCTCTTGTTTGATTTAATGAACATCGTCATTAAAGTTATGTTAGATGATAAGGTTTAAAACACTAAGTGAATTCTGACTAGTGATTTGTCATAACATTTACTAATACTTTTAAACAAAACAGTTGTCTGTATTAGACAACAACCAAAAACGGAATATATAACAAAATATAATTAAATGATAGATCAACAGCCAAACAGGACGAAAAACAGAGAGCAAAATATTGGGGCCTTAAAGTCAAGAAATGGGTGAATTCACAGGAAGTATCAAATGTTCAAATTTTGGCAGAAAAATAAAATAAACCGTACAAATGTAAAACCAATGTCTTTTTCAGAAGTAAAATGCCCTGATAATTAATTTAAAGATGTTTTTTTTTTACAAGAACAATATCTCGACCAAACATTTCAGTAGTGGATAAATATTCTCAACAAAAAAAAAAAAAAAAAAAAAAGAAAAAAAATCTCACCTCTTCCTTTTATTAAAACACAATGTTAAAAAAAACTATCACACAAAACTTCATTCTATGGCTTAGGTTGAAATTTTGCATGAAATTGAGGAATTAACACCTTTTTGCATAATTATTTTTTCTAAAGTCACATGAAATTTAGAAGTTTTGGTTTTATTTTCATGTTCCCATAATAAATATATAAACAATGATGGGAGTGTTCACTTTGAAACTTAAACACCTTTATCAAAAAACAGTTACGGTTTGTTCTTTAACTATTGTTTTGTTGCTGGGGGAATAGATGGTTTGGAATCAAAAGTCACTTTGGTAATTATATTTATAAGTTGTCATCGTGTAAGTATCTATAAACTACTCACCTCTCTTTCATTATCTCCAAATGCAATGTTGAGAGTACTCATAGCACGTACAATGGCTACTAACGACTGTATAGTATTGCTGTATACTACAGGTTTAAATTGTTTATTATCTTCATTTGTAAACCCACCTTCGTGAATAATTCTGAAGAAAAAGACAAACAATTCTAACATTATTTTTATTTCGTGTATCATAGATGTTCACTTAACAAATCTACACGAGGCAAAGACATTTGGCAAAGAGGTAGTGCAAAACTAGAGAAAATAACGTGTAGTAGGGAAAAAGATGCAATTTACCTAAATCGGTTGAAAAACAGTTTGATCTATGGAGTTAAATAATGTATTAATGCATGTTTGTAAAAGACAATGGAAATATGCAAAATGCTACTGACAATGTCATTATTTTTCATACTGTCATATTATACTTTTTAAAAGAAAATCTGAATAAAATGTTCAAAAATTTACAGAAGTGTTATATTATAAATTTCGGAATATTTCAGAAAATTTATAAATTTATAATTTGAAAATTCTTTTCAATTAATTTTATCAAACAAATAAACAGAGTATAGTTCGTGTGATTGTCCTTGCCTAAAACAGTCCTACGATATTGTTTTCATGACCCCCAAACTTTCATTGACAGTTGTGTTTAATGTAACTAGAGTCAAGTAAATACATAAATGCGCTATGGCTTTTGTGCTCAGCAAAGAGGATTGTTCGTCTGAATTTGCAGTTCTTAGAAGAATTAATGGCATTTAGTAAATGAAATTCCCAACAGAAATGTATACAATTGATTTAAAAAAGGAAGGAAGCCCAGAGGCTCATGTACACTCTGTTTTATCTTTACGTTCATTGTATAACATATATACAATACTACTTTTTACATATTTATGCTTCATTAAAAAAGATCGGACATGATGTAGATATGTCATGCAAAAATTGCGGTAATAATCATATTGAAATCGAAAATATACACAAGCACCTGGAATCTCAATATACATGCTTGTTTGTGAGTATATGTCGAGCACTATACAACGATTCCAAGAGTATGGATGTAGAAGATATCGAGGGCTCTACAAAAATTTCAAAGTATGTATGTTAAAGATATCGAATGATTTATAAAGATTCCAAGGGCTATAGGTTGGAGATATCAACGCTGTATAAAGATTCCGAGGGCATGAATATGTCGAGGGTTCTACAAAGATACCGAGAGCTTTATTTAATATCGAGCACTCTACAAAGATACCGAGAGCTTTATTGTGTGTGCAGATATCGAGCACTCTACAAAGATACCGAGTGCTTTATTGTGTGTGCAGATATCGAGCACTCTACAAAGATACCGAGCGCTCTACAAGGATTCTGAGAGAAGATACTGCCTCACAATGTTTTGATTAACAGTCACGTTTTTTGTCATTTTTAGTGAAAATCAGTCAAAACGAACAACGATTTGTTTGTTTTGTAATTAAGATTATGATTAAAGTATAAACACAACAATAACAAACACATTTAAGTATGACGCTAAAACATTTTTATCATAACATATCGATTTATTGACAAACTAATTCAGAATAAAAAAACGAGAAAAATTATTTATCATAAACAAATCCTTGTGTCGAAGGCTTTATTTTCTCGATAGTATTGTAAACGTAAAGTAATTAAATTGTTTATTTCATTTTTCATCATTCTAATTGATTTTTACATCATGAAAAGTAAATAAAGCGTCGATATGCGTGAAACAGCAAAGTCGACAATGCTGAAAACAACAAGAGAAATAAACAACTTCGTAACTCATGACATCTACGTAATAAACCGGATGGCATTCATGTTAGTTTCTCGAAAAGAAAGAACACTCAAGACACGATAGAACTGATAAACAACAAACTGATTAATGGTTGTCTTTGTTTGCTAGAATCATAGAAACCTGATATAATAAAATAGTAGAACATTTAAACAAGAGGCCCAAAAGGGCCTGTATCGCTCAACTGGCACTTTATTTGCATGTGAATTTCATACAGCCATGCCGCTAGCTATTGCCAGTTGAGCTAAAATGATTCAGAAAAAAATGATATGTATGTGAAATGGCTATCGACTACTGTCTATATACCAAATTGTATGATATATAAATGTGTATCGGCCATTCATTACTTTTTGCTATTTCAAATAACGGCGGCCATTTTGGATGCCACAGTTTGTGCAAACTTTAATCTGCATCACCTAGGGACCTTGCATACCAAATTAGGTTCAAATAAGTCCAGTAGTTTCTGAGGAGAAGATTTTCATAGAATTGGCTAAATATAGTACCTTATTTGAATATTCTGCTCATAGCGACCCAATAAAAATGTTTCTGACAAACCCGTTATATATGTAAAATGGCAATGCATCTACTTTCTATATACCAAATTGGAACTAAATCGGTTGATAAATAAACGTGTATCAGCCATTTATCACTTTTTGCTATTTATAGTAACGGCAGCTATTTTTGGATGCTGCAGGAAGTTGATTTGTGCAAACTTTAATCTGCATCACTTAGGGATCATGCACACCAAATTAGGTTCAAATAGGTCCAGTAGTTTCTGAGGAGAAGATTTTCAAAGAATTGGCCAAATATAGCACCTTATTTGAAAATTCTGCTAATAGCGACCCAATAAAAATGTTTCTGAAAAACCCGTTATATATGTTACATGGTTATGCACCTACTTTCTATATACCAAATTGGAACTAAATCGGTTGATAAATAAACCGTGTATCAGCCATTTATAACTTTTTGCTATTTATAGTAACGGCAGCCATTTTGGATGCCGCAGGAAGTTGATTTGTGCAAACTTTAATCTGAATCACCTAGGGACCTTGCACACCAAATTAGGTTCAAATAAGTCCAGTAATTTCTGAGGAGAAGATTATCAAAGAATTGGCTAAATATAGCACCTTATTTGAATATTCTGCTAATAGCGACCCAATAAAAAATGTTTCTGAAAAACCCGTTATATGTGTTAAATGGCTATGCATCTACTTTCTATATACCAAATTGGAACTAAATCGGTTGATAAATAAACGTGTATCAGCCATTTATCACTTTTTGCTATTTATAGTAACGGCGGCCATCTTGAATGCCGCAGGAAGTTGATTTGTGCAAACTTAAATCTGCATCACCTAGGGACCTTGCACACCAAATTTGGTTAAAATGTGTCCAGTAGTTTCAGAGAAGAAGATTAAAGTTTACGCACGGACGCACGCACGCACGCTTCGCCATGCCATAAGCTCAGCTGGCTATTGCCAGTTGAGCTAAAAACAAGAGCACTTGTGTAACAGAAATTTAGAACAAAAACTCGATAAACACATTTGTCACAGACATTTACAATAAATTTTAGACGAACAAATTTTATTAACAACAACCCCTTGATGTACATATTTATCAGAACTTGGAACAACCAGTTTGAGGAACAGCAACTGAGAGCACACAGCCTGAGGATCACTTGTTAATCACTAAATACCATTTGAACAAGATTGGTAAATAGATCTGTAGCTGATAGTTTTGTTTCAGCATTTCTAGTAACGCCAGCAGTTTTGCATGCAGAGCTGGCATGAAATAATATATTAATTCCACTCTAATTAAGGACATTTCAAAAATTTTTTGGTTCCAATTGACCCAGTGCTTTCATAGAAGAAATAAAGTTAAGTTTACGACCGCACGCACGCACGCCTTGTCAAGAATTAAGCACAATGACCTTCGGTCAGGTTGAGAGCAAAAGAAAATGAATTTAATGATGGTCAAACCGCAGAAAACACAGAAGAAAATGCAGAATTGTATAATCAAAGAATCGTCACAAATGTATACAACCAAAAATAAACACGTAAAAATGTTGGAATGTAGACTTAAATCATTTAAATGTATTCTTTAAAATAAAAATTACGTGCAGATGTTGTTACTACAATCACAGCGCTGGAACTCTTCTATTGTGTTAAAAGATTTAAATATTTTAAAGTTAAAATCTCAATCAATGTGTTCTGTTTTGGTAAAAAAAAATCTGTTATCCATAAGGTGACAATGACGAGTAATGTCATGGTTAGAAGATTAATATTTATAATCCATTATTGTAGAAATATATAATGCGCTTCATACCATTCTGATGGAATTTAAAGAAAAAATCAACCGCATACATTGTTGGCTTTCTCACCGTAAAATGTTGCTAGAAAAACTACATAGCTACAGTTCTGTCATGTGCTACTTTTAAATTTTAATGAAATAATACAATCAAAAGTAGCACATGACAGTTCATGTTTTCGTCATTCAAACTGAATCTTTGTACTTCTTCAGTAATACTTACGTATGGATTAGATCCTGAATTATTTACTAAAGTGTATGATTGTGTCAGAGGGCAGAATAAACATAATTTTTTCTCAGTGTAAATT
This sequence comes from Tegillarca granosa, assembly GCA_029721355.1. Taxonomy (NCBI): domain Eukaryota; kingdom Metazoa; phylum Mollusca; class Bivalvia; order Arcoida; family Arcidae; genus Tegillarca; species Tegillarca granosa. Next base: position 4,380,612 of record CM056603.1, read on the forward strand.
TAATTTTAGTTATGTAATGATGTAGTGTAAGTGTACCAGAGAATCGAGATTTTTAGCAAGAAAAAAATATTTATGCCAAAAAATATAAACAGTTTCAGATGAACTAAGTAAAACCAGAATCGTAAAGTAACCGAACTAACAAGTGAAATGAGAAAAAATATATTTAGTGGTTAAAATTACATTACTAATTCAAAACTTTGAAAAAAGCAATAACATCAGTGCTTAAAGCACACTACTTTTTACTATAAAATAAGAAATACTAATGTATGTCAAACAATTTGGCATATATTATACGAGTGTCCGACGAACGACGCCGTCTTCTCGATTGTTCTTCTAATGTACCAAAATCGACCTAATTAATTGTTAAAAAATTTATTTATTCTAAATTAGTTTAAATTCAAAGGTATTGATATATAATATTTGACCAATAACCTCTTATGTAGTATTTAGTGCTATTTATTTAAAATAACAGATAAAGCTGTAAATGTCATTTAGTAAAACTTAGAATTCATTCTTAAGTAATGTTGTATACTACATATTTCTGTTATATTTCAGATTAAAAATAAGACAAGTCGATGACCGTTCAAAATCGGGAATGACTACAGGTTTTTTCCGTAGTGTGTTGTCGGTCTCAAATTCTAAACATTTAAAGATTCTGAGTACAAACCTTGTTCAATATTTAGCATATGAAGAAAAACAAATATGTGGGTGATTATAATAATGATGGTCATTTTTGTTTAATTTCTATTTTCTACGATTTAATTAATATCAAGGTATTAATATAAAATAATGAAATGCGAGTTGTTTTAAAATATATGAAGCAGTACAAGCCAACAACAGCAGCAAACCGTCATGTTGAGTTGAAGAGTTGTTGTGGTTATATAGACCTATATAAATACGTGGTAACGTTGCCTGTTTATTGATGGCTAGCTGAGGTATCGATTCTTCACTGAGACTTGGAGAGGAGAACAGCAGACTAAAGATATCGATTTCTTCCTGCATTTTAACACAGAACAGTAGTCCCGTTTGGGTTTGGCTAACAGTCGGCTTTTAAACTAAGTCATTTCGTTTTCTGTTTAGTCAATATACGTGTGTAGGAGTAGTTGTGAATACATGGTCATATCATTGTAAAATAAACGGCCTTATCATTGTGAATAGTGTCTTATCATGATAACATGGTCTTATCAATGTGAATATTTTCCTATCATGACATGGCCATATCATTTTGAATATTGTCTTATCAATGTGAATATTGTCCTATCAAAACATGGACATATCATTGTAAAGTGTCTTATCGTGATAACATGACGGGTCATATCAATGTAAATTATCACAGCGCCTCTCACCGCCTGGGTTCGAATCCCATTCGGCACAGATCCTAGTGTGAGAAAGTTTGTCAGTTCGCTTGCCGAAAGTCGGTGGTTTTCTCCGGGCACTCCGGTTTCCTCCACCATTCCAGAACTGACCGCCTCGAAATAAGTGAAAGATTCTTGACTGGGGCGTAAAACACCATTACTCCATTCCACTCAATGTAAATTATGTGCTTATTTCATATTGTAAATGTTTCATTTAATCCTGATAAGTCATATCGTTGTAAAATATACGGTCATATTATTGTGAATAGGGTGTAATCGTGAAGACATGATCATATCTTTGTAAACTATAGTTATATCATTGTGAATATGGACTAAACGCGATAACATGGCCATATCATTGTAAAAGTAGTCAGATCATAGAGAAAGCAGATTTATATCATTGTTGATACAAAGCTATTCATATCGTTGTATTTAGATGGTCATAACGTTTTGTTGACTCATTTGTATAATGTTGTAAATACATGGCCATATTGTTAATAATGAAAAGTCATACTGCTAGGAATAAATATCTTTCTGGTTGTGTTGTAAATTCAATACATGCTCATATTATTGTGAAGTCGTGGTCATACCGTTTTGAATTCAGTGTCATATCGTTTTGGATACAGGGTAAAAACGTTGTGGATATAGTCATGTCGTTTTGGACATGTTGTAAATACATGCTCATATCGTTATTTATTCGAAGTCATGTCGTTGTGGATACAGTGTCATGAAATTCAGTTTGGTTGTGAGGTGTTGTGGGTAAGTTTTCTTCACTTCACCATTTAAACGTATCATTAACCAGTTCATGCTAATGAGGTTTATATGCGGAATTGAAAACATACGATTTCGGGTTTTTAACATAATGCTGGAAACTTGTATCTTTTTTTCCCTCCAAAACTGCGGACAAAAACTGGACATAATGACAAAGTGTTATCCAACATTGTTGTTCCTTTTTCAGTAAAACTCTTCTCATTCGGCTAAAAATGGAGAACTTACACTAATGGTGTTATTTATCAATATCACAAAGAACATAAAGATTTAGTTCAGTTTTACCACAATCAGATTTGTAACCTCGGACAAAGCTTATGATCTAGGTGTTTTGTATTTCTATGAAAATGTTCTGAATTCAAATTAGAAACTATGACAATAAGCATTTTAATTCAGTTAGTATACATGTATTCGACTTGTAATATCTAATTTGTCAGTTGACCATGTTTCGATTTGTTCATCAAATTCCAAACACGATGACAGGTTGTCTCCAAACGAGTAAATAAAAATAATTGATTAGTTAGGTAAACATGTGAACAGACCAATACGGTGTTAATTAATAATTTACACCTAAATATACACAATATAACTGATCTGTCATTTAGACGTAACTAACAAATCTATATTACTGGACTGAGTGATTTCTAAAGGTGCTAAATTCAATTTAAATTGGATTTTTTGTCAAGAGACAGGACAGATTAAAATACTTTCAAGACAGATATTTTACATGTCCACTAGGATGATTTTATGTATTTTATTTTTTTTTTATTATTTTTTATTTACATGTTTATTTTATTTTATTTTATTTGTTTAATTTTATTTTATTTTATTTGTTTAATTTTATTTTATTCTTTTATTTTACTATTTTATTTTATTTTATTATTTCATTTTATTGTTTTGCAAACAAATTCAGCTGCTCCGTCAGTAGAACATAGAATATAGCAGACAACAAATAAAACAAAACACGACACACACATAAAACATATGACGTAAATGTTTTATATTAGTAAATATTTTATTTTAGTGTACATAACATACTTATAATGTCTAAATAATAAAATTAAATAATGAGATTAAAACAAAAGTTCCGGAAACTTTTATTTCCTGTCATCGCCAAAATGTAAATTTAAACATGTTTGCATAAAAACTGAGAAGTCAATATATGTGATTAAAGAGATATTTTATGAATGATATTACCTTACAAAACTGCATACACATAACAAAGTAATAATCATTATACCAAGACACCAAAAGTGGAACTGAACACAATTCAACGCAAAATGTCCACGTGTGTGTGTGTGTGTGTGTGTGTGTGTAAAAGCAGAAAAAATGCGATAAGAGAGAAACAGCAACGTAGGAAGCAAGCTAAAGCTTCATGCAGTAGCAAAAACATTTATCGACTTAAATACCAAGAACTAATACACGTATTGTTTTTATACTTATGAAAGCAGTCTGAAGATTTTTAATAACAAGAAATAACAAAGCTTCAAACGAGATGCGTTTTTGTCATGTTTTTTTTATCATCACGGTGTATAGAAAACTGATGTGTATGTATGAGCTGATTATTAACACAACTATAGATTGTAAATTCCTAATCATACATTATTTAAATGTCTCACAACACAGAAATAGCTACGGTGGTATAAAAATAATGCTGAGTTGACGAAACACGTTTTGTGGAATATGGTGAAGTATACTGCAAACGAGAAACTGTTCGACTTTACAGGGAAAAACAGCAGGAAACTATCCATTGTATACTTCACGAATCGCATTAGAACATAAAAGAGAAAATATTCCAGGAAAAGTTTAGATTTTTGGCTCACATTGGTTTCGATAAAAATGTTAGGTTTGTATTGACGTAATACCGTTTAATACAAAGTGGGATTTTTTAGTTATTTTAAATGCTCTGGTATAAAAGGCGATTTTAGTAAATGCCAAACGCAAACATCAGCACAGAAGTAAAACAAGCTTCATCTACTTACAACATGGCAGTCACTTTTCATTATATCATGTCTTAACTACAGTAAACATCGTGACGGTATTAAAAAATTATTGACTAAATAAAAGTAAACCGCATAAACTTAAAACCCAATCAATAAACATATCGATTATTGTTTATATTCCATTTTAACTCGACCACGTGTATGATTTTAATGTAAATATTATATGAGGTGAATTTTATATGTAAGGGTTATATACTGAACAGATCTTGTTACACATGGTACATATGTACCGGGTAATTATGTACAAGCCAGTTAGAATTCACTGTTACATTATTGCACACGGTGCATATTCACCAGATGAACCATATACAAGCCATTTGGACTTCATTGAAATCTTGTTCCACTTGGTACATATGTACCGGGGGAACCATGTACAAACCATTTATACTTCAATGAAATCTTGTTACACTTGATGCATATGTACCGGGGAAATCATGTACAAACCAGTTATACTTTATTGAAATCTTGTTACAAATGACATATATTTAGCCGATAAATCATTTATTTAACAAATTTATTTTTACGATTTCATTTACTTTTACCCATTTTAAAATCTATTGTGGGCATATGAAAAGTCCTGAAGACCCGACAAAAATCAAGACCTAGTTTACTGATGTATGTTATCTGTACCATCTATCAAGATAATAGTTATTGTTGTCATTATAACAAGGAACTTAAAAGTTGTTCCTACATTATCATTTATTTTTCATATTTAACTTTGAACCATCAAACAATATGCAATAGAAGACACACGAGGAAGAAACAACCAACTAGAAGGAACACAATAAAGGTGTGAATCGTTAAAATTCAATAGCAAAATGCTGTTTAGCTTTTTTCATTTGTGAATTCTGTGCTCACATGATATTTTGATCAATTTAAGTTCCTATACTTTCCCACAAGAACATGTAGACACGGTAAATGATAAAACATCTGTGACAACGCAATGCCGATAAGCAGTAATAACAGATTCACGTCTTTTAGGCATAAGTAAAACGTCATCTGGTCTACACACCGACATGTCTTCTATAGTTCTGTATACGACTTGTGAATGTCGAATTTACAAACTGGTAGATATTGTGCACACTTGCGTTCAGAGTGTTCGATGTTCATTGAGTTTATTCATGAACATCAGATTCAATATTAAAAAATAAACATGAATGCAATAAATTTTAACAAAACCTAATAAAGTACACTAAACAGGGACGTTTTTATCTCTTTCTAAATATTTTGATTGATGATTCTTGGATCTGCGAAAACTAATTTTCCGACTATTGTGTTGTTCAGATTTATAACATTAAAATTTTTCATTTACAGTACAGATCTCAAGATGCTCAAAAGTATCAAGAGAGATATATTATAAATAAACACATATCCAATGTACTAAATCATGTTTCCGTGTTAGCCATTGCACTTGCTGTATTTCCTTGTTCATAAATGCCGGTAAAACAAAGGTTAGAAGGCATACTTTGATGAACTATAAAACTACGAACATGGTTCACGATAATAAGTTGGCACACGCACGTGTTTTACATTTACAAGATAAACTATATCTCAACTGGGATTTTGTTATCGAGTATTCAAGGTTCGAATCCAACTCGGACATATCACGGTGAAGAAACAAGTCTCTTCGCTTGCCGATGGTCGGTAGCTTTATCCACCAGCCAAGATCAGATCGACTCGAATGTAAGACACCATTACTTAACTTGCCTCTATCTTCATTCTTTATTGGACAACTTCCCGAAAATCGATGTCTATTCAAATGTATTTCTTTATTACAGACGGTAGCTAACTGATGTGGTAATGGTATTTAGAATATTCAATTGAGGATGTTAAACTAGAACAATTAATAAAATCCAAGCAGGGGGTCAGGTACCACAAAAACAATCAATGCGGCAGTCATTATACATAATTTTCTGTTACGACGTAAACCTTGTGCAAGATTATTTTTTACAAACGTAAAAAAAAATCTGGCAAAAAAGCGGAAAAACGATGGAAAATTTACCCGCACGTCTCAAACATGCATGTATGGTGGCTTATTTCTGACATCGACATAATTTTAGTCGACATAAAATTATCTCGACATGTCGACTTATTATCTTGGCAAGTCAAGATATTATCATGGTAAGTTGTGATACCAAAATAAAAAGTTGAGATAAGTAACACGACATGCCGCGATACTTATGTTGACCTGTCGTAATAATTATCTCGATATCTCGCCTTATTTTTATCGCGGCAAGTCGTGTTACTTTTCTCAACTTTTTATTTTGGCATCACAACTTTCCATGATAATATCTTGACTTGTCAAGATATTAAGTCGACATGTCAAGATATTAAGTCGACATGTTGAGATAATTTTATGTCGACTAAAATTATGTCGATGTCAGAAATAAGCCACCATATGCATGATCTTACGACACAGTAGCCTAAATATTAACAGAAGTTAACATTCTAGTTTCCTACAGAAGTACACAACAGCACAAAGGTTTACATACCTGGATACAGAAGTTTCCAGAAGTTTTTTATTCTGAAGTCTCTTTATTGTATCAATGACTTAATACTGTCTAGTTTACAATAGCTTGCAAAAACTTAAAAGAGGTTCACTGAAGGTTTTGTCACGACTTGTTGAAAACCAATTATGAACATGTAGAGAATAGAGGTATTGCACTAAACATAAAACCTGAACAGTTTGAGTTAAACCAAGCGTGGTATCTACTGGTATACTGGTTTTTCCCTGATGGATCTGGCAATTATCTAATACATTTCACTAGGGTGCAACTGTAACTTCCTGTTATTGACAAGTATTGGTGTCTAGATGCGTAGGATAAAAGGACTAATAAAAAAGAACTACTTTAGGTGAAGCTTAGATCTAATGTATACAGGTGACAACAATACGAAAATCGCAAATTGTAAAATTATATCCGGATGTTATATTCTAAATGTTTAAAAAAGGTCTTTATTTTTATAGAAGAATAATTAAAACATGGCGAAGTCTTAAATGGAGAACGAAGATAATAAGTAAAAAAGAGTAAAGCAATGTTATTAAATCTGACATAACGTGATATATATAGCAATCTAACATAACGCGTTATATATATCATCTTTAAAAACTTTAGAATTTTATATCAAATGGGTGGATAACATTTTCAATAACCTTGATGATCCTCATTAAACATTTGACCTAACAATAAAGGACGAGTTTGAAATCATGTCCGTATGATATAGAAAACAGTACGATGTAGATAAACCGGTATTTAATTTTTCCTGTATGCGAGTACATGACTCAAAGCGAGTTTAAACACATTTACTATTACAGGAAGTTTCTCTCTAAAGACCTAGCTAACTACACTTAGCAAAGGATGAGAATTGTTATAAAAGCACTTACAGTCTTTCCACTTGTAACTGTAGAATTAAACTTATTTTATGATGATGTCTTAGTTAATTTCGTTTGCTGTCCTTTCTCCCATAAGAATTTTTTTTCAATGTTCAGTTTTGAATGTTGACGAAAAAGAAAATATATTAAACATTCGAACTAGATCGATCCGTAAATTTAATATCCGAGTTCTTTCAAAGCAAGTTTCTATGAAAAATCGAACAGGTAAACAATAATCTACAATTAACAACAGTCAGGAGTTCTAGCCTGAAAACTGTAACAAATGAGAAATAGTGTGAAAGAAACTGTGTAGTCATTTACATAAATCACACCTTGACTTCTAAATAACAAATTTACGATAATGTACGATCTCTGAACACTATTTATCGTGTTTAGAATCAGCAATATTTGGCAGCAAGGTTCTGTTGACATATACCCTCATGTCGTGTACGTACAGAAGGCGTTACAAACAAACGGATAATGATTATCTTTCCCAGCGAGCACCTGTTCTAACCTCTCCTAAATTTTCAGCTGTGTAATAAGTTAGTTTTAATTAATATATTTCGAAGTCGTTTATAAAGAGTAAGACAAACTAGTTTGAAACTTTACTTTTTTGTCAACACATTTATAAATTTCAGTTTTCTTCTGCAATTAAGCTCAGTTGCAGGCACAGGGGGCTGATCGCTTCCTATGGAAAGCACATCGGTGTACTGAAAATGTGACCGCCGATTAAATGTTATCTTCAGCAACACCGTGGATGTGTGGTCAGCATCCTATCTCCAATTGGAAACTTAAATAGAAATAATGCTATAACATGCATGCCATTACTTCTTACTTTGGACAGTCGGATAGTTTCCAGACAATTTTAATATTCAAAGATTTTAACGGATAGTTTCCAATTTTAATATTCAAAGATTTTAAGTACCTTTTGCACTCGAATGTAATAATCGGCATTAGTAGCTTGCTTTATATATAGTAACTTTCAAAAGACAAAAAAATAAAAGTGTTTTTAAGATGCAAAAACTTGCTTGCATTTTGTAACAAATTCGATGTGATAAATTTAGAAAGTGTTATGTAAAAGATTGTAAAAGAACGCTATGAAATGTTGGATTGTAATTCGTTCAAGTTAGACAAAAAATTGATCTTGTAATAATAATTTGGAATGACTTCATTGTTTACTTTCATATGAATTTTGGATTTAGGGTAAGTATGCCGAATTGTATAAAAAGACCGTCAATATATAATAAGGAGGACAGATTTGTATGGTGAAGAATGTATTTAGGGTCACTTACCAGAGCATGCAGCTGTAGGAATCCACTACATGCTCCAATTGGAGACGAGACAACATCTTAACAGAATCGTTACACACACTTTAACTAGCCGTACAGAATATAACGCAACATTACGTGTTATTCAAATATAGCACCTGGCAAACACATGATGGGCGTTTGTAAATAAATACGTTAATGTATGGGTGTTCTTTTACTCCATAAAATATTCACTTTAAATTATGCTCAAGACATTCCTCTTCTGTAACGATCATACCGTATCAGTAAAAATGACCCAGTGTTAAATATCCAAATATCTTTCTGTCAAAATGTCAATGTGAAGGGCATATATAACCTCAAATAATAGTAGCAGCAGATGTATATTTCGGCGCGTGTCTGGCACGCGACCTAAGCACGCGACAGAGAAAAAAAAAGATGCGAACCGTGAAATACACCTATAATAACCCACAATTGTATGTCAAATAAGTCGCATTTAATATCGGAAAAAATCGTAGATATTTTCTAATCATATCAAGCTTCTATAGATATCAACATACAAACAATTCCCCTCGCAAATCATCTGCGTGTGTTAGTGGTCATGTCAAAATCTATGTTGAACTGTATTATAATCAATGAGAAGGCTTCGAAAACAAGAAAATCAAGCAACCATTGAAAAGGTTAAAATCAATAACCCGATATAAACATAACGATTTAACATCTGCTTCTAGGTTTATTAAAATTCTTCACGCAAAAATACATCGTTAAATATTAGTTATAAGCTAGTAACCGACAAATGGCCTCCATATTGAATTTCTAAATAAGCTGCTGCAAACGTTATAATTTATGAAAATCTCCCTCGCTACAAAATATAGACAATATGGCGGATTCAAGAGACGGTTGAATGAATGGATTTCCTTAATGTAACTATTCCCCCGATCTCAATATTTATCCTGTTTCGTTGTCATGGAGATGTAATACATTTTTGTGCTATATTCTGTCATAAAGAATTAAACCAGCATGGGATAATATTGAGAAAATAAATTATTACGAAAGAATTACATTTACCGTTATTTAAAAAAAAAAAAAAAGAAATCTATATAATGTTTTGCAAAATTATCAATTCTTTGAAACCAAAACTAAATGCATTGTGTTGAATTTTGGTATTTAGATACAAGAGGGTATGTGTATGCAAATGAGATAGAGGCAAATTCAGTTGTGTGACCATCTATACAGCGAGTTCGTATGAGAGAGAGAGAGAGAGAGAGAGAGAGAGAGAGAGAGAGAGAGAGATTATAGTACAATTCAGACATTTCATAATATTTCCACGATAACCTGGAAGGGGGGTTAAATATTTTGTTTCACTATGATACTGGACGGATAATAACAAGTACCGAGAGATGTTTGGCCTATTTCCGGATCACTATTTAATTAAGTTGTGGTATAAATATATATCTATGTGTAAAAGCTTAACTAATGACCCGGAATTCATACACTTAAAGGGGGTTTATGTAGAGATAGTAATCTGCTTATAAATAATGAATGTACACTAGGAATTACAGACAACCTAATTATCTGATAAAACCGTGGGGATTGGGAGGGGGAGTATATAACCACAACACTCAATATTGATGATAAATATATACTACCGTGGGGAATGGGTGGGGATTATGTAACCACAACACTCAATATTGATGATGATATACTTACCTCATTTGTTTAACAATGGTACTTTTACCGGACTCGCCAGCACCTGAGGAAAATAATGATAAAAGTTAATATAATCTATAAAGCCTAAATAACATGCATGTATTTTTATTAGATAAGTTAATTATGCGGATATACAATTTTCATTTAATGTAAATAGAACAATAATTACAGATTGAATTAATTGAATATTTTAATCCTAATTGATCAATTATTAATCAAATTCAACTTCTATTGCAAAGAGGTTCTACGTCACAGGCCGATGCTACGATCATTCAGAATCCGAAGGATTCAATATGGCGGCTGCTGCATGCATAAATCAGGTTGTGAAATGACAGCATATACCATTCTTTCCTTGCATAAATCTGTGTATTTTGTCGATATATTGCACTGCATTGGACTTACCTAAAAGCAATAGTTTTATATCTTTTGCCGCTTGGATACCGTCCTCTTTTAGATTTTTCTCAATCGCTTTGCTTCTCTCCATAGCGGCCCGATCTTCTGCACTCATGGTACAACCCATCTTGAAACAAATAGTTTGTTACACTTGGAAGATAAATAATAAAATATGTATTCCACCTCCGTGACGGTCTGGATGTTCCAAGCCTTTACAGAGATGGAAATATTTTAGGAATAATAATCCGCTAAAGAAATGGTATCCCGACAAATTCCCGTTTTCATGTATAGCTTCCAACATAAAAAGCCTATTCTCCTCCTCCTCCTCTTCTGGTTAAAATCGAGACAGACAGAATTGAGCTTCAGTTTATAATTCTCTAGATTTACATCCGATGATCCGCATTCTTAGTATGCCATCATATCGAGGCAGATTCCCTTCCTCATATACTCATGTAAACTAACATTGAAAATATCAAAAATATTATTTCAAATACATTTCTCCAAATGTAATGTTAAAGACGACAGATCACAGTATTATTGTGTTATATGGAGTCATGGATGCTACGACCAATGTAACAAAGGCCTATTTAAATATGCGTCAGAACACGGCCAATGTAAAATCGATCATTTGTGCAGAATACAGCTATTCTAAATGTTATGGGGGTTACTAGGTGACGTCACTGAACGCACGGGCTTTCTTTTCAATCAGAAATTATGAAAATCACTTCAATTCAGAAATATAAGAATTAACAGATTAAAATTATATGTGATAAAATATGATATAAAGTAATATTTTATACATAAAGTGATCATCTTGACTGTCTTTTTGTAAAACACAGTAGAGAGGCTGCTGTATATTAATTGGGTTATCTGTATGATACGATGAACAAAACTGGGAGTTGTCACTAATTTAGCTTCCGCATCATTCTTACTATAGGTAACTCACGCGAGATTATCTAGCCGGTAAAATAATATCATTAAACTGTAAATTAATGAGGAGGGCAAAGCTCACTGATAAAAATTAGGATAAAAGCTAATGTAATATATATTTCTCAACAAGAGAAAAATCACATCTGTTGTATATAATAACCGGTCATCCGATACTAACCATCTGTTGGAAAGTGATGACTTAAAGTATGGCGCCTTCTGGCGGTTATTTTAAAGCATGTGCGATTTAACAACCTCAAAAGTGATAATATTTCACAGTCGGGAGACCGCCCTGGATATTATCAAGTAAATAAAGGTGTCAAGCTCTGAACGCTCATGTAAAAAAAACTTAGGTGTCACACACACACACACACACACACACACACACACACACACACACACAATAAAACTATATACCGTGAATATTTAAATATTTAAATTGATGTTTAAAATATAAAAAGTAACGTTCTTTTCAGTTTCCTATCCTAACGTATAAATAGTGATAAAATACCATACTGTTATGAGGTAGCGGGAAGCGTTTAATTTACTGGCAATTTTGATATATTTCCTCGTTGTTCATCTCGACACAACAGGGGTACAAATACCTAAAATAAGGAATTCAACCCAGCTGATTGCTTCAACTGTTATATGAATTAATCTTTCATTCTTATATACATAACAAGGAAGATAATTTCGTTTTAAGAACAGTATGTAGGAGGTCTGGGTTTGAACCTCGGCCACGTGTGACTTGAAAATTGGTAGTGACTGTTCTCTCGTCAAACACTGCAAAGCTACAAATTTCTACCACTTTACCTTAATTAGTTACAGGTCTAAATGTGTTCTCAACTTTAATAAATAACAAAAACATTTACAACTGAGTAGTATGTGTTCGTTAATGACAGACATTAATACAATATCCCGATCTTGTTCTCGGTTATTTTGGCCTTTGCAACGTGCCTCTAGATCTCCACCTAAATATATTATTTAAATATTTATTTCAACATTATATACAAAAACAGTTAAAAACTTTAAAAGCTAAAAAAGGGAAAATAATTGAATGTCACACCAATACCATCAAAAAGGACAAAATACGGAATGCCAAAGATAGTAATATGTCCGATATTACACCGAAAATGGACAATATTTTCTTACTTAACTAAAAAGGATTGGTTAAACAACGTCTTCAAATTTAATCATGAACACATAACATTTTGGTTTCTATTGAGCCATTAACGTATACTGATTACCTTACCACAGCTAATGTTTATGTAGGATAAATCAGAAGTATCAGATCTACAGGTACCCGTCACTTATATATATATATATATATATATATATATATATATATATATATATATATATATATATATATATATATATATATATATATATAATGTACTTACAAAATCTCAGATAAAGTACGTAACTCTAGGAACATCGCCATCTAATGAAGGAAAGTTTACAAGTCATCCTCGTTAATGTAAATATCCAGTAATGTGGTTATAGTAATACAATCGAGTTCTGTACCGTCCTACCTGTTTTACAACCAATGTTCTACATATACACAATGTTAATGTTTTAAAAAACAAACTATATATTATGAGTAAAAGACAACCCTATAAAGTCTATAAAATGCTTTAAAGTCCTAAAAATATATAATAATCGTGTATTCAGATTCAGTGGCCTAATACAATACTTAGTATGAAATATTTCCGTGTAGATCTGGACGATTTAAAAATTAATAATAATACAGCGCTCTTTTTAATCTTAAGTATTATGTAAAAATGTTAAAAGGATCTTAAATTTTCAGTTCGAAAAAAATTTATTGTATACAAAAAGGCATGTTTGTCCCAAATACTTCAATATAATAATTACATTAATCATACAAAATATAACTATATAATAGACTGAAATTTTTAGCTCTAGGCTATACTAGACTCTAGGGCTAAAATTTGGAAATTGCTGTTATTAGAAAAAAGATATTTGTAGCAAAAATTTTATACCAACGCAATCAATCTGAACAGAACAAAATATACAAGGAAATGACTTGAACAAAAATACAGACAAGAAAATAAAAGACAAACAAATATCGATGTTGATAAAACTACTGACTTTAGACTTATACTGGAGTAAATAGTACTCTACATTGTTTGATTTTATACTTTGACGAACTTAAAACTTCAAATGAAACTTTGTCAATTATTACCCCTTTAAAAATCAATTTATATATTAAGCTTACAAGAATTGTACTTTGGTGCAAGCTTTGGGATTTACATTTGTGAGCACCTGTTTATTAACACTGATGCTGAAGAACAAAGATGGCGGCAAAGTGACAAAGTCATACTAACGAAAAAACACATTGCGTTTTTTAATTGTGGGCATTTTGATAAATGTTTTAATGTTATAAACCGCATGTATAGTCAGAACTTTGTATTCGCGCCTGAAATTATACTTTACTTAGCTAATGGTATCTACAATAATGTCAAAGTTGGAGGATTTGCCCCCTTGGTCCTGATCTATAATTTAAATTATGACGTTCTCCAGAAAACTCTGGTTGTTTGTCCTGCTTTTTATATCATACAAAGGACTGGCAGGCAGAATATAATCTTATCGTAATTTTCATTAAATGATAGGATAAGGTGGTGTTTTCCTCCATGTAAATTACTTATAAAAATGTTCTCAGTGTTATTACGATTTTACACGAGAACAACTTTTTCGCACCTCTAGAGTTGGAAAATGTATCTCGCCCAAAGACACTCTGTGTTACATATGTCATATGCTACTTTTAAATTGTATTATTTTATAAAATTCAAAAGTAGCATATGACACATACAATGTATTTACTAATTTTTTCCTGTTTTTACATTAATAATTATATAAACGTCTTATTATTATTATTATTATTATTATTATTATTATTATTATTATTTATGAAACATGGTTTGCTACTAAATTTATTGTTTGGTCAACTACCATCCCATTCTAAAGCTGTATTTACCTCTCTATGTATAAGTCGGACTTATTTGAATATTGTTCTTCCTTTCTAGAAAGGAACAGTAGTAGCGCTACGTTTGTAGGTAGTTTCTTATAACTAGCCCATCTGTGTATCATATTGAAAACTGCATTAAGTTTTTCAATTTTCTGATTTATTTTTTGTTTTCTAAAAATATTTGTATTTTCAAAAATAGATAATTCTAATGCCTATCCGTGAGATTCATTTTTTAAAATTTCATTCCTATTAGCTGTAAATAAACGAAATCCTTTAACGGGTTGGTCAATGTTTAATGATGATTATTGCCTGTTATAAGCATGCGCACGGATGTACGGGAAATCCAATGAATCGAAGGTGAAACTTGACAAATTGTATTAATTGTCTGTCATTAATATGCAAATGTATTCGTAATGGTGTTATGTATCCCTTACAAAGTCATAAATGACAAAGTCAATGAAATTTTGTGTTTAATTTATCGTATTTTAGCGTTTTGTAAGTTATGTTTAAATGACCCGTTTTTTATAAGGTAACCATGTTCTAAAATTAGATCCCACAGGCTTCATCTCGCTGATAAATTACTGTTATTTCTGTATTTATTCGAGCTTTTATCGTTGAACCAGACTTAACATTGTTCATTAGGAACATCAGCACCTAGTCCGAATTTCCTCTGACCCTAACACAGCTGTTAGGCATATTGTGTGGGTCAGAGGAAATTCGGACTAGATCAGCGCCATTTTAATTTTTTTCCCTAGGAAAACTTATTGCAGCTTTAAACAGTTTTTATTAACCTAAATGCTACAGCTGGGGACATTTGTCTGGTGCTCGTCCGAAGCAACGACTTTATAATACATGCAGTTGGATCCTGTTTGCGTTTGTTCTTTCTTGTCTTGTCTTGTTTGACTGTTGATTCTTATAAAATAAAAAAACAAATATTACAATATACATTCAAAGATTGTTAGTTAAGTGTTTGGTAAATGGGGCTTTGTTATATTAGCGTTATATGGTCCACTAGGTGTAAAATAAACGGGATGGTTTGTGTCCTCAAATAATGTTATAACCACACACCTGGATCACTAGTTGTAAAACAAGTGGGATGGTTTATGTCCTCAAATAATGTTATAACCACACACCTGGATCACTGGTTGTAAAATAAATGGGATGGTTTGTGTCCTCCAATAATGTTATAACCACACACCTGGATCAATGGTTGTAAAATAAACGGGATGGTTTGTGTCCTCCAATAATGTTATAACCACACACCTGAATCAATGATTGTAAAATAAATGGGATGGTTTATGTCCTCAAATAATGTTATAACCACACACCTGGATCACTGGTTGTAAAATAAATGGGATGGTTTGTGTCCTCCAATAATGTTATAACCACACACCTGGATCAATGATAGTAAAATAAGTGGGATGGTTTATGTCCTCAAATAATGTTATAACCACACACCCGGATAAGCATCATTCTCGTTGTCTTCATCATCAAACTCATCAGAAAAGGGAGGGGTTCTTTTTGCTATTTCGTTAGTGTTTCAGTCAGGCTTTTTTAAAAATTAGCTTGCTAAATATCTGTGTAATATATGGCATAGGAGATATTTATAGAATAAAAATTGAAAAGTATTAATAATAATTTCTGTTAACAATACAGGGCTTCTCAGAAAAAAAATCTCGAACTAGATACCTCCTAGGTTGTTTTTGTTCGATAAGTGTAAAAAGGCTAGTTTTTACTTTTTGATGTGCATATGGCCATCGACCATTTGGGTGTAAAATAAGTAAATAAAATCAGGGCTTTTAAATAAAAGCATAACTGCACAATTTGACGCTATATCGTCATAAAAACAATCCGACGCCCATACAAACTTGGAAGTTTTATTTTATATTACGAGTAAGTACATAACAAAGTGGCTTTAACAACAACAACAACAATAATGATAATAATACATGTAATAATAATACTAATACTAATAACATAATAATAATAATAATGATGATGATGATGATAATGATGATGATGATGATAATTACTATTTTTGTTATTTATTGTTGTATTTCAATTTTCTCCTTTCAGTTTTTTTTAAATTTGCCGGTTAGACGTTGCTATGTTAATTATAATTGGCGCTTTTAGTCGCAGTGCAACTTCCAAGCAAATCTTAAAAACTTGCCATTTTTCAAAATAAAAGCTCCCATATTGATTTCTCAAAAATTTTAGAATATATCTAATGCAACCAACATAAGGCAATGTTTTAAACAAGAAAAACTAATATATAGTAAAACATTGTCTGCAGAGCTAAAGGTGTTACAAAAAAACATGAAACAACAAACACAAAACAATATATATATATATATATATATATATATATATATATATATATATATATATATATATATATATATATATATATATATATATTATATATATATTGACCACTACTTAGAACAATTAGAACCAAATTCTTTTTAAAGTCCCCAAAATTTGGATAGGAGGTTGGTTTAATTGCAAACTGGTTTCCATTGATAAGGTTCGTAAGTAATTTCAGCCTCCTAATCAATTCTTCTTATTTAACGAACATTGATCCATAAATACGTTAAAACTAAAAATATGTTAAATTTTACCCAACAAAGAACCAAAACACCCATGTATTTGTCAAGAATAAGGAAAAATATAGAATTTAATTTCTTTTATCTTTTAATCTCGTATGAAGTTAAAAATGAAATGTTAAATTTTATATCGCTTTTTGAGGTTTCCTCATAAATACAGGGAGACTGTTTCTATTAATTTATAATTCAGAAAACCCTTATTTTTATGTTCTATTTTTTTTTACTCACAAAAAGTTATGAATCGGCTTGCCAGTTTGTGACATCTTTATTAAAAAGCAGAAAGATTGATTGATTGAATGTGGTTTTACGCCTGAGTCAATAATATTTCACTTATATCGAGACGTAAAAGGCAGAAAGACACGCACATTGTCGAGACTGTATTTTAACCCTTGCGACCAACCAATTTATTGCTTTTCTATAATTATTCTTCAGTGTTGTTTGCAACTTGTTTGTATCAGATGTCAAGTTTTTTAAGTGAATTAATTATAACTAAAAGCAAATTACTGGAGAAGAATAATGACAAACTTTTTTCTATTTTTATTTCCCTCAGTTTCAAACAATTAAAAATAATCTTTAATTTTTAACAAAATATATATATTAATTTGAATTCACAATTAAACTAAAAACATTCAGAAAGGTGTTCCAATAAGATATGTACACAGTGTAAAGTAAAGCCGTCCAAAATGCGTATTTTTGCATTCAATGCTCAATTATAATATTTAAAAATATTTGTTTCACGTTTAAATGTATGTTAAAAATGAAAATATCTCACAAATTTAGCTGGATTTTTTTTAAAAAAAGTTTATCATAATAGAAGTTTTTATCACGTTATTTTTTCAAAGAACTCATTTCACTTTTGGATATGTGTAATTATATATACATCTGACATAATGCATTTTTTAAATTTTATTGTTTTATATTATTTTTTCAGTTGTCAAACATACGTTCAACTGATCTGTTTTTCGCCTGTCGTGTTCTCCGTTGTATTGACTGTAGCCTAGTACATGTGCATGTTTTTTTACCTACTAATTGTTGTCCGATATTCTAAGTATTAGTGGTATAATTCTGTTAAGTGTGTCTTACTTGTGTTATAACGTTGTGTTATGGTGTTTTCTATTTTGCTGTTTTATATTAGTTACCTGCATTATATCGCGTTCTTGATTGCTTTACAATGTAAGTGTCCATTATTTGGTGTGCGTGTTAATATAGTTGTCAAAAGGGAAACAACTCTTATATCTTTTAGATCCAAAGTATAATTTTTGTCACTATTGTTTACTATAACAGAGGGCTTCTTTCACTGCTAATAGTTTGTCTGATGGCCCGAACCCTAGAATCTACAACTACACCACTGTATTATATTGTTTTGTGTAGCGTGTGTGTTTTTTTTTTTTTTTTTTTTTTTTTTTTTTTTTTTGTTGTTGTTGTTGTTGTTGTTGTTGTTGTTGTATAGGGTTTTTGCTTAAATCTTTTTCTGTTACTAGTTCTTTCTTCTATTCTAAAAACAATTTTACTATTAAATTACATTTTAAACAAATATATAAATTAAACCCTTAAAAACAACGTTTCCATTGTTAAATGAGTTTCCATCTTAAATAGACTACGATTTACAAAAACATTCTTAAGATCTTAACTTTAGCATTGCAATTCAAATCTCGTAGAAAAAAGATCCGAATTTGTTTTCTTCTTTTTTTTGTCAGGCTACTAAAATGCACTAATTTAAAAATATTTGAATTGTTTGTGTTCAAGTGAATTAACTGAAAGTAATTTACCGGACAAAGTTAAAAAGACAACAGCTTTTTTCTTTCTTATTTGAACGACAAAGTAATGGACATTTAAGCAACAGATGTTTCACCAGAGATCGACTACACCGTGTGCATATTTCTGATGAAACTCTCTCTCTCTCTCTCTCTCTCTCTCTCTCTCTCTCTCTCTCTCTCTAAAAGTTAATAAAATTTAACGCTAAAATGTCTATCGCAGATTACAAGTAATATGTCAAATCGGTTGCTCAAATGTCCACTAAAGTCGTCGCTAAAATGTCCACTAGAAGTTTAAAGTTTTCGCTCAAATTTCTTGCGCCGAATTAAACTGCATTCTAGAATTGTTGCCACACTAGTCTGAATTTCCTATGACCCTAGCCAGATGGCTGTGTGAACGATTTCTATATCAAAAACCCAGGATACAAACTGGTGTCGGAAGGTGGACCGCCTCATTTCGCCTTAAACCAAAATCATAAGTGAAATTGAAGAAAAACAACAAACCTGGATTGAAAGGTGGATAACTTGTCTTTCATAATATTAACACATTTAAAAAGTTGTAGCCACTATTTTAAGAATTCGGATCAATTTTTTTATTTAAATGTTTGTCAACCTTTTCTTCCATTTTCAAAACAAGACTTCGTAGTCAAATATTTGTTAAGATAAATCATTCCCCTATCGATTGAATGAAGTAATTTTTCTAAAGTTTCACTAATATTTTTAGACTGAAGCGAAATGGGGCCCACTAAAATTAATTGGTTTCGAAAATTCCCGGGTTTTTAAAAATTGTTCCGACCCTACATGAGAACACATTTGATCAACTTGTTTTAAACCACACGAAATAAAACTGGCATTGGAGGTAATGGTCAGCAATTTTTTTGATTACGTATATTTAAATACGTATTACTAAAAATGCTGTATAATGTATAATTGTAACCTAAATTTAGTTGATCCCATTATCTGCAATATTTAAATTTTTTAGCTGTTGACCTAAGAGGAATAACTCTTATAAAATTAGATATTTGGATGATATCTTTGTACTTACCAAACAATACTCCTATTAGATTTTTTGGTGATATATTTGTCTTACTATGTGGATAAACTTAGTAACTTAAATTTACTCGTATAAAACAAGTATAATTATTTAAAATTGTTGAAGAAAAATTCACAGAACCGTCATTCAAAAAAAAAAAAAAAAAAAAAAACTGTTTTACGAAAACACTTGTTTTATATGAAGATTTGCTTATTTGGATTAGCCTTTGCCTTTTTGACCACAGGTTAAGCTGCCTTCTTGGTTGACTTTACCTTCTTTGGTTTTGCTATAACGAAGGGTTTAATAAACATGGCTTTTTTCACAATCTTGAAGTGGAAATCGTCAAATTAAAACAATTAAGTCAACAAATAATCTGAATCAACCAACTTAAATATTATGCTAATTTATGATATAACATTTTAGCATCATGATGTTACACACACACACACACACACACACACACACACACTAATTTAATAAGAGTAGCTACGTCTCGACGCTTTGGGGTTCAATCCATGGATCGAAGTTGTTAGAGGTGATCATTTGCAATTTGGTTGGCGAGTGTACAAGCAAGCTATATATGTCGACATAAATGCACACTAGTAAAATGCAGATCATTAAAAATTGAAATCTTCGCACACCTCAAGGACTTGGGTTTATACTAATCAACTTGATAAATAAGATTAATTGTCGCAAATAGATGAAAACTTTTTGAATAATTAAAAACTTTGACAAACTCAATATTTTATACAAGTTGCCTATAAACCTGACGGAAACCCAATTCGTTGCGGTGAAAAATACAACTAACTTAAAATCGGTAAAGTGAATTAGAATTTTCAAACTCAAGTCTTTTCAAAATTGAAAAAAAAATGTAAACGCGGACATCTCTCGATAATATTGTTGAATTAGTTGAATGCAAAAAAAAAAAATCAACCCAGTCTTCGGTTTTCCCTTTCATTTTTAAAAGCGTAAGCACATTAATAACGATACAAGCGACACTGCGAAGAACCGAAACATTACAAGTTACCCGTTTGAATCATTCCATAATATTTAGCAATTATGACACAACTATAGATCTTTTCTAATAATTTGGGTAGCCCTGAAAAGGGCTTTTGAAGAATACCGCTTGATCAATAGCAAGAGGTTTACTTCTTCTTTGGACTAGCCTTTGCCTTCTTGACTTTTGGTTTGGCTGCCTTCTTGGGTGACTTTGCCTTCTTTGGTTTTGCTGGCTTTTTAGCTGCTGCTGGTTTCTTAGCTGCCTTTGCCTTTTTTGGTTTAGCTGCCTTTTTAGCTTTTGGTGCTTTTGGTTTGGCTGCCTTGGGCTTCTTGGCTTTCTTTGGTGATTTAGGTTTCTTTGCCTTGGGTTTCTTTGCGACTTTCTTCTCTCCAAGACGGAAAGATCCAGAGGCGCCTGTTCCTTTAGTTTGTTTCAGTGAACCACTTTTCACTCCAGCTTTCAAAGCTAGTTTCAAATGACTGTTGACTGCTACTTCATTGGCTCCAACGTTGAAGTTTTTCATAATGTACTTCAGTAAAGCTGCTCTTGATGAACCTCCACGTTCTTTAAGTTCAGCGATAGCTTTAGCAATCATTTCGCTGTATTTTGGGTGCGATGCAGGTTTCTTAGGCTTTGAAGACTTCTTCTTTGGCGATTTTGCCGGTGCTGCTGCTACGACGTCTGCCATTTTACTCTGTCTGATTTTCCTCTGACTATGTCGAGATAAAATTCAATGAATGAACTGCATCATGATTTACCGCTTTATGTTTACTGAGTACGGACGTCGTTGAAGACAACACTGTATATTAAGTTTATGCCAACTGAGATATCGAAGAATACACAAAAATGTGTTTGTATGCTCTAAATAAATTAGTTTTATTTGATGAAAATTAATTTGTATTTATTATAATTTATACATTATGAATACATATGATATTTTTCTTCCTTTTGGCAACAAGTTTAATTTAATCGTTGGCAGAATAATTAATTTAATAATGGTTTTAGTTAGCAAAACTACTTTCTCAACACCGAACTCGTGTGATTTTATTGAAGAAAAGGGAATTATTCCTGCATTTGACATGATTATTTTAGATTTTATTAAAAATTAAAATACTTTTGTCGATTATTCTTCATAAAACATAGCTGAGATGTCTTCGCTGAGATTAAGATTGTGCTTTTAAACTCATACGTGAAACACAATAATATACACATCATACGCCATTTTGTAATTAATTGTGTAATACGAATATGCAGGTTTTTATGGAAATAAGGGTATATATCTATAATATATATATAAATAAATATTCATATCATTGAAAACCATTGTATAGAATAGAAATATATGATCAAAATGGAGAAGTAACACGAAGTAATGAATTAGAGGTGACTTTTTTGGCACTACTCTCTATCAAGTAGGTCGCAAATGATTAATGGCATCTCATCAAGTGTAAAAAATTTGACCAGAAAAGATGTATAAATTCCGTCAAATTCAGTTGTTTGCGATTACGAAAAATAAATTATTATTATTTATGTCTTTAAAAATAGATTTATGAATACTATTGTATATATTTGTTCTGATTCTTATTTTTTGTATTTTCGTGTTTCTTGTTTTTGTAATATCTAAAGATCTTCTTTATTCCAGGATTTTTCTTAATATTTACTGTCAAAAAATAAATAAAAAATAAAATAAAATAAAATAAAATAAAATAAAGTAAAATAAAATAAAATAAATAAATAAATAAATAAATAAATAAATAAATAAATAAATAAATAAATAAAATAAATGTAATTTCTCCAAACGCCATAAAGAAAGTAAGTTCATATTTTACTTATAATTCAAATATTAAAACCATTTATGTAAAATTTGCAGTTTGCCATGTGCAAATTTTTAAATTGTTTTTTAAGAAAATGCCATGTCGATATACAGTAAATATTCCTTTAGGCTGATTACATAAGCGTTAGATAGAAGTGGTTGTTTTCATTATGTTATTAATACATAATGCTTTCTAGACCTTCTGAGACACTTTAATAATCTATTAAGCACTACTTTCGAAATAATAAAAAGTGTGGCCTGTAATGTAACTATAACAATAAAACTCAATGTTCCAAAATAATGTAATTTTTCATTTTTGTCGGTTTCCAATTTCAGTGACAGTCTATGGCAAAATGATGAATTGATGAAATTTTATGTTGGAATCTGTATATGTTTCAATTTGTATTATTTTTTTTTTTTTAACATGTTTGGTCATTCTGTCATTTTTTGCGTAATTTTGTGTTTTTGTTGCGTTTTCCAATGCATATAAAATTAAAAAAAAGACATGTACTGGCCGTATCTGTGACAACCATATCTGATCTACTTTAGTTGTCTGCAAGATGTTTTTCTTAGTAAATCAAAAAAAAAACTATTTATATGTATTTACATTTAAATGATTTTTAAAAATAATATCGATGTCAATTTTTGTTTTTCTCTGTGAAATCCTTGTTTTGCAGTAAAAATTGCACTGGCAAAACTTACCCTACCGGGGAATACTTAGTATTTAAATAATTGAGAAATCTCATTATATTTTCCTTTCGTTTCAATCACCTATTTCCTATATTAATTCTTTATTATTTATTTATTTATTTATTATTTTTGTAAAATATATAGTGATTGGTATTTATCCCTGTAAATGTCTGGAACTTACAATATAATCTTATGTCCCATTAGTGTGTGTTTGTAAATTTTACAAAATGGCGCAAGGTAGTAGATGGTTTGTGCTTTACCTGTGTCTTTAAAACACTGTTCTTGATCTCATTGATGATGTTTGAGACATCAGAAATGGTGCATGGATTACAAAAATACTTTAATTTAAACTTAATTCTAAGAAAGTTATGTGAAATGCAGAAATAAATTCTTTTTTCTAAATAAAAGCAAGCGAGTCCAGTTCAGAAAAAGTAGTTTCGTAAAATAAAACTTTAAATAAATTAAATATTCCGCTAAAGATTAAATTAAACTTGTTGTCAAAAGGAAGAAAAATATCATTTGTATTCATTATGTATAAATTTTTATAAATACAAATTAATTTTCATCAAATAAAACTAATTTATTTAGAGCATACAAACACATTTTTGTGTATTCTTCGATATCTCAGTTGGCATAAACATAATATACAGTGTTGTCTTCAACGACGTCCGTACTCAGTAAACATAAAGCGGTAAATCATGATGCAGTTCATTCATTGAATTTTATCTCGACATAGTCAGAGGAAAATCAGACAGAGTAAAATGGCAGACGTCGTAGCAGCAGCACCGGCAAAATCGCCAAAGAAGAAGTCTTCAAAGCCTAAGAAACCTGCATCGCACCCAAAATACAGCGAAATGATTGCTAAAGCTATCGCTGAACTTAAAGAACGTGGAGGTTCATCAAGAGCAGCTTTACTGAAGTACATTATGAAAAACTTCAACGTTGGAGCCAATGAAGTAGCAGTCAACAGTCATTTGAAACTAGCTTTGAAAGCTGGAGTGAAAAGTGGTTCACTGAAACAAACTAAAGGAACAGGCGCCTCTGGATCTTTCCGTCTTGGAGAGAAGAAAGTCGCAAAGAAACCTAAATCACCAAAGAAAGCCAAGAAGCCCAAGGCAGCCAAACCAAAAGCACCAAAAGCTAAAAAGGCAGCTAAACCAAAAAAGGCAAAGGCAGCTAAGAAACCAGCAGCAGCTAAAAAGCCAGCAAAACCAAAGAAGGCAAAGTCACCCAAGAAGGCAGCCAAACCAAAAGTCAAGAAGGCAAAGGCTAGTCCAAAGAAGAAGTAAACCTCTTGCTATTGATCAAGCGGTATTCTTCAAAAGCCCTTTTCAGGGCTACCCAAATTATTAGAAAAGATCTAAAGTTGTGTCATAATTACATGATTCAAACAGGTAACATGTTTCGAAATGTGATATAGAATCGTTGATACCGTTAGAAAAACGCAGACGGGTCATGATTATATTTTTAGATCTATCTTTGAGCATCAGAATAGAATATTTTTGGTTTGAATATGAAATAGACTCGATATGTATGTTATTAACCATCACGGTTTCGGATTTAGTCAGGTTGATGGGTAGGTAATATATAATAATGAGGTTGATACAGTGGTATATATTTCACAATATTATGAATGATCTTTACCTGTTAAACTATTTGTTTGACGTTAAATCAAATATTTTATCTATTCGCGACGAGAATTGATCTTGTTTATCTCGATGCTTAATATAATCTCTAGTTCTGGTGATGTGTGAGTTTTTCAAGCATTACTAATATGCAGTGTAAAAACTTGTACACTCATATTGACTTTAGCGTGCATGTAGAGTTGCCCACAAGTTTACATCACCACTGACAGCATTTACCTGTTAAACTGATACCAAGTCAACCAATAAAGGCTTGCAAGGAACAACCACTCTCTCTTGCGTTCGACCGGCGTAACCACTCGAATTAATATTACAAAGTTGTTCCCCTAGCACGATAAGTAACTAGGTAAAAATTAGTTGTATTTTAACAATTTGTTTAATTTAACAATTTAAAATAAATAGCAACATTTACAAGTGATCAGATATCAGTTTCTTGAAATTCCTGGGATTTCATGTCAAATAATTTAGAGGACAACGTTAATTATGTAATCGACCTAGGGTTTGTTAAAATATGGAAGTCTAAAGTTCTTATTCGATTTATTTAAATAAGCTACCCCAAATTGATTAGCATTTCGTTGGAATGCAATCTGTAAGAGTAGTTTCCCTTTGTTCATGACTTCTAGGCGTTATTATGTGAGTCACAATAATGATCAAACTTAATACGTAAATTTATAAGTGAACACAAATTGGTTTGATAGATTATTGTTTCACTTTTTGTGTATTTTTTGGAAGTTTGCTGCTAGAGAATGGGATAAATGTAGACAAATACTGGAGAGTTTAGGAACCCTTTCACTATACGGTAAAGGTCGCGTTTATTTAGTCCAAACTGGCAACTAGTAGCTAACGTTTCTGCCGCAAGTAACTGGCCACTAGTAGTTAACTTTTCTACCGCAAGTAACTGGCTACTAGTAACTAATTTTTCTACCGCAAGTAACTGGCTATAAGTAGCTACCTCTTTAGAAGTAGCCAGTTGCTCGTAGCAAACTTTACTGATCTCAACTGACTGTTAAATCAAACGTTGCTATGCAGACCAATTATAATAATAGAATAGAAATATACTAAATATTTACCCGTGTCTTTTGACAGGCTTGTAAGTTGAGTGTCCATTTTACAGGCTTGTAAAATAGCTTGAAAAACAGGTGCTCATTAAAGAGGATTGAAATCAAGTGTCCACAAACAGGCTTGTAAAAAGTGTCCATTGAGTACGCATGTAAAATAACTGTCCACGAGCAGGTTCGTAAAATAACTATCAACGATCAGGCTTTAAAATTAGCATTCGCATTTCTATATTAAGTTTTTTTTTTTTTTTGCGAACAGGATTGCAATTTAAGTGTCAACGATCAGGCTTGTAAAATTAGCATTTGTTGTCACTGTCTTGTAAAATTAGCATTTGCTGTCACTGTCTTGTAAAATTAGCATTCACTGTCACTGTCTTGTAAAATTAGCATTCGCTGTCACTGTCTTGTAAAATAAGCATTCGCTGTCACTCTCTTGTAAAATGATAGTAAAGGTGAATTATTAATAGGATTGCAAAATAATTGCCGAAAAACAAGTTTGTAAAATAAATGTCGTTGATCATTATTGAAATTGTTCAGTTTTTTAATTGTAAGCGAGCAGGTTTCTAAAATAAGTTTTTTTTTTTGCGAAGAGGATTACAGGATTGCAATTTAAGTGTCAACGAACAGAATTGTAAAGTAGGTGTCCACTAAATGGCTAATAAAATCTCTAACCGGCTTGAAGATAAATGTGATTTCGATTTTTTAAAAATTCCCTTTGGTATTGTTGCGCTGTTTTTTTGGTGGCTTGAGCATGCGAGGGCTGTTTGATATGTAATGTGTATTGTATCATAGCTTTGGACGATTTCCTTGATGATGATACGCTTTTTAATTCCTTTCCAAAAGTATAAACACGTGTCTTAGCTCAACGAAGATTCAAAATAATAACCATTGTAATTGAGCAAGTATTGACCACTGTTGTAAAGTGGTTGGAAAACGGATTAAGAATGTTGAAGAAATGAGAGCGTATATATAAGTTCGCAAAAAAAAAAAAAAAAAAAAAAAAAAAAAAAAAAAAAAAAAACTCGGTCATTACAGATTTTTTCTGACATGGGGGAAATTTAAGGGTCTGATAAGGTCTTATGAGACAGTTCGTAGGTGGAGACAGTAATTTTTGACTTGCACAGTCCGTCAAAGATGCAGCAAAGTCTGGCCGACCTGTGGCTGTAACATGCAAGGCAAATGTCTCAGAAGACAGGGAAATAATTCAAAATGATGACAGATATACGATTCATGATCTTGCCAAAGCTGTTGGCATATCAATATCGCGGGTGCATTTCATTTTGAAGCGTTTTTTTGGAAGTATGAAAGATTTCTTCCAGATGGATCCCGCAAATTGACAGATGACCAAAAAACGGGTACGAGTACAAACCGGTAAGCAACTCCCAAATTCAATCAAAGACAATTTGCGAAAATTGTTACTAGTGACAAAAATGGGTTCACTATTTCGAACCAGTAAGACAAATTGGAAACAAAATAAAGTTAACTAAACACGGTTGTTGCCAAAAAAAACCTAAGCACAAATAAGGTTCTTTATTGCATATTCTTCTCATGTGATGGCATAGCCGTACAAATTCCGGTGCTGAAGGGCAAAAAGTATTAAAGGTCGGTATTGCCTTAATGTTATAATAAAACTATTATCTTAAACGTCGCCCTGTGTCAGGGTTTAGGAATTTATGATGATGTTCTGTTATAAAGCATTGTTTTAAATTCCATCGTTAAATACGTTCAAAAAATGTTTGAATGATAAAACTCAAAAATGCTTTATGACAGCTCCATCACATACACCTGAGCTTGTAAAGCAATTATTAAAGTCGGTGAAAGTTACCACCTTGCCACACCCACAATACTCTCTAGATCTAGGCCCATACAGACTTTTTTCCTATTTCCAAAACCTAAAAAGTTCTTATCTATAGTAGTCATTAAAAGTCCCGAAAAGCCCTTGGCTCAACCACCAGTCAGTGCCTCAGAGGTCCAGCTAAATCAGCGTACCGTCACTCATTTTAGAAATGGATTCAGAGATTAATATTATGTATTTAATACTGCGAAGTATACTTTGAAGGGATGTAATATTAGTATTCATTTCACTATTTAAGTCCAAGGCTTTTGAAATATCGTGCAGTACACATTACATATCGAACAACACTCTTACTTTATTCAGTGGACACTGTTCGTAATACAAGTAACTGGAGAATTTAGTTTATTAAACCCAATGATTTACATAGTCTTTTGTTACTTGCAAGTCTAGGGGCCTCTTCAATGTCCTGAGGCTTACTGCAGATTTCATTGTTACCAACTACAGGCTCTCTAAAACAAGTAGGGGCCTTGCTAGCCGAGTGGTCTAAAGCGCGTACATACGGATCTCAGAATCTCTCACTTCCTAGGTTCGGATCCAGCTCGAGCAGATTCTAATATGAGAAAGTTTGTCAAATCGCTTGTCAAAAGTTGGTGATTCTCTCCGGACACTATGGCTTCCTCCACCATCGGAGAACTAACTCTTATGTAAGTAAAAGAATCTTGCCTGCATGGGACGTTAACAACATTTCTCCGCTCCACTTTACTCCTTATTGTCTGCTATATATTTCTTACAATGTTGGTTAATTTCAGCTACTTGGTTGCTACGGAATGCACTTAGTTTTATTGGAGATTTTAAGTTCATTTTAGTTTTATTATTATCAAGTACTTTAGAACATTTCTATATTATTTACTACAAAATACATGTGTATGCATTGAAGATTCCAAAGTGACCGATATCACACTAGATTAACACCAATCGATCATTTTAGTATTTCAATATCTATGTCATATACCACTTTTTGAATTTAATCATAAAAATACATTCAAAAAGTGGTATATGTATTGTCATATACCACTTTTTGAATGTATTTTTATGATTAAATTCAAAATGTGGTATATGACATCTATAACTGCAACAGATCCAAAACGCCATACACTAATGATAAAACAATGTTATAATTTATCTATATTGTTTTTATTTCACAACCAATTTTAACTTACAAAACTGACGTGAGCTTAAAATAAAACGTGGATTATGTAAGATATGTAGTATTCCATCATCAAGGTTATTATAAAATATTTCACAACCATTTATGTCTATTAATAAAACTACAAGCACTTAAGCAACAAATAAATAAGTAAAGCACCTGCAGTCAACACTGGCACTTTATGTTGACGATGTTGTAATGGTCATAAAAATAAAATAAGCACTGTTGTTTTTATAAAATTGGCAATAAGCGTTTTGTTCACAATTCTAAAGATTGCATTTTATTATTTACAAATATATGTTGAAAAAATAATATAAATCTGCAACATGTGGAATTCAAAACATACATGAATTGTGAATTAACACTTTCCCTTTTCAATACATTAAAATACCAGTCGTCTTTTATTGAGAGAATAAGGTTTTTGTTCGCCGTGAATTAGTATGATGTCTTGTTCTTTTTAACTTATTTTGTCCTGTACACACGTCCTTATATTATCTTGTTGACCTTTTTGTAGTAAAGAACTAAATGGGCATATCCACTAATACTGGCCCCGGTTTTATAATCATTCCTTAACTAAGATTTTCCTTAACTTCAATCTTGAAAATTTGAAATCTTAATAATTTGGTTAATTGTTAAGATTTTCAGTAATTTAAGCTGTCATTTTGAAGATCACTTTAAGCTTGTGCCATCTGTATTTAGTTTTATTTCAAATGTTTTTTTTTGTAATGAGAGATCACAAAATTTTGCTAATTTTAAGTTAAGGAAAATCTTAGTTAAGGAATGGTTGTGAAACCGGAGCCTGATACCCTTCGAATAACAATTAATAATTGTCATTTTTAATAGTAGACGAACTTGCAATTTAAGATATTCATTTTCTGAATATAAAAAAAAAACTTTTAAACTTATATAAAAAAAAACAAGCACCAATAAGCACAAACTATAAACTAATCAATAATGCAATAAATAATACTTGACTTTTACATCACTACCAGAAATACTCGGAACAGAATACATATATGACATATCAAAACAAATAATAAAACCAAAATTCACATGTGTGCACATCCTTCAATCAAATCATGTACACATGTGTGAACATCCTTCAATCAAATCATGTACACATGTGTGAACATCCTTCAATCAAATCATGTACACATGTGTGTACATCCTTCAATCAAATCAAGTACACATTTGTGTACATCCTTCAATCAAATTCGTAGATTAAATAATAAATAATTTAATAATAAATATTTCTATCAGAATCTCGGTAGTTGATACATAGATCAGCTTAGTGAAAAATTGACTGTTACCTAAGATTAAGAAAATCTGGTGTGTGTGTGTGTGTGTGTGTGTGTGTGTAATAATGTTATGTAAGTTAATATCACTTTGTTTCGTTTGGCTTGTGTAAATGTAATAAATGTCAGTTACAAATTGTCATACGTACTCACTGTTGAAGTTCAATAAATCAATGGATAATGACGTCATCTTGGACAAATTTCAACAAATTTTACGCTTGTTTTGTTTAACTTAAAACAAAAGATAGACAGATGTGGATAAGTCATATGACTTAAAGTAAATAATGATGAATGAAAATCAATCGTAAACGGCTTACAGTTCATGGACAAGTTAACTAACATTAAAAATTCGTATTTATGGGTGAATTATTACAAAATCAAAATTACAAATTGTAAAATACACAGATACAAAATATTTACAAAATTGAGGAACAAATATAATTTTACAATACTAAGTTATTGAGGTAATATTACACAACCAATCTTAAGAGTACAGTCTCTTCACAAACGACCGTACATGTTGAGTATAAGTAGATTCTATATCACGCACAATTAATAATAAAACAATTTGTTCTAAAGTAAGGGCCAAACATATTTAACATACTTGTTGAGCACATACCGGTATGTTAAAATCTGCCTTACATGATCTTATACAATAAACAGCAAACCATGTCTATATAGACTTTGAACTACCAATTCTTCAGCGTAGCCATTACAGAACATACAGAACACGCCTTGATTTCGAAATCACAAAAAAAAAAAAAAAAAAAAAAAAAAAAAAAAAAAAAAAAAAAAAAAAAAAAATTGTTTGGATCCATTGAAACATTACAAACAAGACGCCAAATGGGCTTTATACGCTCACCTGATAAATTATGTAAATGCTTTAATTTCAAAATGAAAATGACTGTTTGTATTAAAAAGATTTTTTACACAAATTCGTAAAATTACAGAATTCTGTTACAAAAATTAAAAAAATAGCCAATTACATCAAAGTTCTCAAAACATGAATAATTCTGTGGCAACAATTTATTGTTTGAACTAAAATAGTATTCATGATAATCATCAAAGAATGTCAGATTCACAAAAAATTATATTTCAGCTCTTACATGGAATATATATAGTTTTTAAAAATTGCTAGATTTTATCATGTTGATCATTTTTGCTGCATTTTATTCTTATCATCTACCTATAATAGTTTACAAGAAAATGATCAAAAACAGCAAAATCTGTGAAAAAAAGTATTTTAGAGGCAACAACTCTTACATGGATTAATATATAGATACAAAACTTGCTACCGTGTTAGATGTGGTCATGCTGAACATTTTTGCAATTTATTATTAACATTTATACCTTAAAGTTTTCAAGAAAATGGTCAAAAACAGCGAAATTTGCAAAAAAATAATATTGCAGGGGGAACAACTCTTACAGGAATTATGATATTATCATCAAACTTACTCTTGTAAGATTTTGTCATGTTGATCATTTTTGCAATTTATTGTTTTTATCCATCTAATAAAAGTTTTCAAGAAAATGATCAAAAACAATGAAATTTAAAAAAAAAAAAAAGAAAGAAAAAAAAAAAAAAAAAAGAAAAAAAAAAAAAAGAAAAAAAAAAACCTCAATATCTCAGGGGCAACAACTCTTACATAGATTAACATAAAGACACCAAGCCTACTACATTGTAAGATCTTTTGGTGCTAAACATTTTTATAATTTAATGTTATTATCAATCTTTAATAGTTTTCAAGAAAATGGTCAAAAACAGCAAATTTGCAAAACAATAACATTATCACAAGGGCAACAACTCTTACATGGATTAACATTTAGATACGAAACTTGCCACATTGTTAGATTCTGTTGTGCTGAACATTTTTGTATTTTATTGTTAATATTCATCTATAATAGTTTTCAAGTCAAAAAAAAAATTTCAGGGGCAACAACTCTTACACGGATAAACACAAAGCTACGAAACCTGCTTCCTTGCTAGATCTTGTCATGCTGAACATTTTCCCAATTTATTTTTATTATCTACTTCTAACATTTTTTTTTTAAAAATGTAAAAAACAGCAAAATTTACAAAAAAGTACCATACTGTGGGACAATAACTCCAAAAGTTTTTGTCTTAAATCTTACAAATCTAACATATCATTAGATCTTACCACGCCTATCAATTTTAAAACATACTAAGCATAAAATATCTGACAAAACAGGTACCAAAAACTCAAAGGTAAAAAAAAAGGTCGGGACCTTGACCTTTGACCTCATTTTAAAGGACATTCCAAGTTGACATCAAAGGTCATTATCTTTGCAAACAATCGAGATATAGCATTTTTAAGACAATTTCGAAATTCTAAAAATTTTAACGCAAAAAAGGGTAACCTATTTTTCGACCGAATTTCACAAAATGAACAAACTATAAGCTTAGGACCCTAGAGAAGCCAAATATCACATCAGTTTTAATCTCCCATAGTTGCTTTCGGAGAAGAAGATTTTTAAAGATTTTTGCACCCCTAGGTCACCTTGACCTAGTTTTGGTAGCCATGGCAACGCCATGAACAAATCTGAATTGCACCGACTCATACATGCCTCTGACCAAGTATCATTGAAATCTGTCCAGCAGTTTTGGAGGAAAACCCAAAAATAGGTGTTAAAGACGCAAACACGCACGCACACACGCACACACACGCACGCACGCATATACACACGCTGCGCTATGCAATAAGCTAACATGACCTTTGGTCAGGTGAGCTAATAAGGCCGAACAAAAGGATATCAATGCTTTATACTTTTCCTGATACGAAAAGATTGTAATATCATGTGTGGCCATTTCTCACCTGCAAAACGGCAAAATGATTTTCGATCAAAAGAAACAAAAGAGCGCTTTAATCAGCTTCACTTATCCAAGTACAGTAGTCTAATTATTATCATGATATTAATTGTCTATCAGTTATTACAGCAGCCCAGTAGTGTCATCCCGTATATCACTACACTTACATTTAATATGTTATACAAACATTGATCAGATCCAGAGTTATTGATGTCTTGATTCTTTACTTATGGCCGTAAGAGGTTTAGTTTTCTTCATGGAGATTTAAGTGACATCCATGTAAGATTTATTTCTATTTATAGATTTACGAGTTTTTAACTTGTCCGTTATGGTTTGTGCTCTGTGACTAGAAATTTCAGCTACACCAACGGCTTCCAAACTCTTCATAATAGTCTTAATACTGTGACACTTGAAACTTAATCTAGGCAATGTAACAATTATTGTTTGTCAGATAAAAATGTTCTACATGAATTACTATGAAGGTTTTCATAGAAAATTGCTTTTTGATTTTAGCATTATACCTCATCAGGCCAATTTCGAAATGTAGAACGGGCACTAGAAATTAAACAGAAAATCTCGAATCTCGAATCCCCCGAAATAATACGTATGTCAAACGCATTTGATTAATTAATGCTTCTTATTAGATTCAATTTCAGAACTAAAGTCCACTCGTATCAACTTTTATATGACGGGAAACCATCTTCGGATTCTTTGTCATCCTTGTCCAAAGCGTCCATTTGATAATTACTTTGGTTGCCATGACAGATCACGTAACCCTTCGATGTCCCGGATGATGGCGACGATTTCTGTTTACATAATACACATATGATGATCATACTTGATATGAAGGCAGAAATACCACCGAATGCTAACAGAATAATTGAATACGGAACACAGGCGTTGATTTTCGCTCCACGAAATGTCATTGTCTTTGTGTAAATTTTTAAATTTTCATAAGCAAATCTCCCTGTAGGAACAAGTGTTTGTATTGCTGTAAAAACAAATGAAATAAATTAACGTCAACAAAAATAAACTCACAAACAAAGCTAAATCAATTTATAATATTCTTTACTAGCAAACAAATGAAATTAGTTAGTCGTGTAACTCAGCATCAAAGAACAAAACTGACTTTTAATGTACATATCATACAGAACACAAGTCAATATCATGATGTAAACAGAATTATTATACGACTGCTGAGTCAATAAACGAGTAGTAGATATCAAAAATATCATCAAAATGATATAAAATTATTGGTTCTATATAGAATAACAAAATTACCTATAGATCAACACATGAAAATTTAAAACAAGAGGCCCATGGGCCTTAACGCTCACCCGAGGATACGTCCAAAATTGTTTGCAAAGTGCAAAAGACAATATATTAGGTACAGAAACTTTACAAGTTTTCTCAAGTTAAGAACTCCCACAAAACTTAATCAGAAATATATCCAGTCACATTTCATTTATAAGTAGCATATATAATATGCATGAAGTTATTGTAACGCAATGAATAATTTTCAAATAATTAACAAATTTTAGTATACTTATACAGCTATGTCCTTGACCTTTGAACATATATGACCTTGAACCATATATGATCACCATGTCAATAACTACGATGTTCTAATATACATGCCTAAACAAAAAAGTAACAGTTTCCAAGATAATAAGCAATTTATGTCTTCTTTTGCAGCTGTGACCTTCACCTTTGAACACATGACCTTGAACCATATATCAGAATGATCATTGCTGCAATATCTACAATATTCTAATATACATGCCTATAAAAAAAATAACAGTTTTCAAGATAATTACCAATTTAAGTATTATTTTGCAGCTGTGACCTTGACCTTTCAATATATGACCTTGAACCATATACAAAATGATCACCATATCAATTCCTACAACATTTTAATATACATGCCTATACAAAAAGTTAACAGTTTTTAAGATAATAAGCAATTTAGATCTTCTTTTGCTGCTGTGACCTTGACCTTTGATCATATGACCTTGAACCATATATCAAAATGATCATTGTCACAATAACTACAATATTCTAATATACATGCCTATACAAAAAGTTGACAATTTTCAAGATAATTAGCAATTTAAGTCTTATTTTGCAGCTGTGACCTTGACACTTGAACATATGACCTTGAACCATTTATCAAAATGATCACTATATCAATTCCTACAACATTTTAATATACATGCCTATACAAAAAATTAACAGTTTTCAAGATAATTAACAATTTAAGTCTTATTTTGCAGCTGTGACCTTGACCTTTGATCATATGACTTTGAACTATATATCAAAATGATCGTTGTTACAATACCTGCAATATTTTAATATACATGCCTATACAAAAAGTTAACAGTTTCCAAGATAATTAGCAATTTAAGTCTTATTTTGCAGCTGTGACCTTGACCTTTGAACATATGACCTTGAACCATACATCAAAATGATTGTTGTCACAATACCTACAATATTCTAATATACATGCCTATACAAAAAGTTAACGGTTTTCCAGATAATTAGCAATTTAAGTTTTATTTTGCAGCTGTGACCTTGACCTTTTAACATATGACCTTGAACCATATAGCACAATGATCGCCGTATCAATTCCTACAATATTCTTATATACATGCCTATACAAAAAATTAATAGCTTTCAAGATAATTAGCAATTTTTGTCTTCTTCTGCATCTGTGACCTTGACCTTTGGTCATATGACCTTAAACCATATATCAAAATGATCATTGTCACAATACCTACAATATTCTAATAAATATGCCTATACAAAAAGTTGACAGTTTTCAAGATTATTAGCAATATAAGTTTATTTTGCAGCTGTGACCTTGACCTTTTAACATATGACCTAGAACCATATAGCACAATGATTGCCATATCAATTCCTACAATATTCTAATATACATGCCTATACAAAAAGTTAATAGTTTTCAAGATAATTAGCAATTTAAGTTTTATTTTGCAGCTGTGACCTTGGCCTTTGAACATATGACCTTGAACCATATAGCACAATGATCGCCATATCAATTCCTACAATATTCTAATATACATGCCTATACAAAAAGTAAATAGTTTTCAAGATAATTAGCAATTTATGTCTTCTTCTGCATCTGTGACCTTGACCTTTGATCATATGACCTTAAACCAATATATCAAAATGATCATTGTCACAATACCTACAATTTTCTAATATACATGCCTATACAAAAAGATTATAGTTTTCAAGATAATGCACAATTTTGGTATTTATAAGCCAAAAATAACATTTCAGGCGCAACAACTCTTACATGGATTTTCATATAGTTTTGAAACTTGGTACCTTTTTAAATTTTGTCATGCTGAACATTTTAACAATGATTTGATTTCATGTATATCTTAATATTTGCAAGAAAATTGCCTAAAACTGCATAAATCACAAATTAGGTCATGACCTTGATTTGTGACCTTGACCCTAATTTAAAAGTCATTTCAAGAAAAAGTCAAAACTGAAAACCCCATGTCATTATCTGGTCAAATAGTCAAGTTATAACAATTTTAAGCCATTTTACGAAATTTTTAAAATTAAACGCAAAAATGCGTTACCCATTTTTCGACCAAATTTCACGAAATGAACAAACTATAGGCTTAAGACCCTAGAGAAGCCAAATATCACATCAGATTTTTTCTCCCATCGTCGGTTTTGGAGAAGAAGATATTTTAAGATTTTTGGACCCATAGGTCACCTTGACCTAGTTTTGATAGCCATGGCAACGCCATGAACAAATCTGAATTGCACCGGCCCATATATGCTTCTGACCAAGTATCATTGAAATCTGTCCAGCAGTTTTGGAGGAAAACCCAAAAATAGGTGTTAAAGACGCAAACACGCACGCACACACGCACACACACGCACGCACGCACATACACACGCCGCGCCATGCCATAAGCTCACATGACCTTTCGGTCAGATGAGCTAAAAAAGGATAAAATATGTATCAATATTACAAAAATAAATAAATAAATAAATAAATAAATAAATAAATATAATAAAATAAATAAAATAACAAAACGTTTATTTTCTCAGACTTTAAAATTGCAAAAAATGTGATACAGAAAGTATCTATAATCTGCTAGTATCTACAATGGAGGATCACTAAAAGTTACAGATACACGAATAAATAATTTGCAATATATCCATAACGAAAATATAGAAAAATAATCACAACCTATATCATTCTATATTAAACACAAGTATATTTAAATTTCTCGTAATCTTCTTGTCATTTTGTAAATAGCATTGTATTATCTTATTTAAAGGTAGTATTATAGATGTCAGTCAGTAAGTAACTCATACAACGTACACGTGTATAACAACCAAATCGACAGCCAGAAATCAATATCCATAGCATCCATAATTAAACAGGTGATATAGATGTTTCTAATGAAAAAACACAAAATTCTATACAGACCAAATTACTCTATATAGTGATGTACAAACTGATTATTTAATTAGAAATCTCTAACTCAGCAAAATTCAGTTGATCTTGAACCTTCGTCAACACACACACACACACACACACACACACACACACACATGTGTGTGTGTGTAAAGATCTCTTTTATGAATCAGAAAAACGTTTTCATTCTTCGGCGTTTTTATCAAGTTGTTTTAAATGCGTTTGTCTTTCTTTTTTGGTCTCGTTAATCTGTTTCTGTTATTAATTTATACTGTGTCAAGTGTTTTTTGCTTGAATTCGCAAAATTCAGTTTTGGGCAAAAAATAATTTCTTTCTGCTATTAAACCGATATCGCCTGAACACATGGTCACAATCATGTGGTTTGGACACGCTATGGATTTGTTTGGCAATTTGTTATAAATTTTACTGGAGAGTAAATGCACATTCCCTAACGTTTTCCTAGACCAGAATTTGTGAACTCATTTGTACATTTACTCTTTTAATAAATGTATACTTGTATACTGAAGCAACAACAACAATTGCTGATCGTATATATCTGACAAATATATATATATATATATATATATATATATATATATATATATATATATATATATATATATATATATATATATATATATATATATAAACAAATCCCTTGCTTATTATTTGATTTAAACTTACGTTCAAATGTAGCACATGATAGTTCCAAAATGTTTTTAAAATGATTAAGAGCCATCGGGAATATTGATCTTAAAGATGCCTCTAGAACTATAGTTTTGCTGCAGTATCAGACGTATGTCGTGTGTTCTTAACAGCTCTGCCCTCTTTGGATTATTTCAATCTAAATATTCAGTAACATTTAAAATTGTTATATATTTCGTTTATATGATGTACTAGTTACCTCCGGTAAGAAGTATTGTTGCTGATGCTATTCCACAAGTTCTTTTCCTTTCTTTACCACCAAACAAAAAAGATAAAATTATTCCACCCAAAATGGACAAAATTCCAAATGTTGCTTCCAGCTGCGGTTCCAAAAACGTTACGTTGAAGATTGCTGAAATATAAAACAAAATGATTTTTGTACAGTAAAGAAAAAATGTGATATAAAAATCGTCACTTTTAGAGTAACGAAATAAAATACAGAAAAACATCAGTCTTTAAGTTAACATAAAAAATATAAGAATCCATTATTTTTTACTGAGTAACATATTATAAATTGTTACTCTTTACTGAGTACTGAGTAACATTCCTTAGGAAAAAATATTATATATAAAAACATTACGCTTTTAGTAAGAAAAACTGTTACTCCTTAAATAACAAAATATTATATACATGTTACTCTTTCAGTTAGAAATATTTTACAGAAAATGATTTTTGATTTTCTTTTGGTTACAATTTCAAAATTATGCTCTGTATCACTGTTTAATGATTTAGCTGAGAGCAAATATCATTTAGTGTGACAAATTATACGTAATAGTTAATTTTATAATAAATAGACTCGGATTGTGCTTGTCTTGTTTTTCCGTTTCTCTCATTAATGTTTATTATTTTTATGTTCTGTGTGTAACATTGGCTGCATTACCAAGTGCGGTTTTTCTTTCTCTTTTGTGATTTGTCATAATCAAAATCTTATCTATTTAAGACGTTTAAAAGATACGCACCGATACGTTAAAACTTTATTTGAACATATCGTTTGTTTCTGACTGTTGTAAAATAAAATAACATACATGTATTTTGAGTCACAGATATATTATCTGCAGTCTTCTATATTTTTTGTTGATTTAAAGATTATTACCAAATGTAGCTAAATGAATGAAATTTAGCCATAATAACAACCATTCAGTCACAATATCAGTGAGAGGGATGATATAAAAGCCTGCGATTATGACTGGCGTATCGTGTTTACGAACGTCGTCAATCAGTCACACAGTTATTGATCATTTGTCCAAATTACAGGGCACTATCTTTTTACCGTTACATCATAATGTCTGAATCTACCAGCCTATATTAACTCAATTTGTCACAAAATACTTTCTCGTTTATTCAGAAAATGTTAAAAAAAAGCAGGAGAAACTTGATTTCAGAGATTGAATTTGAAGGTTAAATACAGAAGGTTCTGTTCTATAAAATCGCTGTCATATATGTTTCATTTTAAAACATTTTACTTCCTATCTTTGTCTAATTGTAACCCTAACCCTGACATTCTAATCGTTTATTAATTATATAGTAAATGTGATTTCTTTATATCTAGCAGTTTTTGTTATTTTTGTGATTAAGACAGAACTGTTATCTGTTTGGAGTATTAGAATCAAATCTGAACTCGTTTGATAGGTTGACCAGTATTATCCCTAATTTCAAAATAACATTTGACAGTCTAAAAATATGAAGTCCTCCTTTATTCTTTCGTCAATACACCATCGCCTTTTACACTTCAAGAACTCCTACACAACAAATGTAAGCTTACTGATTTTATAGTGTCCTTGTCTTGTCTTTAAGATGTAAAATTGGTTTTATTTTTCATGCGCAATACTACTTTTGCTTGTAAGGCTAAGAGTTGTCTTGTCACTTGCCACGGAGTTACCTTGAGTGTTTTGGAGATTGGAGATAAACACAAAATGT
The DNA here is from genome assembly GCA_029721355.1 of Tegillarca granosa. Lineage (NCBI taxonomy): Eukaryota > Metazoa > Mollusca > Bivalvia > Arcoida > Arcidae > Tegillarca > Tegillarca granosa. The sequence continues at coordinate 4,421,203 of CM056603.1, forward strand.
AAACTACTTTGTTTACATTTTTTACCATTTGTTCTGGCTCTTTAAACATTTTAACCTTTCCTCGATATAGATAAATAAAGGTTTTGTGACTAATTAAGTTAAGAGACTGCGTCTTGTGTAAATACCCGTATGTTAGAGAGGTCTCCAGTCATAGAACACAAACGTCTTTTGCACTAGAAACATTAGTGCAGTTAGAAGTTATTTAACGTTAAACTATTTCTAGTTTGTTTTTTTAACAAAGCTCAATTTCTTCATTTTATTGACAATTATATCAGGTAAAAATATGCAGGTTATAAAATATCACTAACAAACGCTTTGTTTTATAACCTTTTTGTTGGATTAATTAAGTCAAGGTAGCAAAATGCTACGCCCACCAACATTCTTAAAAAGGTATAAGCCTTATGCTTATCAAGTTACAATGCGAGTTGAAGACATTCGAATCAAAACGTGATTTGTTTGGATATGCGACGACCTTTGATATTTTTGTTTGCTGATATTTCACTTGTTTTGTGAATGACAACATCTTATGCTAAAACAATACTTTACAAAACATTTACCCCCCCCCCTCCCATAAGATCCCTTGTTCAAAATCAAATTATTTTAATCAATGATCAATAACAAATAAAATCAATTTATTATTACAAAATCGGGATTTGTAAAACAGTCCAAAATTTATGTTGAAACAAAACATTCCAAAAATGTTAAATGATATACAAGGAACAAATATATACTGATCAGTTCATTAATGTGATGATGTTTGAGATATTTTGCCCCCGGTAATCTTAATGGGCTTTAAAGATTTGATTAAATTTAATTTAATATAGAGTTTTCTTCCCAGTTAATAATATTTCACTTATTTTGAGACGTCACCAGCTATAGGTGAAATGGCATAATTTTGACCTTTGTGGTGCTCTTAGGGCAATATGTAGGGAGGGTTCTTTAACGTGCCACGCCTGTCGTGACATGGGAATCGATTTCTAAATACCGAGTGCTTGGCGAAAGAACAGTCACTACTATTTTCAAGTCTTGGTGAGACTTGGCCGGTGGCTTATAGTGAAGAATAAACACTGGAATTAATTATGTTATATTTAAACACTTATGTAAAACAATGTGACAACATCCATGTAGAGAACATCTCTGTTTCCACAATTACATTTGTTATATATCAGAATAAATAAACAAAGAATCCCAGATTACGTAATGTCTTACTTTTCTTTAGAAACATTTAAACATCAGCAAACGTGATGGATCCTTGTTGCAGACAATATAAATGTCACCAAATGCATAGATTTATTACAACATTTCGTGAATTATATAACACGCAAAATAATGAAGCGGTGCTTGGCTAAAAGTCCAAGTCAGGGAACGCGATATAGTGATTTTTTGCTCCATACGACTTGAAGACTTATTGGAGTTTAGACTTCTGGTATCGGTACAGTATTGTTTACTTGCATCTGTTCACTTCTATACTGTTGTTTGTTCATAAACAAGTTTACATTTAGACTACCAGAAAACCATGAACATTGATATATTGAAAAAGTTTTTCAAAAGTTAATTTTTACGTATTGTTTCTGGAATCAGTAAAATGAACTTTATTTACATACATTGTATTTGTACCTATTGCTTTATTAATAGTTACCACTTTTCATTACTTTGTAGGTCTGGGTTTTAATGAAGTAAAACTAACAACAAAGTACCTAAATAAACCAATCAAAGAATCAGGGCTAACAGCACTAAATCAGTTAATGTATGCTATTTCAGTCGACGAATACAGGTAAACAAAATCAATCGATGGATTTTCGGGTAGACAAAAGTGAATCAGTCGATGGATGCTTCGGTTGACAATAGTAGATATGTCGATGGATGCTCGGGAAGACAATAGTAAATCTGTCGATGTATGTTCGGGTAGACAATAATAAATCTGTGATGGATGTTCGGGTAGACAATAGTGAATTTGTGATGAATGTTCGGGTAGACAATAGTAAATCTGTCGATGTATGTTCGGGTAGACAATAGTAAATCTGTCGATGTATGTTCGGGTAGACAATAATAAATCTGTGATGGATGTTCGGGTAGACAATAGTAAATCTGTCGATGGATGTTCGGGTATACAATAGTGAATCTGTCGATGTATGTTCGGGTAGACAAAAGTAATTTTGTTAGTGGATGCTCGGGTAGACAATAGTAAATCTGTCGATGTATGTTCGGGTAGACAATAATAAATCTGTCGATGTATGTTCGGGTAGACAATAGTGAATCTGTGATGGATGTTTGGGTAGACAATAGTAAATCAGCCGATGGATGTTCGGGTAGACAATAAAAAATCTGTGATGGATGTTCGGGTAGACAATAGTGAATCTGTGATGAATGTTCGGGTAGACAATAGTAAATCTGTCATCGATGTTCGGGTAGACAATAGTAAATCTGTCGATGTATGTTCGGGTAGACAATAATAAATCTGTGATGGATGTTCGGGTAGACAAAAGTAATTTTGTTAGTGGATGTTCGGGTAGACAATAGTAAATCTGTCGATGGATGTTCGGGTAGACAATAGTAAATCTGTCGATGTATGTTCGGGTAGACAATAATAAATCTGTGATGGATGTTCGGGTAGACAAAAGTAATTTTGTTAGTGGATGCTCGGGTAAACAATAGTAAATCTGTCGATGAATGTTCGGGTAGACAATAGTAAATCTGTCGATGGATGTTCGGGTAGACAATAGAAAATATGTCGATAAATGTTCGGGTAGACAATAGTAAATATGTCGATGAATGTTCGGGTAGACAATAGAAAATCTGTCGACGAATGTTCGGGTAGACAATGGTAAATTGATTGTTAAACTAGAGAGAACTATGTTGTTTGTAACACATCATAAGGCTTTATCTAAAAAATCAATTCAACACAGATAGGATTAAGCTTTACTTTCATTTTCCTTGTTTTTAATTTGTTTTATTTAATAAAGAGTTAATTAAATGTCACACCGTCAGTGTTTTTTCTCTACCTAACGACTTTTTTCGTTTATAAAACTTGTTAAGGGCTTACGTTGTCTCTTATTGATTATCAAATGTTAAGTTTTCTATCTGCCTTGAATCCCCATGAATTCCTTAATTATATCTAAAAATATTTGACGGAGACACTATTTCCCGAGAAATTTCCGAAACAATTTCCCTTTACATTGTTCATTATATATACTTATTCTTCAGAATATTTATTTTTCTGATATTCGTCTTCCTTTTAGAAAATCTGCGACGATGATATTACTTAGTCTAGATAATATTTTTGTTGGTATTTCAAGCATGTATAGACCAAGTCTGAAAGTTATCGATCTGGCTATCTGAGAATTGTTCTCTGTCGAGAAAGACTGATTAAATAATAGTTCTATTGTCAGGCATTAATAACTATACAATATCATGCAGAATGATTATTTTCTCGCTGAGTTTTATATTTTCACATAAAGATTGGTATCATAAAGTAAGCGTTTTAAAAGTCTGACTCTGTGAAAACACTTTATATGTTTCATTATCGACCTCAGTAACACTTACATGACTTAACTGGAATTAAGAGAGAAAAAAAGCGCTTGGGTAATGAAGGATTTCAGCGATAAAAAACTCCTAAATCAATTTTCTCAGTTCAATATTTTATCCAGTCGATAAAAAGAATCTAGATAATTTATTGGTGATATGTGAATGTATTTTAATAAAACATCCGGTTTTAACCGATCTATTTCTTGGCTTTGATGTCGTTAATCTCTAAAGGAGAACCTCTAATCTGAAAAGTTCTCTAAAATGACTTATTGGTTTCCGATAATTCTGGGACGCTGAAATTTTGAACAATCTTGTATACATTCTTTGTTAATATGTCATAAAAATGCGACAAGATCCAACAAGAACCAGTGTGTGTGTGTGTGTGTGTGTGTGTGTGTGTGTGTCAACATAATTTTTTTAAATTGACTATAAATAAATAAATAAATAAAAAAAATAAATAAAAGCTATTGATTGATTTTTAAAGTTTTAAGAAAAAGCCATTGTGGTTTATTTTATCCACATCGTTAGATACAAGTTTTAAATCTTTTTTCGATCCTTTGGTATTTCGTGATGTTTGTATCTTTGATTATTGACATGTTCACGGTTACAAAAGTTCACGTAGTTTCATTTTTCCCTTTTTAATTTTTGTGCTCTGAGAATTTGGATTCTATATGACCCACAGGAAAAATAAATCGTGTTTCAGAAATCGCTGACAAGCTAAAAATAACTATAACTAATTGTCCTTCATTTATATTTTTATTCTCTCTCTCTCTCTCTCTCTCTCTCTCTCTCTCTCTCTCTCTCTCTCTCTCTCTCTCTCTCTCAGTATGTTATCACAACAAAACAATCTTAAATAATCCTGTCACGGTATTTAAATAATCTGTATAAATTACCCCATGACTAACTTTAGAAGTATTTGGTAGCATAAAAAATTCTAGATTTCTAAACTGTATCTCGTTCTTTTTATCTGGTATTAGTGTTTTAGCATAAAACCATGTCAAACAGTAATGCTTGCTAAGTACTACAGTATAAACTTAAATATCAACTACAACGAGTGTTACACTATTGTGAAATGGTAAGACACATAACAATTAAGCTTTGTCTATTCAGAAAGTGGTACAACGTGTAACGCTAACTTATAATAATCTGCATTAATTGAACACTATCGTTATGTGTTTAATTAGAAATGTAGCTTAACCGAAAGACTATTTTTAATTGTTGTATTGGCATCGTGTGGTTTTTTTCACATGTCTATTTTACAGTAGTAGTATCAAATGAAAATAGAGAATAAGCCATCAATAAAAAAACAGTCGTTTTAATCGAATTATACCCTCGGGACACGAGCGTGTAGTAACAACTTTACAATAAGAAGACACGTTAGCAATAAAGAAAATAGACCATCCGCAAAAATCATTTGATCATTTCTTCTGTTAACTGTTTCGTAACTATTAGCTTAACCGTGCTAAAATTATAACTCAGATACAACAGTTAATATAGACCATCCAGTATGTCCACAGAGAGAGAGAGAGAGAGAGAGAGAGAGAGAGAGAGAGAGAGAGAGAGAGAGAGAGAGAGAGAGAGAGAGAGAGAGGTGGTGGGTTCGAAGCCCGAGTGGGTCATACATTGAGATACTGCTTTCTCGTTGGCCCTTGGTATTAAGATAACAGAGTATCGACTGGTTTCAAGATAACGGGACTTTGGAAATGGAATGCTTGTCTGTGGCATACTAACTCTGTGAGCTAGCATATTAAGGACGTGAGTACACGACGGACCATACTCGCGCATCTCACACACACTCACGCGGATTTGTTTTTAGGTTAATCTTTTAATAAACTTGCTCGTCTCAAGTAGCTGAAAACTTGATGATGTGACGTTACACAACATTACAACTAACAATATGGCCAAGTATATCCCATAGTGGAGAACCCATCAATCCACTTATATGAACAGGAATGGTACTTTGATTGCGTAATTGGTTATAACACAGTCCACCAAATGTTTCTCAGAAAAATCAAACTCGCCAACAAATGCAAAAGCACCTGCATGTCTGTGCAGAGCAGTACCGTAATTGACGTTGTTATTTACACACCGTTTTTATCATCACTAGAGTGTTATAATATAATTCACATTAAAATAGAATGTACAGCTATAAAATGTCATCAGACAAAGAAACCGAGGTTTAATAAAATGGCTACATAACACGTTTGAAAAGGTTTTCAAAAATAACTGCTTCATTCATTAAAACGATACGTGAATTCTGTACTATTTATTAAAACGACACATGCATTCTGTATTATTTATCTTTAAATACATTGCTAAAGTTTCTTAATCAGATTGAAATAAATGATAAAAGTCAGTAGATCTGACTCTAATTGGCCAAGGGTTTTCTCTCGCCATTCTTCCCGATAAAAAGTTATAAAAGCCGCGTTTCTTGTGTGTAGACATATATACTTCGCCTATTCTGAAGTGACTAAAATATTTGACTTCTTGTGGTTAACATTTTGACCATATAAATGCGGAAGTTATTATTATTGAATTACAAGTTATTCTATGAAGAATAAACTCTATATGAACATTGTAAGAGCCAGTCATTGATTTTTGTTTCTTCAACACGTCTAAAACGTAACTATATTAAATTAAAAATATTTCACACGGCTAGGATAACACAATATTCACAGGAGACCATAGAGTGTGAATCTAAATGATGAAACAACTCCTCTACAGGGTTGATCGTATCACTTGTCATGCTGTTCATCAATTCAATTAACTCAATTATGTAAAGTTCAAAAGCCAATATCTTAAATTCAATTAAGCTGAAGAAATGAGATGTTTCAAAATAAAACACTTTCAGGTTTTATACTCTGATGAATACTTACCAAAATCTGCTGTTGTGGGAGTCAGAGAATACTAGTAGTGGATTTAATTTTCAATCATTACATACAATTGTTTGTAACACAAACAATAATACATTGTGCATTAAATGCTAATCAAGTTTATTAAGCAAAAATAAACAAATAAATATAATAATAATAATAATAATAATAACAAAAAAAAAAAAAAAAAAAAAAAAAAAAAAAAAAAAAAAATACGTTGAAAAGATCCAGAGTTTTCTGGAAAAAGTCATTATATTTAGATGACAGATTCGGATCCAACTTTGACATTATTGTACATACAATTAGCTCAGTAAAGTATAATTTCAAGCGCGTTTGTAACATTTATAAAAGACATCGAAATCCTCCAAATCTAAATACACAATGGGGGTTCACGTTTATTTGACTTTATCACTTTGCCGCCATCTTTGTTCTTCATGTTCCTGCAAGATGAGTAATAGGAAGTGTGAGGTTTTGCTCATAAATGTGCACGTTTTTGTCGTTATGCCGACACAAGAACAATGTTCTTGACCCGAGAACATTTCACTCTAAGATATCCTTACACTTCAGGCCCGTAGCAGCAAATTTAAAAGGGGGGGGGGCAAAATTAAATACACAAAAATTATGTTTTACAAATAAAGTATGAATATTGATAATGAAATTCTGATCAGATGTGTGGTACGTTTGAAGGGAAAGGTTCATCTAGTCAGTCATTTTCAGTTTGAATCCTGAATGATATATCCAGATGCAACACATGCCTTGAAGCTCTTCTGAATACCTCTAAATAAGCAAGGTTGAAAAAAGCTTCAGAACACTAGTACACAAAAGATGGAGGTATTGAACCATTTGAAAGGTACCTTAGTCTGTTTGATAGGAAATGTTCATCTAGTCAGTCCTTGCCTGTAATGTCTTAACAAGTCCATTTCACGGCAACTAATTAGAATCAAACAAATTGAAATTATTTCTTATAAAGAAAAAAATGTGTATATTATCTTCATTTATTGTGTTATTTTAGCTCTCGAGCATTAAAATGTTTTACTTTGTATCATCATCAGTAAAGTGTCAAAACAAACATTGCCTGTACGAATTTTTCTGCACAAATTGGTTCCCGATATTTATGAGATCTAACTTATCTGTTTCTTCTTTATATATGTGCAGAATCATCAAATGATTGATTCTTTTCTGTGACATACTTGCTCTTAAATATGACTTAACCCTACGAAGATAACTGAAAGATCGTTCACTAACTGCATTGGTAGCTGGTATTACCAAGATAAGACGAATTATGGTTTCTATTTCGCTGAAGAGAGTTAACTTTCCGTTTCGAATAAAATCGGACACTAACTGAACAGATGTCTCTTCTGGATGAACTTGAACGACAGTTTTCAAAGTACCAATCTGTGTTTCAAGATTTCTTTTGTTGATATCAGATTGGTAGAAGTTGCATACAAAGTTAAGTTCATTTTCATAGCGCTGGCCTGACACTGCTTTCAGCAAAACATTCTCTAAATTCACATACAACTGGTATCCAGGTTGATCTATCCTGTCTTTGATGCAATTAACCAAAAGATCCAATGCTTCAAAGTAATTCTTCCTGTACAGTTCTTTTACTGAAGAAGGTTGGTAAGTCTCGGCACCGTCATCAAGACGTTTAGGAAGTATTCTCTTTCTCGGAAGTTTTGGTTCATTGACGTTCAAATCCTGTCTTTTATTTTCAACTTTCTCCCAAAACAAACTGAAACTCTCTTCAGATCGTATCTTTTCCAACGTTCTCACTGTTAAAGACGACAAGTTATTTCCTTCAGAGGCTGACAAACGTTCCTTTTGTAACGCTTTACTGAGATTGTCACAATTCCTTAATAAGGTCTCCCCAAGAATGGTTCCAAACAAAAATTCAAACGTCTGCATGTAAAGTGATACACCTCTTATTCTGGATCTCATCTCTTGTTCTTTAACATAATCTAGCGCTTCCTCCCACACATCTTGCAGAATATTGTAGTTTTGAATTACACTGTACAGAGCCTCTGCTCTGACAGTCCAACGTGTTGGACACAACACTCGAATACCTGGTAAATCTCCGTCACCCAGGCTGTCTTTAACTGACTTAAAAATAGCATCTCTGCGTGGTGACAATTTAATCAATTTCGTTATTTCACGCGTATTCTCAAGTGCATCCTTAATTATCCTGCAACCTCTGATGGCATCTGAACAGGCAAGATTTAGTGCATGTCCATAGCAATGGGTATACACAGCTCTCTTCTCAATAGCGGTTAGTTTTGTCGCAACTCCTGATTTTGATCCAGCCATAGCACCTGCCATATCGTAACACTGACCTCTTACACGATCAAAAGACAGATTAAATCTCTCAAAAACATCTTTTATTGATGCGAATATAGTCACTGCTTCAGTGTTGGCGAGTTCGTATAAGCCAAGGAACTCTTCTTGCGGTTCAAAGTTTTCGTCAACCCACCTTAAGCATATAACAAGTTGTTCTTTATTAGATACATCAACAGTTTCATCTACCATAATTGACAGAAACTTTGTTTTTCTAATAGATGAGAGTTTGTTGCGCAAAATTGTATGTGCCATAATCTTAATAAATTCGTTTTGGATTTCTGCAGAAGTGTACTTGTCCTTTTTTTATTCAACCAGCTTTCAACTTTGGGGTCATCTAATCCTCGTAATTTTAAAAGCTGAATGAAGTTTGAATCAACCTCATCACCGTCACCACTAAGTGATTGACCCTGGCGTGCAAGATATCTTATATTTGACATTATCTTTAGTAAACACTGTCGGTTTTCTTTCTTCTTATCCATATGTTGCTGTGATAACAATTCTCCTACATCTGTAATCGAAGCTGGTATTGTAACTACCCGTTCAACTGCTTCCCTATGACATTGTGAACTTTCATGGTCTCTGAAGGAGTTCGTTGCTTTTTTCCACTTATTAAAACCATCTGAAATAAATGCACTTTCTTTGCATAAATTAGCCAATTTATGTTCTTGATAAGCTCGTATACATAAGAAGCAGTAAACTTTGTCAGAGTTCTCTTCATAATGGAGCCACGGCCAAGTACTAAACCAATTGTAAACGAAGGACCTTTTTCTTTTACCAATCGTTTTAGTTGGAAACTCCTTTTTAGGTTGATTTGGCTCATCTCCAGTGTTTGGCGTTTCTCACTCCGTGGACTGAGGCAACGTTTTTGTAGATATACTCATGTATTTAGTTGTACCTTTATCTGATTCTGTACTTTTGTCACCCTGAACTTGAGAAGTTAAGTGTGTAAACTTGGTTGAACAGGAAGCATCAGATGCAGATATGTTCTGGGTATCCTGAACATATGACTTTTGTGTCTTTAATGCAGATGACTCTTCTGTTAGAATGTCTGATGGGTTACTTTTGGATTGCCCCACCTCAGATTTAGAATTATCAATGGACGTTTTAACATCAAATGTCTGCTTTTGCACTGGCGAAAAAAATGACAAAACTGACAACTGTTTCTGTTTTTTTCTCGGGTTTGATGACCATTCTTTTTTTTGAAATTCTTTTCGTTTGGCACTTTCGTAAGTCATAATAAGAACGAAATGGTTTGGCTGAAACATTGTTCCAGGAGCATTTGACAGTAACCATCCCTGCTCCACAAAATAAACAGCAGCAGCATCTAAGTCACTTGAATATATCTGACCATTATAATAGGTCGCAAAACATAATTAACAACAGGATAAACTGAGATGATACTGCAATATTTTTCTAAAACCTCAGTAAGTGCCATCATTTGTAGCAAACCACTCCAAGACTTATCAACACAAGGTTTCAAAGCTTCATTTTCTATACATTCCACCAGACTTTTGTTCTTGTGATACAAAGATACAGTGTCTTCAGAAAGGAGAAGATCTATATATGTCGACTGGTGAGAAAGAGATCGCTTCAATACGTTATTCACTTTCCGCTTATCTAACGTGTAGTTATTTGCATTAAGAAAAAGCTCAGAAGCAGTTAACAATCTTAGACAGGTGTTCAATAATTCATTGCCATAAATGAACAGAGACGCAGCATTATACAAACAGTTACCATTGCCTGTTGTCTTGATAGCAACGGAATCAGTGGGCAGTGTTTCTACATCCCCTGGTATAAGGGACGTCGCTAATTCATCAACAGTCAAATTAGAAAATGCACAAAAATTCACGCGCTAGTTCAAGATATGTTCTTGTTCATTTTTTATGATTTGTACAGCTTGTCTATTATTTTCTAAAATCCTGTCGTGTAGTTCTTCCATGATTAAACTTTAACACATAAGTAGTGCATATTATACAACGCATATAGTAAATAGGAAGAAAGATCATATAAATAAACCACAAGATGAAAACAGAAAACTTTCATTTTCCGGAAACTGTACCGTCAACGTAAAATTAATAGTTTGTTTTAAATTATACTGAAATTTACAGTGATATCAACTGAATTTTAAACGAATTACGTTCCCTTAAGAAACTGAATTAAATTTTAGCCAAAAAAGTGGGGAGGGGGGGCAGTCCCCCCCCCCTGGCCCCCCTTTTCCTACGGGCCTGCACTTCAACTTCTAGAGTAATTTGCATAATAAACATTCAAAGTCCAAAGTATAAGTCAGTGTAATAACTAGATACATTTTGTACATGAAATAGAATAATTGATCATCATTGTGCATGCCTTATACACATTTATCTTTCAATAAGATTTTGCCACTTAAACATGTCGATTTGCTTATTGTTATCGTTAGAGTAATTTGTTAAAGTATTTAGATATTAAGGTACAGATTTCGGGAGCTGTTATGAAAGCGGGTAGTAAAATGATGAACTCGGAATTCGGGAAATCTTTTGAGAAAGGGTAGTCAAATCATTAACTCGAACATTAACTCAATTGCCGTAAGCTGTTTTGAGCATGATGTCATATTATTATATTGTCATATACCACTTTTTGAATGCATTTTTATGATTAAATTCAAAAAGTGGTATTTTTTGAATTTCTGAATGAAATATTTAAAAATTTATAATTTGTCAAATATGACAATGAACTTTGCAGTTGATTTACTTGAATGTCGCGAGTGAACAGCGCAAGTAATTAACATACTTTAAATTACTTTCTACTGTTCTTGATGTTTCATGTTATTGTAAAAGCTGATCTTAACATCTATATATCAATGTAAATGTTTAACGGTTGCTGTCAAGACATCAAGTGATTTAAAATGACTTTAATTAAGTACAGATCCTAAAATAGTGCTACTTAATATCTGCTGAAATAACTACATTTTGGTGTTTAGCAGACGACAGAAATGACATACCATTGAGACCTTTAACAAGACATTAATATGTTAACAAACCGGAAAAACAAATGTGTGATGAAATTAAACGTAACGAATCGTGTACGGCTACTGACTGGAAGTAATAGGAACAATCTAAATGTGTAATTCCTAATGGAAATCCTAGGAGAAACATTAGAGGAGGGATGTTATATTGACAATTCGAACACGTGTATACACCTTATGTAGAATCATGTTCGTTTCGATGTAATACATCGACTAATTTAAAAGGCAGTTGCAGACAAATTAAAGCACTTTATTGTTGCTACAAATTCAACAAACACATTTAGGATGATTGCCGAAAGTTTTGTGATCATATCAATATTATGTCAATAAAAAACAAATTTTTATATAACTCTATGTAAAGGCATTTTATATGTCCTTTCTCTTCCTGTTCTCTTGGACGACTTTAAGTATATCCAACTTCAAAGCGTTGTACAAATTAATGACAGTCTTCTTCATGACTATCACGATAGATACCTTTGTTTAAGATCCTAACTTTTTCAATATACTTTTATTAAGCTTATTATTTGACATATTATAAAGCATCATGCTGTTGACGACCGGTAAACGATACATTTCCTACAAAAACATACTTGCATGTATCAACAACGGTTTTAAATAAAACCATAACAAACACATGTAAAATATTAACACGAACTCTAAAAAATAAAATTTGTTCAAACTTTATCTTCTACAACCTTATGTCAAAAGATCAGCTACAACCTCATTTCAAAAGATCAGCTACAACCTCATGTCAAAAGATCAGCTACAATCTCATGTCAAAAGATCAGCTACAACCCCATGTCAAAACATCAGCTACAACCTCATGTCAAAAGATCAGCTACAATCTCATGTCAAAACATCGGCTACAACCTCATGTCAAAAGATCAGCTACCTCCTCATGTCAAAAGATCAGCTACAATCTCATGTCAAAAGATCAGCTACCTCCTCATGTCAAAACATCAGCTACAACCTCATTTCAAACGTTCAGCTACAACTTCTTGTCAAAAGATCAGCTACAACCTCATGTCAAAAGATCAGCTATAACCTCGTGTCAAAAGATCAGCTACAATCTCATGTCAAAAGATCAGCTACCTCCTCATGTCAAAACATCAGCTACAACGTCATTTCAAAAGATCAGCTACCTCCTCTTGTCAAAAGATCAGCTACAACCCCATGTCGAAAGATCACCTACAATCTCATATCAAAAGATCAGCTACAACGTCATGTCAAAACATCAGCTACAACCTTATGTCAAAAGATCAGCTACGACCTCATGTCAAAACATCAGCTACAATCTCATGTCAAAAGATCAGCTACAACCTCATGTGAAAAGATCAGCTTCAACCTCACGTGAAAAGAAGCTACCTCCTCATGTCAAAACATCAGCTACAACCTCATGTCAAAACATCAGCTACAATCTTATGTCAAAAGATCAGCTACCTCATGTCAAATGATCAGCTACAACCTCATGTCCAAAAGATCAGCTACAGCCTCATGTCAAAAGATCAGCTACAACCTAGTGTAAAAAATTCAGCTAAAACCTCGTGTCAAAAATTCAGCATCTTGACTGTTTCTGGCTTACTGACGTGGGACTTTATTAACTATTACATATGACAAATGCATTGTATTTTTATAATATATCGACTTTCGAAAACATTTTAATTTTCAGATACAAATGTTTAAATCTTTAGTAACCGTAAACCTAGATCACATGTACTGCACAATATGTTTTAAGATTTTTACCAAAAAATAAGATGTCTGCTTTTTTAGGTTTACTCTTTGGTCTACAAAATGTACTTAAACCTTCTCGATATTTACTTTTTATAGGTTTACTCTTTGGTCTACAAAATGTACTTAAACCTTCTCGATATTTACTTTTTATAGGTTTACTCTTTGGTCTACAAAATGTACTTAAACCTCCTCGATATTTACTTTTTATAGGTTTATTCTTTGGTCTACAAAATGTACTTAAACCTTCTCGATATTTACTTTTTATAGGTTTACTCTTTGGTCTACAAAATGTACTTAAACCTTCTCGATATTTACTTTTTATAGGTTTATTCTTTGGTCTACAAAATGTACTTAAACCTCCTCGATATTTACTTTTTATAGGTTTATTCTTTGGTCTACAAAATGTACTTAAACCTTCTCGATATTTACTTTTTATAGGTTTATTCTTTGGTCTACAAAATGTACTTAAACCTCCTCGATATTTACTTTTTATAGGTTTATTCTTTGGTCTACAAAATGTACTTAAACCTCCTCGATATTTACTTTTTATAGGTTTATTCTTTGGTCTACAAAATGTACTTAAACCTTCTCGATATTTACTTTTTATAGGTTTATTCTTTGGTCTACAAAATGTACTTAAACCTCCTCGATATTTACTTTTTATAGGTTTATTCTTTGGTCTACAAAATGTACTTAAACCTCCTCGATATTTACTTTTTATAGGTTTATTCTTTGGTCTACAAAATGTACTTAAACCTTCTCGATATTTACTTTTTATAGGTTTACTCTTTGGTCTACAAAATGTACTTAAACCTCCTCGATATTTACTTTTTATAGGTTTATTCTTTGGTCTACAAAATGTACTTAAACCTTCTCGATATTTACTTTTTATAGGTTTACTCTTTGGTCTACAAAATGTACTTAAACCTTCTCGATATTTACTTTTTATAGGTTTATTCTTTGGTCTACAAAATGTACTTAAACCTCCTCGATATTTACTTTTTATAGGTTTATTCTTTGGTCTACAAAATGTACTTAAACCTTCTCGATATTTACTTTTTATAGGTTTATTCTTTGGTCTACAAAATGTACTTAAACCTCCTCGATATTTACTTTTTATAGGTTTATTCTTTGGTCTACAAAATGTACTTAAACCTCCTCGATATTTACTTTTTATAGGTTTATTCTTTGGTCTACAAAATGTACTTAAACCTTCTCGATATTTACTTTTTATAGGTTTATTCTTTGGTCTACAAAATGTACTTAAACCTCCTCGATATTTACTTTTTATAGGTTTATTCTTTGGTCTACAAAATGTACTTAAACCTCCTCGATATTTACTTTTTATAGGTTTATTCTTTGGTCTACAAAATGTACTTAAACCTTCTCGATATTTACTTTTTATAGGTTTATTCTTTGGTCTACAAAATGTACTTAAACCTTCTCGATATTTACTTTTTATAGGTTTACTCTTTGGTCTACAAAATGTACTTAAACCTTCTCGATATTTACTTTTTATAGGTTTACTCTTTGGTCTACAAAATGTACTTAAACCTCCTCGATATTTACCTTTTATAGGTTTACTCTTTGGTCTACAAAATGTACTTAAACCTTCTCGATATTTACTTTTTATAGGTTTACTCTTTGGTCTACAAAATGTACTTAAACCTCCTCGATATTTACTTTTTATAGGTTTACTCTTTGGTCTACAAAATGTACTTAAACCTTCCTCGATATTTACTTTTTATAGGTTTACTCTTTGGTCTACAAAATGTACTTAAACCTCCTCGATATTTACTTTTTATAGGTTTACTCTTTGGTCTACAAAATGTACTTAAACCTTCTCGATATTTACTTTTTATAGGTTTACTCTTTGGTCTACAAAATGTACTTAAACCTCCTCGATATTTACTTTTTATAGGTTTACTCTTTGGTCTACAAAATGTACTTAAACCTTCTCGATATTTACTTTTTATAGGTTTATTCTTTGGTCTACAAAATGTACTTAAACCTCCTCGATATTTACTTTTTATAGGTTTACTCTTTGGTCTACAAAATGTACTTAAACCTCCTCGATATTTACTTTTTATAGGTTTATTCTTTGGTCTACAAAATGTACTTAAACCTCCTCGATATTTACTTTTTATAGGTTTACTCTTTGGTCTACAAAATGTACTTAAACCTTCTCGATATTTACTTTTTATAGGTTTATTCTTTGGTCTACAAAATGTACTTAAACCTCCTCGATATTTACTTTTTATAGGTTTACTCTTTGGTCTACAAAATGTACTTAAACCTCCTCGATATTTACTTTTTATAGGTTTATTCTTTGGTCTACAAAATGTACTTAAACCTCCTCGATATTTACTTTTTATAGGTTTACTCTTTGGTCTACAAAATGTACTTAAACCTTCTCGATATTTACTTTTTATAGGTTTATTCTTTGGTCTACAAAATGTACTTAAACCTCCTCGATATTTACTTTTTATAGGTTTACTCTTTGGTCTACAAAATGTACTTAAACCTCCTCGATATTTACTTTTTATAGGTTTACTCTTTGGTCTACAAAATGTACTTAAACCTTCTCGATATTTACTTTTTATAGGTTTATTCTTTGGTCTACAAAATGTACTTAAACCTTCTCGATATTTACTTTTTATAGGTTTACTCTTTGGTCTACAAAATGTACTTAAACCTCCTCGATATTTACTTTTTATAGGTTTATTCTTTGGTCTACAAAATGTACTTAAACCTTCTCGATATTTACTTTTTATAGGTTTACTCTTTGGTCTACAAAATGTACTTAAACCTCCTCGATATTTACTTTTTATAGGTTTACTCTTTGGTCTACAAAATGTACTTAAACCTCCTCGATATTTACTTTTTATAGGTTTATTCTTTGGTCTACAAAATGTACTTAAACCTCCTCGATATTTACCTTTTATAGGTTTACTCTTTGGTCTACAAAATGTACTTAAACCTCCTCGATATTTACTTTTTATAGGTTTACTCTTTGGTCTACAAAATGTACTTAAACCTCCTCGATATTTACTTTTTATAGGTTTACTCTTTGGTCTACAAAATGTACTTAAACCTCCTCGATATTTACTTTTTATAGGTTTATTCTTTGGTCTACAAAATGTACTTAAACCTCCTCGATATTTACTTTTTATAGGTTTACTCTTTGGTCTACAAAATGTACTTAAACCTTCTCGATATTTACTTTTTATAGGTTTATTCTTTGGTCTACAAAATGTACTTAAACCTCCTCGATATTTACTTTTTATAGGTTTACTCTTTGGTCTACAAAATGTACTTAAACCTTCTCGATATTTACTTTTTATAGGTTTATTCTTTGGTCTACAAAATGTACTTAAACCTCCTCGATATTTACCTTTTTATAGGTTTATTCTTTGGTCTACAAAATGTACTTAAACCTCCTCGATATTTACTTTTTATAGGTTTACTCTTTGGTCTACAAAATGTACTTAAACCTCCTCGATATTTACTTTTTATAGGTTTATTCTTTGGTCTACAAAATGTACTTAAACCTTCTCGATATTTACTTTTTATAGGTTTATTCTTTGGTCTACAAAATGTACTTAAACCTCCTCGATATTTACTTTTTATAGGTTTATTCTTTGGTCTACAAAATGTACTTAAACCTCCTCGATATTTACTTTTTATAGGTTTACTCTTTGGTCTACAAAATGTACTTAAACCTCCTCGATATTTACTTTTATAGGTTTATTCTTTGGTCTACAAAATGTACTTAAACCTTCTCGATATTTACTTTTTATAGGTTTATTCTTTGGTCTACAAAATGTACTTAAACCTCCTCGATATTTACCTTTTATAGGTTTATTCTTTGGTCTACAAAATGTACTTAAACCTCCTCGATATTTACTTTTTATAGGTTTATTCTTTGGTCTACAAAATGTACTTAAACCTCCTCGATATTTACTTTTTATAGGTTTATTCTTTGGTCTACAAAATGTACTTAAACCTCCTCGATATTTACTTTTTATAGGTTTATTCTTTGGTCTACAAAATGTACTTAAACCTCCTCGATATTTACTTTTTATAGGTTTATTCTTTGGTCTACAAAATGTACTTAAACCTCCTCGATATTTACTTTTTATAGGTTTATTCTTTGGTCTACAAAATGTACTTAAACCTCCTCGATATTTACTTTTTATAGGTTTATTCTTTGGTCTACAAAATGTACTTAAACCTCCTCGATATTTACTTTTTATAGGTTTATTCTTTGGTCTACAAAATGTACTTAAACCTCCTCGATATTTACTTTTTATAGGTTTACTCTTTGGTCTACAAAATGTACTTAAACCTTCTCGATATTTACTTTTTATAGGTTTATTCTTTGGTCTACAAAATGTACTTAAACCTCCTCGATATTTACTTTTTATAGGTTTATTCTTTGGTCTACAAAATGTACTTAAACCTCCTCGATATTTACTTTTTATAGGTTTATTCTTTGGTCTACAAAATGTACTTAAACCTCCTCGATATTTACTTTTTATAGGTTTATTCTTTGGTCTACAAAATGTACTTAAACCTCCTCGATATTTACTTTTTATAGGTTTACTCTTTGGTCTACAAAATGTACTTAAACCTTCTCGATATTTACTTTTTATAGGTTTACTCTTTGGTCTACAAAATGTACTTAAACCTCCTCGATATTTACTTTTTATAGGTTTACTCTTTGGTCTACAAAATGTACTTAAACCTTCTCGATATTTACTTTTTATAGGTTTACTCTTTGGTCTACAAAATGTACTTAAACCTCCTCGATATTTACTTTTTATAGGTTTATTCTTTGGTCTACAAAATGTACTTAAACCTTCTCGATATTTACTTTTTATAGGTTTATTCTTTGGTCTACAAAATGTACTTAAACCTCCTCGATATTTACTTTTTATAGGTTTATTCTTTGGTCTACAAAATGTACTTAAACCTTCTCGATATTTACTTTTTATAGGTTTACTCTTTGGTCTACAAAATGTACTTAAACCTTCTCGATATTTACTTTTTATAGGTTTATTCTTTGGTCTACAAAATGTACTTAAACCTCCTCGATATTTACTTTTTATAGGTTTATTCTTTGGTCTACAAAATGTACTTAAACCTCCTCGATATTTACTTTTTATAGGTTTATTCTTTGGTCTACAAAATGTACTTAAACCTTCTCGATATTTACTTTTTATAGGTTTACTCTTTGGTCTACAAAATGTACTTAAACCTCCTCGATATTTACTTTTTATAGGTTTACTCTTTGGTCTACAAAATGTACTTAAACCTCCTCGATATTTACTTTTTATAGGTTTATTCTTTGGTCTACAAAATGTACTTAAACCTCCTCGATATTTACTTTTTATAGGTTTATTCTTTGGTCTACAAAATGTACTTAAACCTTCTCGATATTTACTTTTTATAGGTTTATTCTTTGGTCTACAAAATGTACTTAAACCTCCTCGATATTTACTTTTTATAGGTTTATTCTTTGGTCTACAAAATGTACTTAAACCTCCTCGATATTTACTTTTTATAGGTTTATTCTTTGGTCTACAAAATGTACTTAAACCTTCTCGATATTTACTTTTTATAGGTTTATTCTTTGGTCTACAAAATGTACTTAAACCTCTCGATATTTACTTTTTATAGGTTTATTCTTTGGTCTACAAAATGTACTTAAACCTCCTCGATATTTACCTTTTATAGGTTTATTCTTTGGTCTACAAAATGTACTTAAACCTCCTCGATATTTACTTTTTATAGGTTTACTCTTTGGTCTACAAAATGTACTTAAACCTCCTCGATATTTACTTTTTATAGGTTTACTCTTTGGTCTACAAAATGTACTTAAACCTCCTCGATATTTACTTTTTATAGGTTTACTCTTTGGTCTACAAAATGTACTTAAACCTCCTCGATATTTACTTTTTAGGTTTATTCTTTGGTCTACAAAATGTACTTAAACCTTCTCGATATTTACTTTTTATAGGTTTACTCTTTGGTCTACAAAATGTACTTAAACCTCCTCGATATTTACTTTTTATAGGTTTATTCTTTGGTCTACAAAATGTACTTAAACCTTCTCGATATTTACTTTTTATAGGTTTATTCTTTGGTCTACAAAATGTACTTAAACCTTCTCGATATTTACTTTTTATAGGTTTATTCTTTGGTCTACAAAATGTACTTAAACCTTCTCGATATTTACTTTTTATAGGTTTATTCTTTGGTCTACAAAATGTACTTAAACCTCCTCGATATTTACTTTTTATAGGTTTATTCTTTGGTCTACAAAATGTACTTAAACCTTCTCGATATTTACTTTTTATAGGTTTATTCTTTGGTCTACAAAATGTACTTAAACCTCCTCGATATTTACCTTTTATAGGTTTATTCTTTGGTCTACAAAATGTACTTAAACCTTCTCGATATTTACTTTTTATAGGTTTATTCTTTGGTCTACAAAATGTACTTAAACCTTCTCGATATTTACTTTTTATAGGTTTATTCTTTGGTCTACAAAATGTACTTAAACCTTCTCGATATTTACTTTTTATAGGTTTATTCTTTGGTCTACAAAATGTACTTAAACCTCCTCGATATTTACTTTTATAGGTTTACTCTTTGGTCTACAAAATGTACTTAAACCTCCTCGATATTTACTTTTTATAGGTTTACTCTTTGGTCTACAAAATGTACTTAAACCTCCTCGATATTTACTTTTTATAGGTTTATTCTTTGGTCTACAAAATGTACTTAAACCTCCTCGATATTTACTTTTTATAGGTTTATTCTTTGGTCTACAAAATGTACTTAAACCTCCTCGATATTTACCTTTTATAGGTTTATTCTTTGGTCTACAAAATGTACTTAAACCTCCTCGATATTTACCTTTTATAGGTTTATTCTTTGGTCTACAAAATGTACTTAAACCTCCTCGATATTTACCTTTTATAGGTTTATTCTTTGGTCTACAAAATGTACTTAAACCTCCTCGATATTTACCTTTTATAGGTTTATTCTTTGGTCTACAAAATGTACTTAAACCTCCTCGATATTTACTTTTATAGGTTTATTCTTTGGTCTACAAAATGTACTTAAACCTCCTCGATATTTACTTTTTATAGGTTTATTCTTTGGTCTACAAAATGTACTTAAACCTTCTCGATATTTACCTTTTTATAGGTTTATTCTTTGGTCTACAAAATGTACTTAAACCTCCTCGATATTTACTTTTTATAGGTTTATTCTTTGGTCTACAAAATGTACTTAAACCTCCTCGATATTTACTTTTTATAGGTTTACTCTTTGGTCTACAAAATGTACTTAAACCTTCTCGATATTTACTTTTTATAGGTTTATTCTTTGGTCTACAAAATGTACTTAAACCTTCCTCGATATTTACTTTTATAGGTTTATTCTTTGGTCTACAAAATGTACTTAAACCTCCTCGATATTTACTTTTTATAGGTTTATTCTTTGGTCTACAAAATGTACTTAAACCTCTCGATATTTACTTTTTATAGGTTTATTCTTTGGTCTACAAAATGTACTTAAACCTTCCTCGATATTTACTTTTTATAGGTTTACTTCTTTGGTCTACAAAATGTACTTAAACCTTCTCGATATTTACTTTTTATAGGTTTATTCTTTGGTCTACAAAATGTACTTAAACCTTCTCGATATTTACTTTTTATAGGTTTACTCTTTGGTCTACAAAATGTACTTAAACCTTCTCGATATTTACTTTTTATAGGTTTACTCTTTGGTCTACAAAATGTACTTAAACCTTCTCGATATTTACTTTTTATAGGTTTACTCTTTGGTCTACAAAATGTACTTAAACCTTCTCGATATTTACTTTTTATAGGTTTATTCTTTGGTCTACAAAATGTACTTAAACCTTCTCGATATTTACTTTTTATAGGTTTATTCTTTGGTCTACAAAATGTACTTAAACCTCCTCGATATTTACTTTTTATAGGTTTATTCTTTGGTCTACAAAATGTACTTAAACCTCCTCGATATTTACTTTTTATAGGTTTATTCTTTGGTCTACAAAATGTACTTAAACCTCCTCGATATTTACCTTTTATAGGTTTATTCTTTGGTCTACAAAATGTACTTAAACCTCCTCGATATTTACCTTTTATAGGTTTATTCTTTGGTCTACAAAATGTACTTAAACCTCCTCGATATTTACCTTTTATAGGTTTATTCTTTGGTCTACAAAATGTACTTAAACCTCCTCGATATTTACCTATAATTTGTGCTATTAATTATTGTTTAAACTATCATGTTTATTCCTTTTCCGTTTTGTTGTGACATGTTCTTTGACCGTTCTTGTAACTGCTGAGTGCACGTTACAACTTCTTATGGAATATACAAATTTGTAGCTGAAAAATATATGCTGGGTAAGTCAATAAAACACATCAAAACAAATCAATGAAAACTAAAAAATATACACAGAAAATTTTGATTATAAACTTCAACTAGACAGCACTGTATATATTAAAAGCAAGTTACCCGGTGGTATAGTTCTGAAGGCTACTAAATATTGAAAACATTTCTCGGTGGCATTGTTCCAAATGGTTCTGAATATTGAAATATATTCCCCGTGGTGTTTTTGAGGACAACATTTGATAAAATACAAAAAGTCATTCGGTATTATGGTTCTGGACTACATTGCCGTGACAAATTACTATTCACTGATGTAGCTCTGTACAATACTAGGTAAAATGACAACATCTAATGTGATGGTGTGGTTCTGGAAACTCAATATAATGAACAAAATTTATCAGAAAGCAGGAAAAGAATGTTTCTGGTGGTGTGGTTCTAGACAAAGTATATATAACTAAAATGTTTTCCGGTGGTGTGGCTTTGGCCACTGTTTCACAACCATTCACTCAATTGAAATATTTCCATATTTAACTTCATCATTGGAAATTTTAAGTTCTATGAGACAATGTTTTGTTTTGTTCAACAAACCTACGTTTAACAATTAAAATATAACTTTAGATATTCAGTTTTAACTGTGGAATGTCTTAAAAACTGACAAATTAAATATTTCCTAATTTGAGTTGAGTGTATACTCAATTGAATGAATAATTGTGAAACTGAGACCTAGACAATAATGGATATGACAAAATGTTATTTGATGACGTGGTCTGGATACTTGATTTAATATACAAAATGTTATCATTAGGTTTAGAACGATACCGGATTGATGAATACCATTACATTAAAGTGTCTAATAACTGTGCGAAATCGCAAAAGAATTTTTTTTTTATTAAATGTAATTTGAAGAATATGTAACAGATAATTAAAAAAAACCACACGTATAATAACTGTTTTTGTATCCTAAGAGAGGAGTAATAGCGTTATAAATAACTAATCCAGTGATGTTAAAATTACATAATTACGATAAGAATGGTATGACAGCATCTGAAACACAAGACAATTCAATTCCCTTTGGTTATTATGTTGTCTGTGAACCCTCCCCTGTGTTCGTATAGACATTTCCGTGTCATGATAAATCTATTACAGAGACAGACGATTTTCAACATGTGATATAACAAAATAGATTCAGTTATAAGCTATATGGGTTTGCCACACGTTATGTATGTAAGCTTTCTAATAAATTGTTTTCGGAATTGGTATATTTTACCAGTGATAATAGCAAGTAGGAGGAATAGAAATAATAACCAGTATGTCTTCTAACCTATAACAAATAAGCAGCTCTATGTGGGTACTATATCCCCCTACCTTCGAGAGCATCATTCAGTTAAACAGCTGGTGGAAATAGCTTTAGATATACTGAAAAATGGTATGAAATCTTCAGAATTTAGATCAAAATAAATCTGGGATAACCACTGTTCATAAAATCGGAGTAAAGGTTAAAAGAACTTTCACAAGACCATATGATATCGTAATGTCCATCAAAATTTCTAAATGATTGACATATATTTCTATGATCACAATAGTGTGTCCTATCTAGTAACACATTTGATTTAGTCCTTTGCAATCAGTGCAAGTAAACTAAGAACATAATGGTACAAATATAACACTGTTTATTATCTTCTATTATCCGGGGTGTCCAACCCAATATCTTCTACTATCCGGGGTGTTCAACCCAATATCTTCCATTATCCGGGGAGTATTTAACCCAATATCTTCTATAATCCGGGGAGTTTTCAACCCAATATCTTCTATTATCCGGGGGTGTTCAACCCAATGTCTTCCAATATCCTAGGAGTGTTCAACCCAATATCTTCTATTATCCGAGGGTGTTCAGCCCAATATCTTCTATTATCCGGAGAGTGTTCAACCCAATATATTGTATTTACCGGGGAGTGTTCAACCCAATATTTTCTATTACCCGGGGAGTTTTCAACCCAATATCTTTTATTATCTGGGGGTGTTCATTCCAATATATTTAATATCCGAGGGTGTTAAACCATATATCTTCTATTATCCGGGGAGTGTTCAACCCAATATATTCTATTATCCGGGGTGTTCAACCCAATATCTTCTATTATCCGGGGAGTGTTCAACCCAATATCTTCTATTATCCGGGGGTGTTCAAACGATCATTTTGATTGCAAGAAAAAAAGACCGAGTACTTGAATATCGGTATTCTTGTGATATAGCGTGGGTAGGTTTTCATTGGTAAACATAGTCATTAACCCTGAATCTTTTTTTTTATCTAGCGTCACTCACGTTTATATGAGTTGATAAAATATTGTTTCAAAATGCGACTAATTTCTCTGCATCATATTCTGGAATTAAAATCGGTTCTTATTATCTAATATAGTCGCGAGTTAAAAGACTGATATTTACAAATATAACTACAAATACGAATCATAAAATATACTTGCGCTTTTAAATATTCCGGCGTGCACCTGCTGTATACAGCATGGTTGGTTTCATCAATTAACAAATCTAGTATTAAATGTGACAATCACAGTTCCTTTCCAATTAACAGGTATTTACAATCATAAAACGATTTAAAATGGAACTACATAAAAAACAGGTAAATCTACTTAACAATGGCTAAGACAACCTAGAACACGAAACAATAAATGAATTCAAATGTACATATTAAGACTATTAGCTATTATTAGAGTGAAATAAACAGATGACAATTATTTCATATACCCTATGTATAGATGTAATACGCTATGTATAATATCGATATATGAAATATCAATCAATACGTCACAAAGCTTTGATTTCAACAGTAGCAGATCCAATTACAATAACCACTATGTTTCATTAATAATTAACAGCTCACGTCTTCAGCTGGATATTAAACCAGAATCTATATATGATAACAACTAGTATGTCACACCGTTTGAGTAATAATAACTTTAGTACTATTGTGATCATGGTTTTTTTTCATTTTAAAATGTTTAATAATTGTATATAATTATGCATTCAGAACAAGCATATGTTACATCATCAAATATTATTTATTCTGTTTAGTTAAAAATGTTAAAAAGTTTTTTTAAATAAAAAGTTTTTTTTAATAATGCTAAATAAATTGAAAAATAATTTGAATTAATTTTGTTTAACTTATTGATTTTCTGAAAGAACAAAACAATATTATTGCTTTAATAAAGATGAAACGTTTACACTTATTCAATATGATTTATTTTTTCTACATGTAATAATTTCTTCAGTGAATTGTCATGTGCTGTTTTTTTTTGACTGACAATTTAAAAAATAAAATAGAAACATCACATGACAATTTAAAAATGATGATGACGATGGCGGAGAAGGCTTAACGATAAATCAGTTTATATTTTTAAATGCACGTATACTACTTAAATCAATAAATTTAATTTGAAGTTAACAAAATTAACAAATAAATTACAAATAAAATCTATAATACAATCATAAATTTTGGAAAAAATACTGTATTTTTTATCTATAAATGTCAAAGTTAAATTAAAAATTATAACTATTATACTATTACCTTTTGGTATTCTGTTGTTTTTGAGGATTTCCGTGTTAGGAATTAAATTGCACGAATCTACCACGCAAATTCTAGCGTACATTATTCCAATACTAATCTCTACCAGTTCATTAAATTCGTTTGAATACATGATAACAATCCAACCCGGCGTAACAGTTCCTAGAAGGTCTGTCAACAAAGACATGATAGCAAGCATGCCAGCAACCTTGGTCGCCATGATGTTACCGTGCCAAGGTAGTTGTTAAAAGCAGTAACCGTTAGATATTTTGTCAGATAACTTGTCATGAAGTGCAATATTGCTAATATCAGATACATACATCGAGTGATAGTAGTTCCGTTCCTTCTTACAATAACTTGTTATTGATTGGTGGTCGCTATTTCTAGCTACTGTCACAGTAGTATAACACGCGCGCCAAGTTACAACCAGTCTACTTAAATGTTAATTGATTGATCCACTGTGCAAGATGACATTATAAATGAAGTTTTACTGGCTTTTTACTTTAAATCTTCCGTCATTTAAATCACCTCATAAGTACGTTTATCTAACACTGAAAGAAAAAGTCAAGAAGCAAATCACGCATCTAAAAGCTCTATTGATTGGTGAAGAGACAGGAATCGACTAGAAATAATTTGGTAAAATCAATGAAACACTTCAAGATTGTTTGGAATTATCAGACAGTTATTTCTGAAATAAAATAACACTGAAATATAGGTTACTTGTTTTTTTGTACTTAAATGAAACTCCATTATTTTAGCAATCATAAAGTAATTATGAACCGGGTATTTTAATTCCATTAAAAGATGTATTAAACAATCATTAGTAACGATTTTTACTCTTGTGACTGTAATAAATTCATCATTGTGTGACATGCGGCAACATAACATTATATCACGCTAAAAATACAGTCTAAAATCACCCTAACAAATACAGTCTAAAAACCCTCAAAGTACATTTAAAAACAATTTCCTCATATAATACAGTTACTTCTGTAGCTAAAGGACAAACTTAAAAAAACTGCTGAGCACCAAATTGATGTGACCACTACAAATTATTACTTCTTACTTCTTATTTTTATTTCTGTTGTAGACGCTCGAAAATGTTCGAGGGAGACAATAAGTTTGTGCTAGTTGTTCATTGTAAGGATTCTTTACACAGCAAACACTTAACAATTATAAATTTATTATTTCTGAAAATAAAACACGCTAAATAACAGCATAAATTTGTGATAACGAAATAAAATAAATATTTCCGAGAAAACGATAAAATATTTTGAGATAACTTTTAAAGCTTCATAAAGTTTTTCTATATTTCCACAATATATAAACGGCGAATTTTTATGCCTCTCATAAAAAATGTTCTACTTTTCCATGATAAAACCTTCACTTACGTTGAATTTCACGGGGAAACCTCTGCTATATTGACTTAACAAAGATCTTATTTTAGAACGTTGATCACGTCATTCTTTATCGAAAACGAGACAACGTCAAAAACGGACTAAAAAGCACGTAATTCAGAGCAATGCGGTCACTTTGTCATGCGGATTTAAGCTAAACTGCTGCACTATTTTTATCTAAGTCTGTCTAAATCGATTCCCTGGAGTCAGTTTGTCCCAATTGCTCCTTGTTCTTTTCTTCTGTTCTGCAGAATCTAATGTCGTTTTCGCACGAACACGTTTTTGCTGCCAACGCTAAATTGTTTACATACATGTATAACGTCCGCGCATGCCCTAAATAACATTTTATAGAGTTGCCCAAAGCTTTTAGGATTTCCATTTATTATGAGCTAATAAGAGTGAATTTAAGAAAATGAATCGCACAGAACGTAAAAACAATCACTTTATATTGTAAAAATATTTTTAGAAAATCATTTTATTTTCAATAATGGGTCAACATAATGCAGTTGTAAATACTTGGACATAACGGAATAAAAATGTATAACCATGTCACCTAATGGTCACCGTACAAACACTTGTTTCTATAAAGAGTTTTGTGCAATTGAAAATAAACCGATGCGACACAATACATCTACAAAACTGACATTTCTGATTAAGATGAAAGAAAACCTATTAATAGTACACTGAATATTAACAGTAAAAAAGTAATTACAATATGCACCCGATAGCATGGTAGTAATTCCATGGAAATAAGTCTTGTTGCTAGAATTAAGAGGCAATTAAACCACTGATGGTTTAAATGTGATGATATCAAACAATCCGACTGGAATGATCCTCACGCATGAATAAACGTATCATTAAACAATAAAGCATGGAAGGAAGAATTAAAAAACACAGTATTATTTTATTTTAAAAAAACCATAATAAATAGGTAGTCAACAATGGATTTTTGCATGCTTAAAACAAGTCATCTCGACACATACCAAAGTTGATAAACCAACCTGCTTCAACATAAAGTAGGATAATGAAATAAATATTTCATTGAAAAAAAATGGTAGAAACCAACATTATAATTATCCCTTGCAAGCAAACAATCATATAACAGATTTTGCGCTTATTGTGTATTCTTGGTTACAATATGGTAACAATATTGAACGAAAATATAGACACATTATAACGCATGTCGGTTCACATTCAGCAGTGTTTGTTTAAACTTCAAAGTACTTCAATATTAATAAATCATTACATTTTACAAAAAATGTAACACATAGAAGATTGGAATAATTTTCGTTTTGCCTGTCCAGTGTATTTTGACTTGTGTATATTTTTTTTCTAATTATTTTTGTCATTAGCCCAACTTTGTTAAACTTTTTATATACTCTTATCATGCAATTACAGTATAGTGATGGTATTTTTTGTATTTTGTTTTCAACGAGAAATACTGAACATGTTTCTTAATTATAACATTATTGTGACAATTATATACACGTAACCATATGTGCATTTGCTACAAGTATTATATTATTACAGTAAAAGCTAGATTCATCGCTTCTATTTGTGGGGTTTGGCGTCTTTTTATCGAGAGACATTTTTACAGAAACACATAGGTTTGAAAGCAATAATTTTCCGATAACAGCGTATTATATACACTTGATGTAATTACAAATGAGTTCTATGATTGTGTTTTGGGCCATGTATCAAACTTATCCTACCAGGGATATCATTTTTGTTTTGTTGACACCTTTGTAACCTAGGTAACCAGGTGTTTACTTTGAACGCAAATAAATTATGTTTAGTTTAAAGATGTATTAAAATGTTTTAGCGGAAATTGGTCACATCAGCCTTTCCAATTTATGTGTTTGTGTATTCTTTTGAAAATGAACAATCAAACTCCGAATATCAACAAAAGTTTGTGCCTCGAAATAGCAATGGGAAAATAAAACAGTATGTGACACAATAAATCTACACGACCGCCTTTTCTATTATCTAGATAAAAGTAAAACTTATCACAAGCACATAGAAAGTTAATGCAAAAAATGATTACAGTATAGACTCGATATTATAATAATATTACCATGGAAAGTTATTTTTGATGCTGAGATTAAAAAATAAAAAAGTATCTGATGTATTTTTAAAAATACCAGGCATTTAAACTAGACAAATATGATAAATAAACGTGCTGCATACAAACCAAGAGAGAATAAAATTAAATGACAATTTTATTTAACATCAAAAACGCTTCCGACGATAAAAAATATAACTTTGTCCAAAAAATTATCGTTAAATATATTTTTAAATGCTTTATGACATCTTAAAAGACATTTACAGCCATAAAGCACTAAAGCTCAACTAGATTTGAAGCTCCTTTGAAGCTCAATGTTAACTCTTGCAGTGAATGTTCTTTCTACTTGAAGTTCCTTAGAAATACTGATATGGAGCAGATATCACCGTTATTGCTTTTTCCATATCAGGTCAAAACGTTCTGGGATCTGCCTGTAAGATTGCTTCTTGTCGAACTCATCTTACCAGAAGTATGTCTGTATGTCAGTCGGATACCTAGCTGTTACAATGTTTTGAACGCTTGTTTGTGCTTTTGTAAACAGATGTAAGTATGTGTTGCAATATGTTTTGCGTCAAACTGCCAACTGAAATTGTTTGATTATGTGGTCCTTTGAAAAAAGTCATACATCAAACACAAGAAAACGCACATGTCAAACTATTTTTACACTATCGCAAAACAAAATAACTCAATAAAAACCAACATTTTCATAATATAAAGTGAAACTTAATACTATCTTGATCGTTAGTACAAAAAGTTAATATATTCACCAGATAACATGATGGTAAATCAATAATAAAAAACTACTTCGATTAAATTATAAAACAATAGCCTCTGATGGATAACTTTGATTTTTCTTACTGCAGTGATCTTTATGCATGCATAAATTTTCTTGGAACAATGTAGCATATATCAAATAAACAGAATTTATGTTGCTTTTCAAAAATAAATACATTGTAATCAATGGTTTCTTTTCAAACTTCTTACATACTGTGAATACATTTAAATTCGTGGGCTCCAATTTTCGTTGATGTCAGAAAAAATACCATTTCGTGGGATGATGAATTCGTGGGTTAAGCACCTGTATCCGAATCGTAATAATAAAACAAAATCAGATTAAAAATTCCTTTATGCCGGCTTGTTAACAATTAAAAGTACTCAGGACAGTGTCTCGATTCACTGAACTTCCCTATTCACAGGTAATTACCTAATACCTTACAAGTTAATTGATTACTAGTGGCTTCACCTGTTCACACCATTTCTACTGGAGTATACACCTGATCGATCCAGTTTAAAGATATTTAATAAACTCCCCTGATCTCTATATACAAATGCTGACTAGATTGATAACGACCGTTTTTCGGGTTACCAACATCAACATGATTACGGCATTACACGTGGTTTTTGTATCTGTTATATGTCGATCAGTGATGGAATTTTTATAAGATATTAATAAGCGGTATTTATGAACATTTATATATATTCGACATTGTCACACATCGACTAAAAATTTATAATTTAAACGACAGATATCCTGATGTACCAAACAGAATTCAGTTTAACAGTTTTTGACGTTTTGTTGCATTGCCAACGACTGGACAGTTATGGAAAGATAAAAAGCAGTATGTTTACACCATATTTTCAAATAAAAATTTTAATGTTTATTTCTTTACCTATCTGATGTGTGTTTATTATAAACAAAAACAATAAAATGTTCCGTTGGGGGATGTACCCTTTGTTTACCGCCGATTGACCTTACCGGCGTTTGTGGAGCCCTGATTCAGATACTAGTATTTGCAAATATATTCGTTGACATGTAAATTCGTGGGTCATGATGTCCACGAAAACAACGAAAATTGGAACACCACGAAAATTAATGATTTCACGGTAAACACTATCTAAAATCAATTAAACTGACAACAAATGCCCTCATTGTAAACCCTTAAGAAATAAAGGAAGCAAACTTTCCTTACTATTCTACAATTATTACAACTTAGTATTTTGAAACAGTCTTCAGCTATGAAATAAACTAGGGTGAATTGAAGATTTCGAACCATTTGACCATTTCCAATAAAACCGGGCATAGTCTGAAGTAATTTAGTTTTTTTTTAGCTATGGTTCTGACCAATCAAGTATTTTCATAATCTTCTTACTAAATCAGTTTAGAACAAAACTTGGTTTCTCGAAAAATCAAATTAATATAATTAACAAATTAAATTATAAATTCCACATCTTGTAGGATTTTATCTTTTGAATTAAACAATCTTCTTTGCTAAAATGCGTTTTTTCCTGAGATTCCTATCTTTTAAATCAAACAATGTTCAATTAAACCTAGAAAGCAGCATACATAAATAAAATGAACTTACTATGTATGGACATAATGAAAGTAAAACTTTCCTTGTGAACGCTTTATAAGTTTTCTTCAATCTCAGCAAAATTGTCTTCGGATCTCTGCTTGGAGACACTGTTTGGTGCTTACGTTGTAAAAAGCTCCCGGAAAGTACTTTGACGATTGCAATGAATACAGCCTTCTTTGAAGTGGAGTCTTATTACATATTTATTTATGTCGAGATGTACAAATTTCAAAAAGAGCTCTCTGGGTGGTATATAATTGATGGTGATGATGATGATAATGATGATGATGATACAGGTTACTTTAACCAAGGATAATGATGACAACATGTAACATAGTTACAAATGTATTTTTTGTAAAATCTAATCGACATCGATCATTTTCTTCTGCGTCTAAAATTTATATATTGATGATGATTTGGTATTTATAGACGAACAATCTAAAAGCTAATGTACACATCACATCCAATATGGATCTCTGTGATTAAACGTTCATTGGCATGATGATTATTTTGAACAACTGACCCCGGTTTCACAATCGTTCCTTAACTTAAATTTGGTAATTTTTGACAATCTCTCCTGAAATTACAAATAATCTTTTTGTCAAATCTATATAGAGATATTATAAGCTTGAAGTGATTATTGAAATGACACCTTAATTTTCTTAATATTTTGACAATCGACTAAATAATTTGCTGGATTTCAATTAAGGAAAATCTTAGTTAAGGAATGATTGTGAAACCGGGGCCTGGGCGTAAACAATACCGTGTCCTTAGGTACTTCCAATCATGTATGATTGTAAAGGTATTAGTAAAACATTTTCAATTTTTGTTACGTTTTAATGTTTTATTTTAAAGAAGACATCAAATAAATAAAAATAACATGTGTCACTTTTGAATTTTTATTAAATAATTTTTTTAAATAAAATATTGCAATTCAAAAGTAGCACATTGACAATAATAACAACTGTAACTAGACAGTGATTAAAACACAAACAATGTGTTACAATAACAAACACTATATTTCTTTATACAATCTATTTGTTCTAAAAAAATAATCTTCTATTGTAATAAACTAGTATATTGTATGTTTCCAAAACCTTATTTAAATGAATCTAGAAGTACTGCCGATAGATGAATGCAAGTCTGAAATAGAGTAAAGATTTGAAAAAGAACTTTCGTTTTTTAAATACAAATTATCATCTCAAGTTTTATTGGAGATGTATGAAATCAGTTGTATTTACTCAGCATTTCTGTGCAATTAAGCAGAACAAAAATACAATGTATAAAGGTAGAGTCTCGAGTTTCAAATTCTTCGGAACAGTGTCTCATTCATTATAAAAAGATCGAAGAATATCTCAAGATAAATGTGTTGAGTCAATCATAAATAGTCAAATTAAAAATAATTTTTATGCATGAATGTTTGATACAATAATCTGGTACATAGGATAACAGTGGATATTCTGTTGGTAGTAGTTCCTTTCTTATGCGTTACAGCGTATATTCTGTTGATAGTTGTTTCTTTCTATGCGTTACAGCGTATATTCTGTTGGTAGTTGTTTCTTTCTATGCGTTACAGCGTATATTCTGTTGGTAGTAGTTCCTTTCTTATGCGTTACAGCGTATATTCTGTTGGTAGTAGTTCCTTTCTTATGCGTTACAGCGTATATTCTGTTGGTAGTTGTTTCTTTCTATGCGTTACAGCGTATATTTTGTTGGTAATAGTTCCTTTCTTATGCGTTACAGCGTATATTCTGTTGGTAGTAGTTCCTTTCTTATGCGTTACAGCGTATATTCTGTTGGTAGTAGTTCCTTTCTTATGCGTTACAGCGTATATTCTGTTGGTAGTTGTTTCTTTCTATGCGTTACAGCGTATATTCTGTTGGTAGTAGTTCCTTTCTTATGCGTTACAGCGTAAATTCTGTTGGTAGTTGTTTCTTTCTATGCGTTACAGCGTATATTCTGTTGGTAGTTGTTCCTTTCTATGCGTTACAGCGTATATTTTGTTGGTAATAGTTCCTTTCCTATGCGTTACAGCGGATATTCTGTTGGTAGTTGTTTCTTTTCTATGCGTTACAGAAAATATTCGGTTGGTAGTAATTCCTTTTCTATGCGTTACAGTAGATATTCTGTTGGTAGTTGTTCCTCTTCTATGCGTTGCAGTAGATATTCTGTTGGTAGTTGTTCATTTTCTATGCGTTACAGCGGATATTCTGTTGGTAGTTGTTTCTTTTCTATGCGTTACAGAAAATATTCGGTTGGTAGTAGTTCCTTTTCTATGCGTTACAGTAGATATTCTGTTGGTAGTTGTTCCTCTTCTATGAGTTGCAGTAGATATTCTCTTGGTAGTTGTTCATTTTCTATGCGTTACAGCGGATATTCTGTTGGTAGTTGTTCCTTTTCTATGCGTTACAGCGTATATTCTGTTGGTAGTTCTTCTTTTCTGTGCGCTGCAGTAGATATTCTGTTGGTAATAGTTCCTTTCTTATGCATTACAGCGTATGTTCTGTTGGTAGTTGGTCCTCTTCTATGCGTTGCAGTAGATATTCTGTTGGTAGTTGTTCATTTTCTATGCGTTACAGCGGAAATTTTGTTGGTAGTTGTTCCTTTTCTATGCGTTATAGTAGATATTCTGTTGGTAGTTGTTCATTTTCTATGCGTTACAGCGGATATTCTGTTGGTAGTTCTTCTTTTCTGTGCGCTGCAGTAGATATTCTGTTGGTAGTTGTTCATTTTCTATGCGTTACAGTAGATATTCTGTTGGTAGTTGTTCTTTTTCTATGCGTTATAGTTGATATTCTATTGGTAGTTGTTCATTTTCTATGCGTTACAGCGGATATTCTGTTGGTAGTTGTTCCTTTTCTATGCGTTACAGTAGATATTCTGTTGGTAGTTGTTCCTTTTCTATGCGTTATAGTAGATATTCTATTGGTAGTTGTTCATTTTCTATGCGTTACAGCGGATATTCTGTTGGTAGTTGTTCCTTTTCTATGCGTTACAGCGGATATTCTGTTGGTAGTCCTTCCTTTCTGTGCGCTGCAGTAGATATTCTGTTGGTAGTTGTTCCTTTTCTATGCGTTACAGCGGATATTCTGTTGGTAGATGTTCCTTTTCTATGCGTTACCGTGGATATTTCGTTGGTAGACGGTCTTTCTACTCGTATTAATGAATTTCACGTTGGAAGATGTTCTTTTTCTACCCCATGAAGGTGTTCTGTTTTTCTTTCACAGTAAATATTTTCATTGGAAATTTTTCCTATTCGCGGTTCATTGGGTATTCAATTAGTAAATGCTTTTCTTTTTTCTCTTTACAGTGAATATTTAGATTTTCACGTAATTCTGTGAGTATTCTGTTGGTAGATGTACTCTTTTTATGTATTAAATTAATATTTTCAAGAATAGATTCTTTTTCTAGTGTTACACTGGATATTTTCGTTGGTAGATTTTCCCTTTCGCTCCGCTATAATGGATATTTTCGTTGGTAGATTTTCCCTTTCGCTCCGCTATAATGGATATTTTCGATGGTAGATTTTCTCTTTCTACCCTTACAGTGAATATTCCGTTACTGGGTGTTCTTTTTCACTCTAAAAATTGCTGTAATGAGAGTACGATTGTTACAATAATATGGAAAATACACCTAACTAAATTCTATATTTTTAACGGCACAGAAAAGACTTCCTGAATTAAAAGAATTCGCCACTTAATTGTTTGTGACTGCAAAAACTCATTTATTGCATGAAACAACATCATACTACTACTACAGTTTGGGACCTTGCATTATCCATTGCCTTGTAAATAAGCATTAGTTTTACAGACACAAAATATTATCTAAACAGATGTTAGGGTGTTGAGTAAAGAAAAACACCATTCGTAAATCTGGAGAAAAAAGAGCTCTAGTTCAGCCAACTAAAATACACAAAAAACATGAACATTGATTAAAAGTGTACCTGATAGTATAGTTAAAAATGATAAAGAGGATTTTCGAGACGTAAAAAATGTGAAACACAATAATGTATGATGTAATAGAACCGAATATCCATGAAATACATGTAAACCAAACAAAATTCTCAAGAAGAAATCAAGACATCATTATCTTTACTACCCTGATTATGCTACAAAGAATAGGAAACTCGCCAATTACTAATTCTTTAATCTATACGTAATCGTTTATATCTACACATTACCTTTTTAATAAACAAAAATCAACAAATCATTATAAGGCAGGGAAGGTAAATGAGCTAAGCATAAATGGAGGTATTACAAACATCCATATCATCAAGTTTGACAGAACATTGCCAAGAAAAAAAGAAATGCTAGGCACAGAATGGTCTCATGTAATGATGTGAGGATGCAAATACACAGAGCATTTCATAGGATATTTTCAATCCAGCATTACAAAAATTAAGCGTTTACTTTACTTTAGAATCAAGGGGTTATTGCGCCTTGAGGTGGATCAATCCATACTTAATAATTGTCTTAATCCAAAATTATGAAGTAGTTAATTATGTAGGACAGAGTTAATAAAACTAATGCATTGATCCAATTAATATGGAAATTTCCTTCTCATAGCAATGTTTCTGGTTCTAAGTAAGTGATACTGGTATCAAAACAATGTTGTTGATACTTCTATAATCAAGTTTGTAACTTGTTCTATCATCATAATCAAATTATATAAACGGTGTATTACTCTGATAATACTAAAACACTTGTAATTCTGATCAATCTATTGGCTTTTTAAATGTTTAAATACACTGTAAACCATTACCATCATCATTGAAGGGTTTACTGAATACAAAGTCAGTGACCTTACAGAAATTATATCTTTGTCTCCTTGACATGGGGTTAGTTCAGTGCTATCATTGATCTCAAAATTATATTTACAGTTATCAAAGGTATTCATTCACCCTCCATCCACCATGATTTAGGTTCATTTGACATATACAACAAGAGTAAGGACACTACTACTACTTTTTCATTGCTTTATGGTTTGTCTTCAGTATATATCAGATATCTCAGACAGACATATATGTACATGTATATTATTATTATTTCATTTTTGTGTCGCCTGACTAGGCGACATATAGGGATTACTTTCGTCGGCGGCTTCGGCGTCGTCGGCGGCGTCCGGATTTCCTTGTCCGGAGCATAACATTGGTGTTGTACGTTCAAAAGACTCCAAACTTGGTGTGCATGTTTCTGGCAATGACTCGAAGTGCAGTGCACAAGAAACGCAACTCTATCTTTTCCCGTTTTTTAATTATTTCCCTTTGATTGATTTTTATAGAGCATTTCTTGTCTGGAGCATAACTTTGGTGTAGTATGTTCAAATGACTCCAAACTTGGTGTGCATGTTTCTGGCAATGACTCGAGTGCAGTGCACAAGAACCACAACTCTATCTTTTTCCGTTTTTGAATTATTTCCCTTTGATTGATTTTTATAGAGCATTTCTTTTCTGTAGCATAACTTTGGTGTAGTATGTTCAAATGACTCCAAACTTGGTGTACGTTTCAGGCAATGATTCGAAGTGTAGTGCACAAAAATCACAACTCTATCTGGTTCCGTATTTTTATTTACCTTTGATTGATTTTTATGCAGTGTCAGGCGACACATCTGTTTCAAAGAAACATATCTAGTTATCACTTCACAATACTTCTAAAATATCAAGGCTTGGTCATATCTGTTGTCATTGTCAGTGCCGTGGAATGAAATAGTAAGTTTTTGTGTTAAAGTCTGAGAGTCTATAAGTAAAGCTGTTATTGGAATCAAATTTGCAATGAAGTATATTTAGCCAACTTAATTATGATTTCTGGAGTAAATCTTCCACCAAGATAGAACTTTAACATTTATCACATTTTTTTTTTTAAATATCTTACATTATTTTGGATTGGAGGGGGGGGGGGAGAGAGCACAAATTTTGAAATAATATTGTAAAATAAAAACCTAATGAAATAGACATAAATGTCATGTGATTAGTTTTGTGATGTTTTTTTCTTATTTTATTTACATGTACTGTGCTGACATTATAAGCATGATGCCACATTGTTACGGATATATAGCAATGTAAAAGATAATTACTTTTGCCAATCAAAAACTTGGATTTCATGAAGTTTTTAATTATTGTGCTGTATTAACAATTTTGATAGTCTTTATCTAAAATACCCAGATTTATCCAATACTAAGGGTCGTGTGAGAATTAATTACTGGCTATCTGCAATTAGTGTTACAGTGTTTGGCATGATGCAGACATATGTAACCAACTATGACTCTTACCTGACAACAAAAAATCTGTCCTTTTTCTTTCTCTGACATTACTGCCAAATGTAATTCTGAATGTCAAGAATAATAAAAGGAAGACTGTTTAGCTACGCTTTCAATACTGATTGTTCCTACTATTTTTTTTAAAAGTATAAAGTTGATTTAGTCATACTAAAACTGACTCCATAGAAAATACAAAGCATCATTATTCATGTATATCAAAGAAGGGGAATTATCCACTTCATTCTGTATAATTTAAAAAAAAAATCTTTAAGTGTTTAATCAAGAACAAAATCTTTAGTCTGCTGCAGTGTATTAAAGTTGAGAATGTAGTTTGAATTTATGTTATACTGTGTGGCAAGACTGAATCTAAAACAAGAGGCCCAAAAGGGCCTGTGGAGCTCAACTGACAAAAATGGTTCTTGTGCCTCCATTTATATAAACTCGGTACAAGGACTTGAGCTGATGTAAAATGCTAAATATAAAAGCTATAGGCCTTACAGTTTCAGAAAAGAATATTTTTAAATTTGACTCTCCATATAAGTATATATAGATATATGCGCCCCTGGGTGGAACCAAAAATGGCCAAGAGGCCTTTATTTGTACAAACCTGGTAAGGGGACTTGAGCTGATATTGAATGCCAAATATAAAAGCATTATGCCTTACAGTTTCAGGGAAGAAAATTTTTCAACTTGATTTCCAATATATGCATATGCAGATATATGAACCCCTGGGGTGGGGCCAAAAATGGACCAAGGGCCACCATTTGTACAAACTTGGTAAAGGGCCTCAAGCTGATATTAACTGCCAAATATGAAAGCTTAAGGCTTCATGATTTCAGAGAAGAAGATTTTCAAAGTTGATATCTCATTTTAAGCCACATATGCATATGCAGATATATAGACCCCTGGGTTGGGGCCAAAATTAGACTGAGGGCCACCATTTGTAAAAACTTGGTAAAGGGTCTCAAGATGATATTAACTGCCAAATATGAAAGCTAAAGGCTTCATGGTTTCAGAGAAGAAGATTTTCAAAGTTAATTTTACACTATAAGCCATATATGCATATGCAGATATATGTATCCCTGGGGTGGGGCCAAAATTGGGACGAGGGCCACCATTTGTACAAACTTGGAAAAGGGCCTCAAGCTGATATTAACTGCCAAATATGAAAGCTTAAGGCTTCATGGTTTCAGAGAAGAAGATTTTCAAAGTTGATATCCCATTATAAGCCATATATGCATATGCAGATATATGGACCCCTTGGGTGGGGCTGAAATGGACCGAGGGCCACCATTTGTACAAACTTGGTAAAGGGTCTCAAGATGATATTATCTGCCAAATATGAAAGCTTAAGGCTTCATGGTTTCAGAGAAGAATATTTTCAAAGTTAATTTTCCACTATAAGCCATATATGCATATGCAGATATATGGATCCCTTGGGTGGGGCTGAAATGGACCGAGGGCCACCATTTGTACAAACTTGGTAAAGGGCCTCATGCTGATATTAACTGCCAAATATGAAAGCTTAAGGCTTCATGGTTTCAGAGAAGAAGATTTTCAAAGTTAATTTTCCACTATAAGCCATATATGCATATGCAAATATATGGACCTTTTGGGTGGGGCTGAAATGGACCGAGGGCCACCATTTGTACAAACTTGGTAAAGGGTCTCAAGATGATATTAACTGCCAAATATGAAAGCTTAAAGCTTCATGGTTTCAGAGAAGAAGATTTTCAAAGTTGATATCTAATTATAAGCCATATATACATATGCATATATTGACCCCTGGGGTGGGGCCAATAATGGACCGAGGGCCACCATTTGTATAAACTTGGTAAAGGGTCTCAAGCTGATATTAACTGCCAAATATGAAAGGTTAAAGCTTCATGGTTTCAGAGAAGAAGATTTTCAAAGTTGATATCTCATTATAAGCCATATATACATATGCAGATATATGGACCCATGGAGTGGGGCCGAAAATGGACCAAGGGCCACCATTTGTACAAACTTGGTAAAGGGTCTCAAGATGATATTAACTGCCAAATATGAAAGCTTAAGGCTTCATGATTTCAGAGAAGAAGATTTTCAAAGTTGATATCTCATTTTAAGCCACATATGCATATGCAGATATATAGACCCCTGGGTTGGGGCCAAAATTAGACTGAGGGCCACCATTTGTACAAACTTGGTAAAGGGTCTCAAGATGATTTTAACCGCCAAATATGAAACTTAAGGCTTCATGGTTTCAGAGAAGAAGATTTTCAAAGTTAATTTTCCACTATAAGCCATATATGCATATGCAGATATATAGACCCCTGGGTTGGGGCCAAAAATAGACTGAGGGCCACCATTTGTACAAACTTGGTAAAGGGTCTCAAGCTGATATTAACTGCCAAATATGAAAGCTTTAAGCTTCATGGTTTCAGAGAAGAAGATTTTCAAATTTGATATCTCATTTTAAGCCATATATGCATATGCAGATATATGGACCCATGGAGTGGGGCCGAAAAATGGACTGAGGGCCACCATTTGTACAAACTTGGTAAAGGGGCTCAAGCTGATATTAACTGCCAAACATGAAAGCTTAAAGCTTCATGGTTTCAGAGAAGAAGATTTTCAAAGTTGATATCCCATTATAAGCCTTATTATATGCATATGCAGATATATGGACCCCTTGGGTTGGGCTGAAATGGACCGAGGGCCACCATTTGTACAAACTTGGTTAAGGACCTCAAGCTGATATTAACTGCCAAATATGAAAGCTTAAGGCTTCATGGTTTCAGAGAAGAAGATTTTCAAAGTTGATATCTAATTATAAGCCATATATACATATGCATATATTGACTCCTGGGGTGGGGCCGAAAATGGACCAAGGGTCACCATTTGTACAAACTTGGTAAAGGGTCTCAAGATGATATTAACTGCTAAATGCTTCATGGTTTCAGAGA
Source organism: Tegillarca granosa (assembly GCA_029721355.1). NCBI lineage: Eukaryota > Metazoa > Mollusca > Bivalvia > Arcoida > Arcidae > Tegillarca > Tegillarca granosa. Next base: position 4,461,687 of record CM056603.1, read on the forward strand.
AGAAGATTTTCAAAGTTGATATCTCATTATAAGCCATATATGCATATGCAGATATATGGACCCATGGAGTGGGGCCAAAAATAGACTGAGGGCCACCATTTGTACAAACTTGGAAAAGTGTCTCAAGATGATATTAACTGCCAAATATGAAAGCTTAAGTCTTCATGGTTTCAGAGAAGAAGATTTTCAAAGTTAATTTTCCCTTATAAGCCATATATGCATATGCAGATATATGGATCCCTTGGGTGGGGCTGAAATGGACCGAGGGCCACCATTTGTACAAACTTGGTAAAGGGTCTCAAGATGATATTAACTGCCAAATATGAAAGCTTAAAGCTTTATGGTTTCAGAGAAGAAGATTTTCAAAGTTGATATCTCATTATAAGCCATATATGCATATGCAGATCTATGGACCCATGGAGTGGGGCCGAAAATGGACCGAGGGCCACCATTTGTACAAACTTGGTAAAAGGGTTCAAGCTGATATTAACTGCCAAATATGAAAGCTTAAGGCTTCATGGTTTCAGAGAAGAAGATTTTCAAAGTTGATATCCCATTATAAGCCATATATGCATATGCAGATATATGGATCCCTTGGGTGGGGCTGAAATGGACCGAGGGCCACCATTTGTACAAACTTGGTTAAGGGCCTCAAGCTGATATTAACTGCCAAATATGAAAGCTTAAGGCTTCATGGTTTCAGAGAAGAAGGTTTTCAAAGTTGATTTTCCATTATAAGCCATATATGCATATGCAGATATATAGACCCCTGGGGTGGGGCCCAAAATGGACCGAGGGCCACCATTTGTACAAACTTGGTTAAGGGGCTCAAGCTGATATTAACTGCCAAATATGAAAGCTGAAGGCTTCATGGTTTCAGAGGAGAAGATTTTCAAAGTTGATATATCATTATAAGCCTTATTTTCCTTTTTTACGAGGTATGACAGAAAAACGCTAAAAACGTGTAACCTAGTTTTTGACAGAATTTCACGAAATGTACAACCTATATGTTTAAGGGTGTCTAGAAGCTAAATATCACATCAGATTTTGCATATAACCTATGGTTTCAGAGAAGAAGCTTATTTTAGGTTTTTTGCATTCTAGATCGCTGTGACCTACTTTTGGTTGCCATGGAAACCAATTGTACAAAATTTCATCTACTTCCTCTAGGGATCATTCCTGCAAAGTTTTGTTAAAATTGGCCCAATAGTTTCTGAGTTTTTGCTGTTAACGGATGGATGCATGCACGCACGCGCGCATCATGCCATAAGCTCATCTGGCTTTAGCCAGTTGAGCTAAAAAATGTATCTGCTACTCAATCAAAAACTAACCAGGCAAGACATGCAATTCTGAGGAATTCATGCTTTTACTTTGGTATAATCAATTTTATTTATATATTTTTTTTAGAAGATTAAAATAAATAAAGAATTTTCAGATTATGCAGTATGGAGTTGTTTATTATAAAACACACCCTTAAATTTTCAATAATTCCACTGTAAAAACATTTTGAAAGACACATGTTGTTTATCTCTTATTTCTTTTACACATCAAGAACTTTAAAATACAGATAATGTATCAAAATTCAAGCTGAATACAAAAAATTTGGAGAATAAAGGTCTCTTCTGGAATGTCAAATTTTCATCATCATCCATCACCCATCTTTTATAGAAATGTCTATAGTATGTTCCATGATGTAAAAGGGATAAGAAAGAGAATTTTAATACAGTATATATATTCTATATGTAAAATTTCAAATTTTTATTACTTTTAGTTAAAGAATAAATTCGAAAAAGATTTTATAAAAAATTTTGCACTTATATGAAAGATGGTGGTACAGGCACTGGTGATGACAACCACAGACCTGCTGAGAAAAGAAACATGTATATTTTCAAAATGTAACATTCATTATCAGTATCATAATGTCTTTATTACATTGTATATGTTACCACAAACTGGTAAGCCAATATTCAATAATTTAAAAAAATTCATAAAAACAACAAATATTAACACAAAATCCTTAAATTTGTTTTAAATAAACAGTAGCTAAATAAATCCATTAACATGCCAGTACTCACACAAAAAACAACCAGGTACTCACATATAACATACAAGTCCCCATATATACATATAAGTTCTTACATAACACATTCTAATACAAACACAAACAAGCACTCGGATACACATTATCATTTCTGCTAATCTCTCATAACACTTTGTAATATACAATGTACAATGTACTAGCAAATCACACCAATCAAATACAACAATCCATTCATGAACTAGTACTATATAAAATGTTTGTGAATTGTTCTGGGCAAGTTTTTGTTGGATTTGTAAAATGAAGACAATTTTGTGACTGGAAGTCTAACTTCATAATAAACTCTTCACATTTTACACATTTTTCTAAAGGTCTAGCTAGCCCTTTCTAAAAATTAAGGTTACAAGGGTTGCATAAATGTTGTAGTCATTTAATGTCACCTGATTGCTTGAATATCAAAAAATGTTCCATTGTTTATCAAACTAGACATAAATATCACTGCAGAGTCAAATATAGATACTATGTGTATGTCATAGTCAATGCTTTTAAACTGTTTTTAAACTTCAAAATAGAGAGTTTTCAGAAGTCTCCCACAATTCATTTAATTCTTTGAAATGCCAAATTTTAATTTATTTTCAAAATGATTTTTACTGTCAGAACAAACTGTGTCAATAAAGTCAGATTTTACTATATTTTAAAATTTTTTCTTTTGGGTGAAACTTTTGAACATTTCAAACACATGAAATTTCTTGAGATGACACTTTACATATATGTTATAATGAAGAGATTTATTTTCACTTTCTTCCATCCAGTTGGCTAACGCATCAACTAGTGAATTTATTGTGTGTACCTCTTAAATTCTCTAAATGTTTGAAGTTATTGTTCATTTTGACATCAAATCTTTGTACCTTGTTGGTCTTGGTTTCAATATTAATTTTCCAGTCTGAAATTAAAAATTAAAATGACAAATTTTTTGACTTCTGAGTTATACAAAGGACTAGAAACACCAACAAACCATAAATAAGTAAGGCACAAAAAATGCATTACTAATATGACAGGATTTCAGACACTTCTATGTTATATCATAGTCAATATGATCATATATATAATCATCTTTGATCATTCAAGCATGAAGATAAGTTCTTCATTTCCATTCTATCTGTCTAGCCAGAAAGGTGCAATACCAAATAATCTTGTCATTGTATATTTTACAGGTCTCATTAGAGGCCTTTAAGACCCAAGTAATTATTGTATGTGAAGTCATTATTTTATCCTTTCAAAAAGTTTTGCTTTTTTAAAACTCAAAGTCATGATGTAATACAAGTATTTGGAAAAAAATTTGACTTGCACCTCATGGTTGCAAAATAAAAAGTAATTTTGTGAGAAATTTGATCACCACGACCAAATTTTCTTGAACATGGAAATATCTAGCATGTGGTTTATACAAAGGTATTTAACTATATAACAACATGAGTTTTCCCTCTCTAATGACAATCAAAAAATTATAAACAGATTGTTTTTCTTCTATTTTAAATCTATATTTGGCTTCAAATATGAATTACATAGATAATAGCACCATGTTTTCACAATCTAGTTTTGTTCTACATAAAAATAAACATGACCATTTGAAAAATTAATTGTAGCTTGATTTTTTTATAAATTAAAAAACAAAACTATTCATTTTAATATCCCAATATTAACATTTGAAACACATAGAAAATGTTTTTTAATTATGGAGATCTGCCTGTTATTTTTACATAATATTATATAATTTTCCTTTTATTATAACATCACACCAACAGAATGAACTAATAAAAGATATTTAAGCAGAAATTGGTGCAAAAAGAAACCTGTGACCTATCTACCAGTGTATCCCTACAGTATGTAATACTGTGAAAGTGTTGCAAATGTTTTAAATATAATTAAATGAAACTTAAATAAATTACATCAATAAGTGTAAAATAGTTCATAAAAATGTTTTTATACATATATTGTTTATAAAAAGTCTTCTTAAAGGATTTTATAATAATATAATACTTACATCATCACAAGACATGTTATAGTCAGCTAATACCTGACGACATCTTGATGCTATACTGAGTAACAAGTTAAAGAAATTTTCATGAATCAGCTTCAAGTAAACTTTACAAAATATGATTCAGTAAAACAGGCTATATTGTGATCAAGCAGAGCTATCTAGCTTTTAAAAATTTGCCTTTGTTAAAGTTTTCAAAATTTATTTCCTATGTGTCATATTGTTCCATTTTGGCGAGTCATTTGTTTGAACTACGGAACAAGGAAAATATATCTATGAAACAATTTAAAAAGTTTCAGATGTCTCAAACATTCAAAAATAAAAAGATACAAAAGCGAAAGTCAAAAATCTTTCAAACAAGTTGAGTAAAATTAACATATTTGTTAAGGAAAACAATATACCAGATGGACAGAACCAATGGTTTAAAACGGTGGACTTTTTTCATTTATCATGTTGTAACAACACAAGTCTCTAAACAAACTGAAACTGTTTTTATCTCCGCTTTAAAAAAGAAAACTGTTTGCATTAAGATCATAAGAGTTACCTCCCCTCACCTTAAAAGTCCAGAACATCATATTTGGGTCAATATTGGGACATAATAAGAAATGAAGTTTTTTAATTTAAGCAGCAGTTAATGACATATGCAAGCAACAATATTTATGACACAGATTAATATTAAGGCCACAACTAAAGATGGAAAGTCTCTACTTTTCACAGAGTTTTCAACACGTTTAGCTATATCCTTATTCACGTTTAGCTATATCCTTATTCATGTTTAGCTATACCCTTATGTTTCAATATTAATTGTCACACTTTTGTGACTCAAGATTGCTACAAATCAAAAACTTTTTTTTTTTTTTATTTTACCCTGGCAATTAATCTAGTGTAATTCATAAATGATAATAAAAAGGATACATAGATGGTGCTACCACTCTCTTGTGTATTCCAAATAAAAATAATATTATTAAAACTATACAGCTGATTGCAAAAAATGGATGATTTAACAGGGAGTGTGATAAAGGAACCTAAAAATATACAAAAAAACAAATAAAATTTTACCATTATTATTATCAATCAATAAATGTACAATGTGTATACTGAAGATTTTAAAGCCATTATGTTTTTCTTCTTCAACAACAACAAAACTTTTGGGTGCCTTGGTTGTCAAGTCGTCTAAAGTGTATGCTTACAGATCTGTCTCTCTCACAGCTTAGGTTTGAATCCCAATTGGGCAGATCCTAGTCGTGAGAAAATTTGTCATTTACTTGCCAAAGGTCATGGTTTTCTCTGGGTATTCTAGTTTCCTACATCACCCAAGAACTAACCATCTCAATATAAGTGAAAAATCATTGACTGGGGTGTACAATACTGACACTCAACTCAACATCTTATGCTTGTATTTCAGTATATGTGATTTAATTTAAATAAATATAATCTAAAGATATTATTTTATTTTCTAGGTTTTATCAAACAGAAAAGATTTGTTAACAGATTATAATACAAAGTTATATTATAGTTGTCAGACTTAAGTTTGGTTACTTAGTCTACAAAACCATTCAGTTAACTGTAAGATGTGAATGATATATAGGTATATATACCTGTGTTGTTTGTGGATCCCATAACCATGTCCACGCCCCTACAGCTGTTAACACCGATACCAGTATCAATAATACTAAAGTATAAATAAAGTTAAAGCGAGTAAATAACAACAAGTCAAGGATGAACTTCAACTATATGTCTTGTTCTTCAAACTTAATACATGTAGTAAGACACAGTTAACTTAGAATATAACTCAACATAAAAACTGTCTTGGTCCATGCTTCATGCTTTATATAGCATAAAATCTCTCTTATTTTTGCAATTTTTAATGTTATTTAGCAAGAAACAACTAAAAAAAAAGTCAAATGTCTGTGCTGAGTCCCCATGTTCACACACACTATGGGATAGATGCAGAGTGTATCACTACAGTCCAACACTGGTTCTGTAGATGCTAACTGCTAACTTTATACTAAAGTATGGTAGTTATGATACAAATAGGATAAGAGAAAGAACATAAAACTTCTATATGTGACATTAATATAAATGCCACCAGTAAAACAATAATAGTCACACCACATGTCCTGACATTTCCTTGTTACAGACTGCGTAAAAAATTCTAATATAAATTTAATGTCATATATATAAAAGTGACTATTTGTATCAATCTGGCTAATTATAAACAAAAAACTTAAATAGAACTGAATCAAAGCAAATAAAGGTAGCTAGCTAAATCATAATCCTAAATGTAAGTACATATAGTGCTTATTTTTATTTTTATATTTGAACAGTGAGCAGCGATTTACGTAAATGTGACAATATTAAAGTCAATATTTAATGATTGCTTCCAAACTTGATGAATTGTGTAATGAAGATCCCTTAATTTTTGCAAAAACAAAATTCATTGCTACAGCTATTGTGAAGAGAGGATGTTTAATCAATAAGTATCAAATTAAAAACAGTTTATAACTAATTTCAAAGTCTGGCACAGAAATGTGTTTTTATTCAAAGGTACAATTTTAAATTTAACATTTTCAGTTTCTAAAGTAACATATTGTGGCAGAATTTCTGTTCTTAGATGTTTTTGTGGTAAAATATCCAAATGAGATAAGAATTTCATGATTAAATACATACATGATTTTATATAAAAATAAATCTTGCATGAATTAAAAATGATTAAAATATATACTAGCATATATTGCCAATTGCATAGTCTATCATAGGGATTACACTTCATGTAATGAAATGTTTTATTTTTATATTATTATACTGGGTCACCATTATATTATTCATAAGTTGGTTAAATCACTGTAAAGGCCTTATTATATGGAATTGAACAATTCTGAGAAATACATACATCTCCAAATTCTGGCTGTCGGTTGTAACTTATCTATTACTTCAGTAAGTCTCCGTTCAAAAGCTTTCAAATCTATCAATAGAAAAAAAAAATAATGTTACTTTTTTTAGTAAAAACTGTTAGTCCATTAATTAATTACATGTATTTTATATAAAATATTATTACGGTACATTATTTCAAAAGGCAATTGCAGGTTTCAACTACTGTTTTTAAATGTGATACTGCCATTAAAATGATAAAAATATGAAACATTTAGTTTTATTTAGGGTCAGTGTTGTTTATCTTCAACATAACAATAACCATCAATCATTCTTCAATACCTTGCCAACTGGCTGTAAAAATGGGACATCCTATACAAAAAGTTTCACAAGTGTATTTTATGCGAAACTCACATCATTTTTGTATTTTTCCCTTCCAAAATTAAAATGAGGTTCTAATGGGCTGATCAACAAGATTTGCTTTCGTTATATACAAGCCACCAAAGAGTTGTCAAGATATACCCTATTTTCTTAGACAACTTAACTGTGTGTGTAGGTTGTAGGCCTACCAACTAAAGTCAGTATACAGTGAGTTCGTGTGTGTGTGTGTGTGTGAGAAAGAGAGAGAGAGAGAGAGAGAGAGAGAGAGAGAGAGAGAGAGAGAGAGAGAGAGAGAGACTCTTTAGTAAATAATTATTATCGTATTTTGTAAGGAAGAAAATTTATTAACCTTCCGTTTGTTCTGCAGACATCCTTAGTTTACCATACAACAACCAACTTTAAATAAAAGCCGAAAAGTGATTGGTTAAAATTCTTCGTAAACCAATCAGACGTTATTTAACAAACTTGAGACACAAACGGGAACGAGACTGGCAGAGCGACATGCAAAAAAATAATTGTCCATGCGGGATGCGATAAATTGTTACAATGATCATTGAAAGATTGGAGATTTCTACTTAAGTAAGAATGTTAATTTGAGAGATTTCAGTAAGTTAAACACAGGTTTGTTAACTAAGAATTAGGCATTTAGTGGAGTTACAGACTGAGCGTGCAAATTATTTTCAGAGGAGCAACCGGCCATTTTCGCATAAATTACTGTATCGCAGATCATTTCCGAAATGAAAAATATAGCGGTGATTTTGTCATTAACTTTTATTCACCATCACATTTGCTTCAGAATTAAAGTATAATCACAAAAGTGCAAAATATATAACCACAATGAATACATAAACGAAATTATGCATACAGACAATGTTTTGGATATCTAACTGGTCTGTATTGTCTTATTATGTCCATAATACTAAAAAGGGCCTCGGTGGCTAAGTGGTATAAAGTGCTCACTTGAAAACTGCAGCTCTTAGAGAAAAAGACCCTAGTGTCAGAAATGTTCTCTTGTTGGAGGTAACATTTATTAAATTTCTCGGGGTACCCTAGTTTTTCCACATCGGAGAGCTGATTGTGATTAAATAAGTAAAATAATTTTTTTTGCTTTCAATTTCTGCCTAAACAAGGAATTTATGTATCAGATCCCATACAAAATAACTAACCATTAAAGTAAGTAAAAAACATTTGAAATATCTAATAATACTGGGTATAAGGGGTATATGATGAAGGCAAAAGATATTCCATGCCAAACACTTAACTTTTCATTACAATCACTAGAATGGATCATTTTAGAGACCTTTATGTAGTACTTACTTGAATGATTTTGAACATGCAAATACACATGAAACATTGTAATATTGTGTTAAATTTATCACAATACTAAACTTCTTTAAAGCTGCATTAAATTTTCCTTATTAATGATTTACCTATTGGTGTAATGATAAAAGCTTGAATAAATATAGTTATAGCAGTAATTTCCCAGCAAGATGTAGTCCTGTGGGATTTAATTTTAGAACATGGTTATGTCATTAAATATGTGTTGTGTAAACACAACTTATAAAACATTGAAATACAATAAATTAAACCCAGAATTTCATTAAATTTGCCATTTGTGACTTTGTAAGGGATACTTCATATCATTGCAGCAATGACTTTGCTCATACATTTGGATATTAATGACGGACAATTAATGGAATTTATGTAAGGTTTCCCCTTTGATTATTTAAATAAAGTCTCGGTTCATAAATGTGCATGCTCCAAGCTAATAATAATTATCATTAAAAATGTGACCAACATGTTTATTTACAGTTAATAGGAATGAAGTTTTAGAAAATCAATCTTGCAGATCATGATTAGAAGTTATGTATTGTTAAAAAAATAAATATATTTTTTGAAAATCGAAAAAAAAAATTCAGAATATTGAAAAACTTGATGCAGCTTTAATAGGTATGGAAAAAAAATTCTCCAGATTATGCAACAGTCTAGAGATGTTGTTTAAGACAAAATTCATACCTACACACCTCAACATTTGCCCAGACCAGTACACTACTCTCTTACACTTTTTCTTGTGCAGAAATCTTGTGCAAGTGTCAAAGTGTTGCACTGGTCATTACTCTTGCTGCTGTCTCGCCTTTTACCAAGATGGTGACAGGTATCATTTGTTGACACTTTAGACCAGTTAACCACTGTTGCCCCATAATTTTTTTGAGAGAGTTGTAAATTTGTAAATCTATAAACAAAATATTCATTAGTTTACTAGACAAATTTGAAATAAAAAGATTCAGTTAAAAAGATTTTTCAGTTTAATTTATCATAAAACAATTTGAGAAATATTTATGTGGTTAAAGAAAGTTTTTGCAGTTCTGTGTAACTACGGCTCGGTTTCTTTTTATCGTAATTTTTGTTGGTGGCATTTGCTTACTTTTTGGAAGATGCAAGTTGCAAGTGGCTGAAATTCAAACTTTTAATTTCTAGTGATTATCATGAAAATGAACAGAAATTTAAAAAGTCCTTTCATTCATTAATAGAGGTTGGTATTTTTGCTCTACTGGTCTGAAATTCAGTCTCTATTAAATATGATTATTGCTTTAAACTGAAATTGTAAGTTTTAAATTTGGAAAGTTTTGATTAAATTTCACAGTTTATTGAGGTGGTTATAGCAATACATGTAATACGGATTGAGTGTTAAGATAAAACTACAGATAGGATTTGGTTGAGGATGAGGATTATTACACTGATAAATCAATTATTATTATTATTTTTAAATTATTAGTAGAAAATATTCAAAGCTTTGATCTGTCATATTGATATTTATATAAATAATCAGTTATTTTGAGACTAATTTACTTCTTGTATTTTACAGTTGCTTAAGTTTGATTACAGTTTATTTATATGGGTGGGCATAGAAGGTCAAGGTCGAGTTCAAGTTCTTCAAGTCCTGAAAGAGTTGATCAGTTTGGTAGAGTTATACCAAAGAAAAGGAGTGATAGCAGAGATAGAAGTCTTCGTCATAGGAGTACAAGCAGAGACAGGATTCGTAGAAGCTTAAGCAGAGACAGGCTTAGGCGGAGTAGAAGCAGAGATAGATTTCGTCATAGTCGCAGTAGAGACAGGTTTATCCGAAGTCGAAGCAGAAGTCGTAGGAGTAGAAGTAGAGAGAGTTATAGATTGAGTCCAAGAAGAAATTCTGTGAGAAGCTATAGTAGAACTAGGAGCTCTTCACATTTCAGCAATACATCTAGAAGTTCCAGAAGAAGATCACGCTCATGGTCAAGGGACAGGAGGGATAGGTCAAGAGACAGGATCAGATCCAGAGACAGATCACGAAGTCCACATCATACAAGGTCACCTAGACAAAGAAGTCCTTCCCCTATCAGACCTGAAAAAGTAACCAGTGTTGAAGACCCAGAGTTATTAAAAGCAAGAATTTTCATAGGAAATTTACCAGTTAACAAAATAACGAAAGAAGATCTAGAAGCACAATTTTCAAAATACGGAAAATTAATTGGTAGGCATTTTTGTTATTTGTCTTCAATTTTCTGCTTTTATTATAGTCTATACTTAACCAATGATATTTCCCCAGCCTGTTCTTTTTTTTTTTTTTTTATATATATATATAAATGTACATGTTGCTGTGACTTAATAAACCTTTAGCCCTAGATAAAATTGGGAGGTTATGGATTCCTTTGGTGTTTGTCAATAGATGTGCAACATTAAATGAGACTATTGATTTATTGTGATTGCTGTTGCCACGATATGATGGATCCATTTCAAAGATAAACATTTACTGTCAGTAATAAACAAGAGGATTTATATTTTTTAGTCTTGTATATGCCTTTTAAATGAAACAATTTTAAAATTCATTTTTGATTTAGCAAACTACTAACTAATCTTTGACCATGATTTTTATAAATTAACTGCATACCAAAGTAAGATAAAATTAAAAAAGATGATGGTAATGGAATCTCAAAAAAAAAAAAAAAAAAAAAAAAAAAAAAAAATTCCAAACCTGAATATGTTAAGAAATTTTTAACAAGAATATTGTTTATTCATTCTTCAGTTATTTTAAATTGATTTTATAAATGATGATTAAATGAAAAGATAAATAAAAATTTAGGTTTCAAATTAAAGGTTTTCAAAATATTGACTTTTGTGCCATCTGTTGCCTGATCTCAGAAAATCCTACTTTCAGTGATTGAGTCGGAGTACATGTACTTGAGAAATTGTGAGAAAAATATATGTTATAAATAAACATTAAATTGATTCTAAAAATTTACAATTACAGTTTGAATTTTAAAATTTGATTTTTTTTTAAAATAAATATTGCAGTAATTACCCACTATTACAATGCTATTTTGATGGTTTTTAACACTATCACAGTACCATTACAATAGTGTTAGAGTGCAATATTCACAATTATTTTGGATACATACAGTATTATATTTTGTAGCCACATGGCTTATCATTATATTATCTCACATTGACATGTTAGATTTGACTTTTAATCTGATTTTCTGTAAAGGATATTTTAGCACATTTAAGATTTATTGCAAGTAATTTTTGTGCTGGTAAATTTTTTCTATTGGGGGTTGTAATAAAATTATAATGAGTAGACCTATAATCTGAAGTGTATGTTGACTCAGGAGATGTGTTATAAATTTTTTATACCCAAGATATCTGGGTTTTATTAATGTCATAGGTTCTGGACATTCTGTGCAATCTAACATGTAAAATATCATATCATTTGGTTCTACTGTTAAAATACTAACCATTGATATCTGAATTCCTGTTGGGTTCAGCCAAAGTTTGAAAAAAGTAAAATTGTTATGTCATTAACTAGATTGGTTTAATATGAGGCAGATTTTAGTGAGAACAAATATAAATATATGTACTCTTAAATAGTAACAATTTCACAATGTAAACAGAAAATTAGACAAATCGGTTTAGTTTATCGGTATAATATTTATGAGCGTACATTAGGAAGAATACTTAATGGCTTGTCTACTACACTTGAGCTAAAATTAACATGATTTAGCTTATGGTAAGTAATGGTAAGTGGATTTGAAATTAAAACTTAAAATGAAAATAACTTTAAGTACAGTCAAACTTTAATTATTTAAAGATGTAGGTTTAAAAAATCAGGGGTTCGAAAAATTGAATTTGGAACTTCAAACTTTGATCCAACGTACGTGATTTTAATTCTGAAGTGTTTTATAGGTGGCCGTTTATATTGAATGTCATGAAGTATCATGAAGAATTCTAAAAACTGACATGTTAATAATAACAAAAATCAAAATTTAATTTTTATCAGGTACAAAACCAAAATACCTGTAGTAATTACAAATGTTTTAAAGTTGACTTGGATCAATTTGATCTGTGAGAAATAAAGAAATTTTAAAATTTATTTTAATTATATATCTTTACATTTGCTGAAATAAAACCATATGTCGAAAGTGATATCAGTTATACAAACTTGTATCACATGTTTTTATGTACTTATGAAATAAAACCATATGTCGAAAGTGATATCAGTTATACAAACTTGTATCACATGTTTTTATGTACTTATCATATTGCCCATCATTGTCTAAAATACTCTATATTTGTAATGGATTAAAAGGTTTAACTAATTTTACATACAAAGTTGGAAAAAATTCTCAACTAGTGATGAAAAATGTTGAACTTGTAACATTTATAAAAAGTAGAAATGGATACAAAATGGACAGTTGTAAGGGTGTATAAAATGTTTTGATGTAGCTGTTTTTGGAAAAATGCAAGTGTTTTTAGGAAATGTTCAAAATTCATCTTTGTGGTTGCTCATGTATATTGAATTGATGTTTAAAAGAAACTGTGATGTACATGTATGCATAATATAATTATTATTATTATTACTGAATAAAATATATTGTAACATTATTGGCATAAATTTATTTTCATCTTATAATGAAAAAATTGACCCTTTGAGTTGGATGTATTGTGTTTTTTTATTTATACAGTATCTATATTACTGTTATATTGTTAAAGTTATTTAAAATAGATGTAACAATCAATTCTCTTATGTGAATCCCACTGGCCAACTTTGTATACTGTATTTTGTTTTGATAAATGTCTTTAACTAACACATTGTCATTAGTTTATTGAATCATATTTATGTTTTTCATTTATATATCATTATAGTAAATGGAACATAAAGAATTATTTTATGTTGCTGTATATGTGAAGAAATGGTTAAATCATTTTAAACGATTTTGAAATTTGCTTCTCTATAAAGACATTTCCTGGTATGAGCTGATAACTGATTAGACCATCCCAATCATTTCCCAACATGGGTGTTATTTTAGATCTGTACTTACTGTCAGTCATTGATCTCTCTTCAGTTATTGACTGCCCGGTTTAAAAAAAAAAAAAAAAAACATGTGCACATGTACATATATTTTGTATAGCTATATACATGTATTAAACTTTGCTTTATATGAAGGTTTACCCTTGTTCTAGTAAAATTTAAATAGATGTGTTGTAGATGGAGATTCGTAGCATTAGAATCTTACTTTTTTGGTGGCTTAATTGTATTTGTATGTCTTCACATGGGTGTGATATTTTAAAACATAAAAAAAATTATCAGTATTTCACATTATACTAATTATTTTTCAGGTGTCTCACTACATGAAAGAGGTTTTGGTTTTGTTCAGTTTGAAAAAGAATCAGAAGCCTCAGAAGCAGTAAAAAACGAAAACGCTGGTTTACTGAAAGGAAGCAAACTAGGTATAATGATAAATGAATTAATATTTATTATTGATTAAATCTGACTGCACAGATTGTTATAAGATCTTTAAGCTGCCTAAATCAGTTGCACATAACTTCTTTTTCCTCAATTGTCGTATTGGAAATTAATCTTCAAGATTCAAGATAATGCTATATTAAACATTAGTTCGCTCCAAAAATAAATTTGATTTAGTACATATAAAATAGTCTCAATTTGATTGTTCAAAAAAATTATGATTTTATAATTTTTTAGCTCACCTGACCCAAAGGTAATGTGAGCTTATGGCATGGCGCGGCATGTGTATGCGTGCGTGCGTGCGTGCGTGCGTGTGACGTTAACACCTATTTTCGACTTCTCCTCCAAAACTGCTGGACAGATTTCAATGATACTTGGTCAGAAGCATATATGGGCCGGTGCAATTCAGATTTGTTTATGGCGTTGCCATGGCTACCAAAACTAGGTCAAGGTGACCTAGGGGTCCAAAAATCTTAAAAAATCTTCTTCTCCGAAAGTAATGATGGGAGAAAAAAATCTGATGTGATATTTGGCTTCTCTAGGGTCTTAGGTCTATAGTTTGTTCATTTCGTGAAATTTGGTCGAAAAATGGGTTACGCGTTTTTGCGTTTAATTTAAAAAATTTCGTAAAATGGCTTCAAATTGTTATAACTTCACTATTTGAACAGATAATGACATGAGGTTTTCAGTTTTGACTTTTTCTTGAAACGACCTTTAAATTAGGGTCAAGGTCACAAATCAAGGTCATGACCTAATTTGTGACTTTTGCAGTTTTAGGCACTTTTCTTGCAAATATCAAGAGAAATATGAAATCAAAATATTGTAAAAATGTTCAGCATGACAAAATTTAAAAAGGTACCAAGTTTCGTAACTATATGATAATCCATGTAGGAGTTGTTGCCCCTGAAATGTTATTTTTGGCTTATAAATACTAAAATTGCTAATTATCTTGGAAAAGTGTTAACTTTTTGTATAAGCATGTATATTAGAATATTGTAGGTCTTGATGACGATCATTTTGATATATGGTTCAAGGTCATGTGTTCAAAGGTCAAGGTCACAGCTGCAAAAGAAGACTTAAATTGCTAATTATCTTGAAAACTGTTAACTTTTTGTATAAGCATGTATATTAGAATATTGTGGGTATTGATATGATGATCATTTTGATATATGGATCAAGGTCATATGTTCAAAGGTCAAGGTCACAGCTGCAAAAGAAGACTTAAATTGCAAATTATCTTGAAAACTGTTAACTTTTTGTATAGGCATATATATTAGAATATTTTAGGTATTGTGACAACAAACATTTGGATATATGGTTCAAGGTCATGTGTTCAAAGGTCAAAGTCACAGCTGCAAAAGAAGTCTTAAATTGCTTATTATCTTGAAAACTATTAACCTTTGTATAGGCATGTATATTAGAATATTGTAGGTATTAACATAGCGACCATATATGGTTCAAGGTCATATGTTCAAAGGTCAAGTTCATAGTTGCATAAGTATACTGAAATTTGTGAATGATTTGGAAATTTTTTTATTGCATTACAGTTACTTCATGCATATTATATAAGCTACTTATAAATGAAATGTGATTTGATATATTTCTGATTAATTTTTGTGGGAGTTCTTAACTTGAGAAAACTTGTAAAGTTTCTGTACCTAATATATTGTCTTTTGCGCTTTGCAAACAATTTTGGACATATACTCAGGTGAGCGTTAAGGCCCATGGGCCTCTTGTTTTCTTTCTTGAAGATTTTGAAACAAGCATTAAAATGCTATGTGACACCAATACTATCTATTGATGAGAACTTTTATATCATCGATTATAATACATATACATGTATAAATGGTATATCTGATGTTTATGGAATAATACACTATATTATTTATTTGAACAGACGTTAAGATGGCATTAGAAGGTCGCAGAGGTTTTCCTTCAAAATCTCCTGCTGGAAGAAGACCATCACCACAAAATAGTGGCTATGAAGGCAGTGAAAGCGGGTAAGGCAGAAGTAAATCTACCAATAATTAATTGGAGGATACTAAATTTGTAGTTTTACCAAGAATTTTTAATTTATTGGATAAAGAAAAGCATGCACAAAACAATTTTGTATATGCCTATACAGAAAATATTTTAAAGCCATTTCTTGCAGGTAAATTAATGAAATAACTAAAAGAAAAAAGTGAAACAGTCAAGGTTACACCATTAAATTTTTTATCTAGACTGGATTGTGCAAAATATGATTATAAAAAGTTAAAAGTTATTTACTGGAACATAAATCCTGAAACCAGCTTAGATTTAATGTATTTTTACAACATGAAGGGACAAACATCCTTTGTACCCTATGTACAGATTGAGGTGAAAAGACTTTGAGGACTTTTAATGCAAACATTAACATGTTTGACTTTTAATTAATTATTTTTGTTTTATCTTAGATATCCTCCATCAAGAGATGGACGTCCACCAGGACCAGGTGCTCCACCCTCTCGTGGTGCTCTTCCAGTTCGTGGTGCTCCACCAGTTAGAGAAAGATCACCTTTACGTGCTGATCCTTATGAAGACAGATACCGTGATCCATACAGAGATCCACTGCCACCACCACCAGGAAGGTATGAACAATTGTTCTTATCTCCATACAAAACTTTTATAAGCAAATTGTAAAAACTTGTGTTTAATGTTGGTGAAATCAGGGTGAGAAAAAAAAAATTAATTGAGGCTGGCAATACACATGTATATCTGCAGGATATTTAATTTGGGTACAATTTATTATAGTCTTGTTATTTTATAGTTTCAGAAAAAATATTAAAACTTTAATAGTTAAATTGTTTATGACAGATGTTGGATATACTCAATGTTAAATGCAAATTTTATATTCACTGCTGTTGTGCTGTTCTTAAATGCTTAAATGTCATTCAGTTAAAGTTTTTACTTTCTTAGATTTAAAAAAAAAAAAAATTATAGGATTTGCTCATATGACCCAAAATATTATTAAAATTTTTACTTTAAAACTGGAGAGTTGACAACTTATACGAACGTACTCTACCATTAAATGTACTTTTCATGATGGAGAAACTTAATATAGGAAGGAAATATTGTTGAAGCTAGGTTTCCACAATTTTGAAATAATTAGTAGCCAAATTTCCAAATTTATAAAAATATAAAACTTTTTAAGTTTTTTTTTTTTTTTTTTTTTTTTTTTTTTTTTTTTTTTTTTTTTTTTTTTTTTTTTTTTTACAAATTTGCTAAATTGGATTGTGGTACTTTTTGTGTCGCCTGACTATGTGACATATAGGGATTACTTTCGTTGGCGGCCGCATCTGCGGCGTCCGGATTTCCTTGTCTGAAGCATAACATTGGTGTTGTATGTTCAAATGACTCCAAACTTGGTGTGCATGTTTCTGGCAATGACTCGAAGTGCAGTGCACAAGAAACGCAACTCTATCTTTTTCCATTTTTGAATTATTTCCCTTTGATTGCTTTTTATAGAGCATTTCTTGTCCGGAGCATAACTTTGGTGTAGTATGTTCAAATGACTCCAAACTTGGTGTGCATGTTTCTGGCAATGACTCGAAGTGCAGTGCACAAGAACCACAACTCTATCTTGTTCCATTTTTGAATTATTTCCCTTTGATTGATTTTTATGCAGTGTCAGGCAACACATCTGTTTCAAAGAAACATATCTAGTTGAAAAAATTTCTCAAAAATTAGTAGCCAGTGGTGATTTTGGCTCATAAGAATGGAAACTTTGATCCTAGACAGACCAGAAGAAATTTTGCCATTTTTAACTCACCTGAGCTGAAAGCTCAGATGAGCTATTGCTATGGTTCACCGTCCGTTGTCTGTCGTGCATCGTCCGTCGTCCCTTGTGCGTTAACTTTTTACATTTTAATCTTCTCCTTCAAAACCACTGGGCCAAATTTAATGAAACTTGGTAACCATCATGCCTGGGTGAAGCCCTTTCAGATTTGCACAAATGAAGGAGTTATGTCCCCTTGGGACCCCACAAGGGGGGAAAGAGTGAAAAACTTTGAAAATCTTCTCTGAATTTACAAGAGATATACCTTAGTAATTTCATTTATAACATCCTTAGGTCATGTAGTTTCAGATTTGCACAAACGGTAGCCATGGGGCTCAAAATGGGGAAATTATAAGGGACTGAGTTGGGAAATTGCTAAAAATTATATATTTGTCACTATATCTTGAAAACTATTAACTTTTTGTATAGGCATGTATGTTAGAATATTGTAGGTATTGATATACGGATCATTTTGATATATGGTACAAGGTCATATGTTGTAAGGTCAAGGTCACAGCTGCAAAAGAAGACTTGAATTGCTAATTATCTTGAAAACTATTAAGTTTTTATATAGGCATGTATATTAGAATATTGTAGGTATTGACATGATGATCATTTTGATATATGGGTCAAGGTCATATGTTGAAAGGTCAAGGTCACAGCTGCAGAAGATGACTTAAATTGCTAATTATCTTGAAAACTATTAAGTTTTTGTATAGGCATGTATATAAGAATATTGTAGGTATTGACATGATGATCATTTTGATATATGGGTCAATGTCATATGTTGAAAGGTCAAGGTCACAGCTGCAGAAGATGACTTAAATTGCTAATTATCTTGAAAACTATTAAGTTTTTGTATAGGCATGTATATTAGAATATTGTAGGTATTACGACAACGATCATTTTGATATATGGGTCAAGGTTATATGTTCAAAGGTCAAGGTCATATCAACATAGGAATACTTAAATTATTAATTATCTTGAAAGCTATTAATTTCATGCATAGGCATGTATATTAGAATATTATAGGTATTGACATGACAATCATATATGGTTCAAGGTCATATATTTTTAAAGGTCAAGGACATAGCTGTATTAGTATACTGAAATTGATTAATGATTTGGAAATTATTCATTACACTACAGTTACTTCATGCATATTATATAAGCTTCTTATGAATGAAATGTGAGTGGATATATTTCTGATTAAGTTTTGTGGGAGTTCTTAACTTGAGAAAACTTTTAAAGTTTCTGCACTTAATATATTGTCTACTGCACTTTGCAAACAATATTAGACAAATCTTCAGGTGAGCGTTAAGGCCCATGGGCCTCTTGTATTATGTTTTATACAAGACAAATATTTGATTGTTAGGTTTATTTTGTTTATTGTAGAAGAGAAGATCCTTATTATGGTGCTGACCCTTACAGAAGACCCCCTCCTCCAGATGATCCATATTACGATAGATATAGAGACGATCCTTTCAGGTTTGTTATACAATCTTTGTCTTTTTGATTGATTTAATAGCTTACTAGAGCTAGTACAGTGCAACAAAACAGATTATGTCATCCCTCCAGTGTGAATGGCACAACATTCACTAGATAAGCCACACTGTTCTCATGGTTCCTACAAATTTATTGTTTGAGAGGAACATATTTATACAAACAATTGCATTTTTGTCTGTTAATTTGTGTCTGCTACACAACTTACAAATACAGTCAAACTTAGATCATTCTTCATTTTAGGTTCCAATAATGGGGGGTTGGAATTATCAGATAAGTGAATTTGGAACTTCAAACTTGGATCAACCGCACATTATCTTAAGACACAAAAGTATCATGTTGAACATTGGAAGTGTTTTATCTGTGTCAGTTGATGATGAATAATGTCATGATCTTCTATCATGATTAATTCCATAAAAACAGACATATTTATTTTATTTTTATAAAAAATCCAAATTTAATACCATCGGGTACTAAATAAAATACACGTGGTAATACATATGACACAAAATAAGAAAAACCATCCAGAGGAATACACAATGTTTTATGTACATAATTTACTTTTTTATGAATTTATTTTTTCTGTTACACCCGGTAGTATCATTACTGATTAATTTGGATTAATTCTTGCGATTAATGATCAACTTGGATTATGATGGACAATAACGGCAGACACATGTCTAAAAATGACCGTCAGTTAACACAAACGGGTAAAGGTGAAACCATACTTGTTTGTATTAAATTGTACAGATGAGAGTAGTTTTTAGAAATAAATAAAAATGCCAATTTTTGGGGTATATTTCCAATGAAAAAGTCTAACACAGGACTAAAATTAGGTTCGAATAATTGCAGGTATTCAAATTACAAAGTTCAAATAAAAGAAGTTTTTAAATAAGAAGTTATAATGCAGGGCAATTGGGTAGTGATGTCGCGATTATTGCCGATGATCGATTGTCGGTCGTTGTCGGGGCAGCAATCCTTATAATCGATCACAAGATGAATAATCGATCATCGCCGACAGCTGCGAGTAGTTTACGGATTGTAGTAAAGTCTGTCTCCTTTCCAGTTCTTGCTACTAAAAACAACAATGGTGGACGAGGATCGGATAATATATTGTATCTAGACACTTTTTACACCAGTGTGATGCTTTGGCCACTATCAGTCTATCAGGGCAAGGAGCTATCTAGCCTTTAACTTACAACCACAAAGCAAGAACACTTGGCTTTTACAATAAAAGTATTTATATTCAGCGTTATTCGTTTCTGAATACTGATGTACAGTTACTAAGCATATTCCGATTATTATCGATTAATTGATTGATTATGCCTCTCCTGTTATCAGTTATAATTTTGTGTCCGATTGGACATCACTACGGTCGGGACCTACCGAGAACTTGGAATAACCAAAGGTATTTGAAAAATAGAAGTTAGAATGATAGAAGTTTGACTGTATGTGGATGGTTTTGATCATGATCAGAGTTGGCACAGTTATACCAATATAAGATCATGTGTGGCATATCACATTTATGTGTGTATAGCAATTGTCAAGTCCACAGGTTAAAAAGAGATGTTGGAACAGGGATGGAGTATTTTGGTTCTTAAAAATAATGTTTGGATTTTGTAAACCTAAATTTGTTGAAGAAGTAGTTGTTCTAGATTCAGTTGTATTAATTTTACAGATACAGAAGAGATCCTTACGGACCTCCAGATCCCTACAGAGACCCTTATAGAGATGTACCCCCATATGATGCAGGACCTCCTCCTAGAAAACCTTTACCCATTGACTGTCACATTGTCCTGACAAATGCCACTCTAAGGTATGTTTATACTATTTATTTGGCTAAGCCATTTCTATATGTTCTGATTTACACATCAGTCATTGTACAAGAATGATATATTAATACTGTGTTATTTAAAGTATAAAAAGTAAAACACTACCAGACTATAAAAAGTTAAAAAAGTGGCCATATGTACATTGTCTATCACTAATGGTAATCTGGTAGTCTTAGAATATTGGATTTAATGACAGAATTCCGATTTCTTATGCTTGGTTGTGCAGTAGATGATCTTACTTTTTAAAATTCTGTTGTAAACTGAAACAATGTCAAATAAAGAAATACTTAAAGAAGCCAACATTTATCATGCACAACAGATGCTAAAGACTTTATATGGAGCTTTTATCTCATTTAATTTGTGTAGTCCAGATTACTAGAAAGTGTGTAAGGGCTTGTTTTAGGTTATTTTATGCTAAACACTAGTCTAACTTATTAAACATAAAATTGTATTGAGATTTATTTACCAAGATATTGGTGATTTGTAGAAATTATGGAGATTTTATAGAGCGTAAGATTAAAGCATTAAACTTGTTTGTGAATTCATCTGTAATCCCAGAGGACAAAACCATACCACAGATGATCGAGGAAGCTTCAAAACGTGGTGTACTCTTTGCCATTGTACTTAACAGTCAAAATGAAACTCATCAGTCTCTGACACTCAATATCTTGCATGGCACACCTCAAGGTATGTAGTCTTAATTTATTTAAACTAAGAAAAGCTTGTACATCTCTTGAAAAAAAAACACTTGTGCAGTAATCACGAATACAAAAAAAAAAGTTTAATTTTTTCATCACCAAACTCCAATATTTTTGTCTTTCCACCATGATTTTATTGGTCTTTTTAACTGTTTGTGATTACTGCATTCTACCTCCATTTTGATAGACTAAAGTAACTCTTTTGGTAAACTTGGTTTCATTTTTGTAAATTCTAAAACTTTCAGATATTTGTTTTATTTTTGAAAATTCTAAAACTTTCAGATATTTGTTGTTTCTTCTGAAACCAAAAAGAACCTAAAAGTAATTGAAAACACTGGTTTAATTTTAAATCTAATATTTATGCTAATACCAATATTTTCAAGACATGAAGTTATCCTTTGATACAAAAAATAATTTTCCTATGTTGAAGTCTATCACAAAGGAGAATCATTCATTTATTACCTGTGCGTATAACACTAGGCTTCTTTTGCAAACAAATTTTTCTTCGTCGTAAATGTCAACTAATGGACAAGAACTAAGTTTTCCATAATTCTCAAGGTTGGATGGCTGAAGAAGCATTCAGAATAAAATGTACAATTCTCAGGCTTCATTTGGGAAATTGTCTCTGTCTGTCACACTTTGATGCCTAAATTTTGTGTTTAGAGAAGTTCCTACCAAAAAAAAAAAGTTTCAAATAGATAATTACACTCATTATATTGGCCATTCTATAGATTCAGCACTTCTACATGCCAAAATTTTATTTTTAGTTTTCTTTTTGTGCTTTTTTCTTTTTGAGTTAAAAAAGCGACAAAGAGAAATTCATTTCATTCATTTTATACTTTTGAATGAATCTGACTGTATCTATATAAACCATATTTATGAATAAAAAAAGCATTTTAAAATTGTTTATACCATATTGAAAGAAATTTTTAAGCAAATTGCTTCTTTGCTGAAATTACTGGTGGGATTTTGAAATTTTTTTTAAAAAGTTAAAATTGGTAGGTGGCAAGCTGAAATATTTAATTGTAAAAGGATGGTAAATAAGTGTGTGTGTGTGTGTGTGTGTGTGTGATTATTTTCAGGAATCAGAAGTTAGTCATTTTTGTTATTGTGGCTTTGTTTTGCTAAAATCGTCAATGAAACAAGGTGTAATGTTGGTTGCTTAAACTACCGATAAAAAAAATCATGCAGAACTAAATGTTTTAAAAATTCCTGTATGAAACTATATTTAAATCCAATATGTCTACACGTGACCGTTATAAACTGAATAAAAAGGTAGGATTGGTTAAATTGGTTCAATACAAGCAATCATTGCAGAACAATATGCAAAGTTTTAAAACATAATCTTAAGTTTCACTCTCTTCTTATCTTTAAATCTTTAAATTTACATCTTAGTTAAAATTTATGTGTTATAAAAATCTGAAAATGGGCGGAAAAAAATTAAAATAATTAAAAATTTTGTTTGATTGCTTGTTAATTTATAACTCATTTGAAGAAATTTCCGAAATCAATCATCAATGAAAATATTCGGGAAGTGACAATACATGTTGTTTCATATGAAAGCTTGAAGCAAGGTATTTGATACGAAAAAAAAGGCAAACAGATGCATTTATTTAAATAAGATGTTAAAAATGAAAAAAATATGGAAATATACTTCAGAAATTAAGAAATATGGAAAAAAAAATCTTAAAAACTTTGTTTGGTCAACAAACATTTTCGTGATTCTGCTAACTTAATTCGGAATGTTTGCTTTTTAAATTTTTTCGTGTTTGAGTTATAACAGAAGAATTTCTAGGATTCGGTAATGTATAATTGCCATTATTAACTGGTGTAATTGTGAACAAGTTTACAAAATTTTAAAGACTTTTACAAAGGAACTATTATCATTGTTAATGTTACTTTTATCAACTGATTGAACCTGTTACATACTGTTTAATACTCCGAGATGTTTATTAGATTTGAATTCTTTTTACACCATATATCAATTAGAAAAGAAGCATTGAAAGATTGTAGCTTAGAGGATTTGGGATTTAATGTAATGTTTCACCACTTGTGAAGGAACTGCTACCTGTATTTTTTGGAGGTACAGTAATTAGGTATATGGTTGGATGATTTTGACAGAAGTCTGCCGATATTCCTGAGAGGCATTACTGGTACATATTTAATTGGATCAAGTTTATTTACAAGTGTCTTTTTGTCTTTAGTTATTATTAGACTTGGCTAATCACTATAAAAAGGATGTGAAAGATATAAAAAAGCCCTGTACAAATAGTCTTTACATTATTATTTTGAATTTTTCTAACTTTCTCTCAGAACACAGAAACATGCCTTTAGAAGATGCTGTATCACTGATAGGTCGCAGTTTTGAACAACATCAAAAAACATTGAGAGAAAAAGAAGCTGCTGCCGCGCCACCACTTGCACCATCAGTCCCTGGTGGTCGTCGAACACCACCACCGTTTTTGCCTCCTGGACCAGATATAACATATTTATTAAATCTTTTGGCTGATAATCGCCAGTTAACCTTAGAGGAAATTGACAAAGTAATCGGGTATTTACGCAAGAGGAGAGACAAGATGCTGGAAGCAGAAGGAAGATTGCCAGAAGATGGTATGTATAAATGTTTGTATTTTCTGCTTTAAGAAAATGATTAGTGAGGGATAAATAATAGTAATGTCTTCAATCATACATGTTTTGGGAAATTTGGGAAAATAAAACTCTGATTTTTGTTGGGTTCAACCTTGATATACCACGTGTGAAATTTATTTTTCCTCATTGGCCCTTTAATGGTTGGTTCTGTTTTACTGCTTGGTTCTGTACAAGTATTATTTATTGGGTTGCTGATAATCTGTTTCAATGTTACATTTTTGCATTTTTGTGCACCACAAAAACCAAATGCTATATGAAGTCTTTAGTTTAAACAATATTTTTATTTTATACGTATATGAAGCCTTTATAACAGAACATGGGAGTTTTTTATGACAAGAAATAAATAGAATATATATATATATATATATATATATATATATATATATATATATATATATATATAAACAAAGTTAAGGGGGTATACTGGAATCAATTTGTCATAATTGTCACAATTTGTCAAGAGTTTAATTCAGTTACATAGGAATCAATTATTTTAAAACTATGCTTAGATGTTAAGTATCATTTATTATCTTAAAAGCCTCTGCACCTGAAAAAATTATCAGTTTGATTGGATGAAATTTGTGGATTTTTTGTCATTTTCAGACATACAATTTGGCCATACATACAATTTGTCTGGAGGTATATTAAATATGTATAATTTTTCTGAAACTATGCACATATATTAAGAATCGTAAGAACCTGTGGACCTGTGATTATTAGATTGCTTATTTTTTGGGCAATTTACGGACATTAAGTTTTGCCATAAACATAATTTTGTTAGGGAGCAGGGGTATTAGTCTCCTTCAAAGACCGTTCTAGTTATTCTGTGAAGTATATTAATGTTAGATCAGTATAAAGGTTTTTTGGTTCATCTGTATAAAGTACAATAATACATGTAATCATTAGACTTCAAATATCAAGTTTTAAATGTTCAAATTTTTATCTTTTTTTGGTCAAAACTTTTGATAGAAAATGTGTAGATTAACTTAGCTGTTCTTCTGACAGCTCTTAGGAATGACTGTTATAAACAAGTGTTCTTGTTTTATTTTTAGTTCAGTATGTTGGTAGTGGAGACAGAAAGGAAGATGCTGCCTCTTTACAAAAACAACAACAAGAACTACAAGCCAAAATACTAAGTATACTTAATGGACCTGGAGAGAGTGGTGGTGGAGCAGCTGGGAAAGCTGTTCCACCAGTTGGAAATCCTGGAATGGGTCGTGGAATTGGAAATGGTCAACCCAGAGATCCTGCCATGTCATCACTTATAAACTTTGACAATCCAAGTGTACAAAAAGCTCTAGATAATTTAATCTCAAGTGGCCCTAATTTACTTAAAAATATATCGGGAGCCAATCCAGGTACTACACAGACTGCCCCACACATGAGTCGGGAAGGTGGCATAGGAGACATAAGGAGAGATCCACATATGATGCCTAGAGAAGGAGGCTATAATACTGGTATTAATTCTCCCCCAAGAGCTGGCTTGCCAGGCCCACACATGCAAGCAACACCAAGGGGCATGTTACAAGGACAGCAACCCAGAGGCCCGATGCCAGGTGGTGTGAGACCACAGAGATTTCAATAGTCAACCCAAATTTTAGTTTTACATTGTAAACATTTGTAAATAAAAGTTTTTATTGTGACAAAACTCATTTACCATTGACATTATGACTTCATCAAAATCACATTTCCTGACAGTTTTAATCAAGAATCATGCTGAGAATAATGTATGTTGTCTTTTAATAAAAATTTAAATTGTTGAATTATTGTAATAATTTTTTGTGACTTTGATAAAGTTATCTTTGAACATGTTTTATTTATAAAATCCTGAGTTAGATTTATCCTTTATCTCTGAGGATTAGAAAATTTTCCAGTTAGAGAAGAGATGTGACAATGTCAAAAGAATATATATATAAAGTAATTATGATACAGGTGAAATTATAAAAACAGAAAAAAGAGTATTTACCAACTTAGGCACTCAAGGTGAGATGATGTTTAAAGCTGCATCAGCAATATTAATGATGTGTTTGTCCATTAGTCATAGCTTGCTGTAGGTCTGTAGATTTCTGGAGATAGTTTGTAGGTATTAGGTGACATCCACCAATCCAGAAAAAAAATCTATATGAGTGAAGTAATCTAAAAAGTATAAACAAAACTCCAAAGAGGGGAGTGTAGTGTAGGGATTTATATTATATTACATTTTATAAGAAAGAGATAATGTTGTTGCTTAAGTCTTTTTGTAATGGTTTTCTTTGCATGGGTTTAATTTATTGACTCCCTAGGAGAGGTATAATGTACTGACTTGCTGAGTACCTGGTATTTTGTCAAGCCTTTGTGGCAAAGTGGTCTAAAGCACACAGTTCAGAATCATAGTGCCTCTTGCCATCAAATCTGTAATAAAACTGAGGCAGATCATAGTGCGAGAAAAATTGTCATTTTCCTTGCCTACTGTAAGGTCAGTGGTTTTCTCTGGGCACTTTTGGTTTCCTCCACCATCTCAGAAATAATCTTGACTGAGGTGTAAAACTCCATTATTCAACTCAGTCTGGTAGAATTTTATGTTAATTTGCGAGATTTTGGACTAGAATAATATTTTGATGCCAGGCACCAGTTTCACAATCATTTACTCAGTTGAGTCAGTGTATACTAAACTCAAATATTCCAATTTTTTTCTTATCCATATTTTAAAAGTTTCAAGTTTTATAAGGCAACTTTTTATTTTGTTCAAAAATATTTAAATACAATATTAGATATTCATTTTAACAGTGTAATGTCTTAAAAATTGACATTCAAATTTTCCCAAATTTTAGTTGAGTGTACACTCAACTGAGTGAATGATTGTGAAACTGGAGCCTGGTAGTTTATGATGTTTACTTGTGACATTGTGGACTGGTGTAATGTACTGTTAATATCTGGATGTTTTTTATGTTAATGTGTGACATTACGGATCAGGGTGCTAGCACTAAAATACATAATTTATATGCAGCACAAAGCATTTCAGACATTTAAATTGAGAGTTTGCTTGAAAAAAGACAATATGTTGGGTTCTGTTTAAAATACTAAACATCATTGGAATGGAATTTCAAATCGTGTAATTGGACAATTAAATATCATCAACACTTAACATTAAAATAAAAATTAACTTGTTTTGATAAAGTGTAGCAGAGATTTGATGTAGATGTTGAGAATAAATAGCCAGTATAATGTGTCTTATGATGTATAGATAATGTCATAAAGCTGAACTGAAAATTCAACCATTCTGAAAGAAAATGCAAATTGAATTTGACATCTCATTATAATTTATATACATTCTGATAAGTTTACATGTAAAATTACTTTAAATTAGATGAAAACTTATTGATAATTTTAATGGGATGGTATTGTTTGAATTAAACTACTGATAGAGAACATTTAATTCTGTAACACAGTACAAGTGTGTTCCTATTGTGAACAGGACAGGGAGATACTTTATAAAATAATCAATCACAGGTGTAAAAGTTATGTAGATGGTTAAATATTTTATGTAAATATATGTATGTGATAATGTTATAATTCTGTTTTAGTTTTCAGGAATATAAAATTTACTTAAATACATATAATCAAATATGCGTATTAAGAAAAAAAAAAACCCAAAAATCAAATTTCTCAATTTTATAAGATCGTATCTCTTTAAATCATTGTATTTAAAAAAAAAAATGTTGCCTAAAATAAATCGAAGTAAGATTTATTTTGAAACATTGTACTTGGTATATTCAAAATGAAAATAAAATGATGAGTACCGCTACTCTAATATTCCCGAGTTATATTAAAAACCACTTAAAACAGCATTTAAAGAAACATTTAAAAAATGAATTCACTTTCTCGAGAAATTTGGAAAAGACGAGCTAACAAGAACTTTAAAGATACAAAAATTACGGTATTTTTTAATGAAAATTATGGTAGATTTAGTGAATGAAGTGTGAGAATTAGAAAATAAATATTTCAATACATATTTCTTTCTCAATCTTTTACTAAATATTAATTTTAAAATTTCGTAACTTTGTGTTAAATGTAAGTTTTAAAACAAATCTAATTTACTTGAAAAATGAAACATAATTATATAAACTTAGTATCGTTTAACACTGTAAATGTATGTGTAAAAATAAAATAAATGTATTGGAATAAAAAATATCATGATCACTTAGTTGTCTAAGATAGCGACGGTTTCAAACTTCTAAATGAAATACAATAACTTACATTCTTTAAAAGAATCAATTAAGTATTGAGGTTTAATGTTATAAGCTTAAAAGTAAAATTTGTCATTTTAATCGGGAAATACGGGTTCCAATGAAAAAATAAAATGAAATACAATACTAGTAACTAACATTCTTTAAAAGAATCGATTAACTATTGAGGTTTAATGTTATAAGCTTAAAAGTAAAATTCGTCATTTTAATCGGGAAATACGGGTTCCAATGAAAAAATAAAAGAAGTAAAATTATTGTGAAAAACTCGTCAAGTGATTAATGCTGATTGACACTTAATAGTACTGTTAAAATCTTGGTTTGCATTTATTATTTGTAGTTTAATGGAAATGTAAACATTTCAATAAACTGGCTTTAAAATCCATAAGTATGACATAATATTTTAGTATCGTAAAATTGTTCACTCTGTAGCAGCAATTTTCCTGTTTACAGCATAATTGTTAAAAAAAATCAAGTTAAAATGACAATTTTAAAATGTTGATTATTTAAATTGGTTTCAAAAAATTGAGATAAAAACCAGATTGACAAAATAAATAGACAATTAACCAGTCTGATTTAAATCAGATAGATAAAACTGAATGGGCAATTATTAATGAGAATATAAAGTAAACCTAATTGATAAAACTTAATGGACAATTGTAAAACCAGAATATGAAGTAAACCTGATTGCAGTTATATTATAAAGCATTAGAAGAACTTCCTCGAGAGAAAGACGGTAGACTTATGAACATTGAAGTTTGCAGAACCAGACATTTGAAGTGATGTTTTGAAGATGATACAGAAATAATTATGGTATGAAATTCAGAATGATCCTCGATTAATCACCTGACGTGTATTGTATGGTTTATTAAGCATGTCCGAAATTCGGTTCTAAAAACTTGTGCATACCGGTATGTGTTTTTACAAGCATTTCATAAAAGATGACAGAAATTTAAATTTTCTTTAGAAATTTTATGTAGCGAGATGATAGATTAATAATACATGTAATACAAAACTTTGTAATAATACAAAGCGGAGTAATGGATGTATTTTATAAATCGCAGATGCTTAAACATAGTCCGTGTTTCATATTTGTGTGGAAATGATGTCTGATCAGCAATGCTTTTGTTTAATTTTTATACATTACAAAAACCTATTGATCTGATTTAATTTTTTTTTTTCGATAGTTCAGATGAAAGGTATGTTAGCTTTAGATTAACCAATTCGTTTTTGAAAATTATTAAAAACCTAGTCAAAATGTAAATGATACACAACATAAATGTAAATAACTCCTTATTGCTGACAATAAAACACACAATTTCTTCTTACTATATTGTTAAACATACATATTTGAACATGTAGTCGCTTATCGGACGAGTTAAACTTACATCTTTGAACATGTAGTCGCTTATCGTATGACCCTGTGTGATTTCAGAAATTGATTTTACACTACAACAACAATTGCCAATAATTATTGCGGTGTGATTGTGATAAACTTTGTGCACCTAATGATTTGTAATTTAAAAATTTTTTGAAATACATTAATTATTAAGATATACAGATGAAAAAATTAATGATTTATTTCATCACCATCTATTCATTTTCTATAAAAACAATATATTTAACACTTCACATTTATAAATTTTGCTCTGTGGCATGTACATAGCATGAATGAAAAATATTAGGTGTATCTTGAATTGAACAAAGAGAAAGGGTTAGAATCTTTGATTAGTATTGAAGATTAATTGATGATCAAAATGCATTTGGATGATAATGCTCCTTTAAATTGTTTTGATATCCAAATAACCACATATATTTTTTTTAGCCGTTTCTAAGTATTAGATATGATTATATTCCATAAAAGCAAATGTATCATAGGATAATATTATATTTTATGAAGTTTCCACTTTTTTGTGCTGCCATTGTTCTATTGTAATTGAGATGATTGTATAAATATTCAGTTTTTTAAATATAATTTTAAAAAAATTTTATCTGACCAAACAAAAAAAAAAAACCCAAATAAACAAACAAACAAACAAAAAAAAAAAAAAAAAAAAAAAAGAAAAAGCAAAAAAAAGCACTTATCATTGTTAAAAAATTTACAATGAAGTCCTAAGTTAAAGACATACAGATTTATAAAAGCATCCTGTTGTGAACATTATTAATGTATATAGTGTTTGTGCAATAAAACATTGATTTCTCAAACAATCAAAACAAAAAAACCGTGAACCTCATTTTTTTTCAACTTTTTTAATTCCCAAACTTGAATACTTTTTATAACAACATGATCTTCATTTAAAATTTAATAGTTTTTTTGATGCGGAATAATTTCTTGGTTAATCGGTTCATTCATTTATCATAGAATTAAAAGAAAACACAAACTTGAAAGAACTTGACATATCATTTGTCTGCATACTAATGACCAACATTAAATGTATAAAATATGTTAAAGTAGTTAAAACATCGTGTGCGATTAACAAAAATCTTTTCGTAATGAAACCGATTCCAAAATGTTTGAAAAACGCGAATAAATGTTAAATGGGTCTAAGTAATATTTTTTTAATGGTAAGTTGAGGTAAAATTTGATTGGGACCTTCAGTACAATCATAGAGATGTCCTTAGATGGGAGATCTACCTGCTTTTATACTTTGTATTATTGTTTTTATCCAATCTGTATGATGTATTTTGACAATTATGTGTGTTACAGCAACGACAGCTATTTTTGTATAATGTTTTATGTTTTTGTAGTTCCAGTGTTTTGACAACATTGTTACTGAAATTGAAACTGGATACACTTAACCAACCAATGGTATCTCTGTATGGTCCACCAGTGGCATCCATGTCCTACAGACAGTATTCATGATGGTACACTTTACATGCCAATTATATCTTCTGTTACTTAATATGGTAGCCAATATGTATTTCATCAAGCTGTATTTAGCTATCCAAAGATAATAGAAAGTTAACATCGGTGAGTTTAATTATCTGTAATCCATGCACAGTGGAGTAGAGTAGATTGACTGTATTAATGACATTTGACGTCTGCATTAAAATTCTTTACTTTTAAAATGCAAATATTGTTATCCCGAGATAATGAAGGAAATCACATATATGATAAAACCACAAAGCTTTTGGCTATCACACAACATGTATATACATGTATTATTATAGGCCATTAGTACTTTGTTCTTTGGTTTCCAAACATTTTATGCTACCTTTGACAAAGTGTTAGATGTCCTTTGATGTAGTTTGGATTTATTTCATTTTTTGTTGATCTACATATGTATTTGTTTTTGTTTATAAATAAACACAAATTGTTTACATGGAAGAATAATTGCTGTACATGTATTTTGATACAGATATCATTTACTTACATATACATTGATGTAGGTGTGAACTAAAGTCAGAAGTATTGCTCAAGCACTTTTGATAGGAAACAATGTGACCCCAGTGGTTGAAAAAAAAATTATCTATTTCATTCGTTCAGCAGCTTAAAATAATAATTTACTCACTCACTCACTCTTATATGACTTAATGCCAACACAAAATATTTACTGGAGGCATATGATATTTGGCCTTTAACATGTGGTATAGAATAGTTTCTGTACATAAACTTAGGTTTGTTTTAACGGATTTCGATTAAACGTAATACAGTAAGTAATACTCTTGAACTTGATTATTGTAGGTCATGTTCCTTCACTATAAGTAATTAAGAGGGTTTCTTGTACAATAATGTAAGTTTGTATTAATTGCATTTAATCAAACTCAATATGCTGTTAGATACATTTATTTATTGACCCATTATTTATTAATGAAGATAGGAAAAGATTTTGTGACCAATCATAACAGTATTTCAGAGATAAGATAATATTAATGATGACACTCCTTTACCAAACTATACAATACTGTATATACCACAAGTTTAGATATTTCATTTAATTTATTCACAGCTAAATGACCATTGGTCAGGAACACAGACTTACTGATACTGAAAAAGGAAACATTTAATGATTGTATAAAAGGTTTGTTCTCATTTTATTAAACGTTTGTTTGAGTTGTTGAAGTTACAGTTGTTATGGCAACACTAGCATGCATTTTCATATATCATATTTATTTGGTTGTGGCTGTTAAAATTTCTTTGTAAAATTTTGGGAATTTACTGTCCCTGTGTAAACCACATTAGGTCTCCAACTCACTAAGTTTTAGTAAGAAGTATGTGATTTATTGAAAAACTAGCTATATTTTCTTAAATTCTCTTAAATGATAGATAAAAAATACATCACAGAAAATTTTCAGCACAACAAAATCTATTACATTACCAAGTCTAGTTACTATATGATAATTCATGTAGGAGTTGTTGCTCGTGTTGATGTTATTTTTTGCTGAAAATTGCAAAAATTTTGAATTATCTTAACAATTGTTAATTTGGTATAGGCTTTTATATTAAAATATTATAGGTATTATTGTAATGATAATTTTGATGTATGGTTCAAGGTCATACATTCAAAGATCAAGGTCATAGCTGCATAGGAATACTGAAATTGTTAATTTTCTTGAAATCTTTTAACTTTTTGTATAGGCATATAAATAGTATATTGTAGGTATTGATATTGCGATAATTTTTATATGTGATTTAAAGTCACTTCTCAAAGGTCACGATTATAGCTGCTGAAGAATACATAAACTGGATTATCTTTGAAACTATAAAGTTTTTACATGAGCATGTATATTTGAATATTATAGGTAAAGATATGATAATTTTAATATATAGGTTTTAGTTATGGCTTTAAAAGTCAAGGTTATAATGGCATAAGTATACTGATATGGTTAATCATGTATAATTTATCTAGTGTGCTTTAGTTACTTCATGCATTTAGCTATTTATATATGAACTGTGACTAGATATTAATGATTAAGTATTATAGCAGTTCCAAACTTGGGAAAAAGTTGGAAAGGTTTTGTAATTACAGTTATTGTCTATGGTACTTTGCTATTTGTTTCATATCCTCATGTGAGCGTTAAGGTCCATTTGCCTCTTGTTGAAATTAATTTCATAGCAATTTTTTTTTTGAAAAAAAATGTAGTTTTAATTTTCATGTTAATATATCTTTCAGATGCTGATGTGAATTGGGAGATATTTTATAGAAGAGAAAAAAAAATTATGTCAATAATCATGCATGTAAGAAAGATGGTTCATTATGTGCAACATCAACAGTAAATAGTACACTATTTTACAACAAAAAATAATAGATGTTAGATTTTATCTGTCTGTTATTATGTAAGAATTGATTAAAATTGTTTAATGATCTGTGTAATCCAGAAATTTAAAGACCCATTAAAGACAGGCAATATGAAATAATGTTTGCATTACTCAAAAAGATTGTATGTGTTTTTTTGATACAAATAAACTGTTTTCAGATTGTATGTGTATTTTTGGTACAAATAAATTGTTTTCAGATTGTATGTGTATTTTTGGTACAAATGAATTGTTTTCAGATTTTATGTTTTTATCTTAATCAACTCCACTGTATACTATATTGTATACTATATTGTCATTTTACATTTCTGGGTATTATTGTGCCATGATAAAACTTTTACTCGTGAACATTGATCATATGCTTCTTTATCGAAAACAAGGCAGCATCAACTGACACAACACATGAGCGTGTGTTCAAGAGCAATGCTGCCACTTTGTGGTGTCAAACCAAATTGGTTTTATTTACAGCCATTTTTCCATCTGAGCCTGGCCAATTTGAATCCTTAGAGTCAGTTTGTCCTAGTTGGTTCTTGTTCTTTTAGTCTGTTGTTCTCCCACAAACACATCTTCTTTCTACCGACACCATTGTTTACATACATGTAGAACTTCTGCACATGTTCAAAACTGATAAAATAACATTTATCGAGTTGCCACGAGATTTTAGATTTCCATTTATTATGGGCTAAGGGTGAACTTAAGAAAACAGATCTTAATAACAACCAATTTATATTGATAAAAAATTTTTTTTGAAAGTTTCTTTTTCAATAATGGGTAAACCTAATGCAGCTTTAAAAAGGCAAATAATCTAAAGATTTTTTGCACCACATGTTACCATATAAAAAGATATAAAATTTTAAAAAATATAAAAGCATTTAAATAGGGGGATCCTTCTTAAATTTCTCAAAAAGTTAGTGAAATTGGGCAGTAAATTCTAGGCATGATAATTTCATATATATTGATATATATACTGTTTGCAAATACAAATTTGAGTTAACATTAATTGTAGAAAAGAAAAATCCTGACCAAAAGCACATAACATATTTATATATCACAAAAAGAAAAGTAGTTAAAAGCACTGTTAACAAAGTCTTAAAACGCAAAAGGCTTTTTGTACACAGTCTCTATAAGTTCATAGTTTTTATCATGAAATTACCAAAATAAAGTACTTTTAAAAAAACTATTAACATACGCATGTAATAATTTTAGTAATTGTATATAATTCAATATTTACAAATGTCCAAAACCACTTCATGTTTACCAGCTACATATCATTTTATACAGATTTACAGCCCTCTAGTTTTTACTATAGGTAAAACTGTAAGCATTTATTCTGAATTTTCGTTACTCCATACATGGTGTACTGAAAGGTTCCAGACATTGTCCACTGATAGTAGAAAACTGTTACAACAACTCAATGACAATTACAAGTAGTTGTAAAGCCATCAGAAAATGAAGACATGCTGCCAGTACATCCAGGACAACACAAGACTCTGTCGTTCATATAACTCACGCTGGAACAACCATCACAATCATAATCTGTTAAACAATTACCATTTATTGATGATCTAGAAGAGGTTCCTTAAGAAAAAAAAATAAATAAAAAATAATGATAATAACAGACGAAAATAAAAAGTTAAAATCTACACATTACATTTTTATAATTTTTCATAAAATGGACGAAGTAAGGATAAGTTTCTGAAAATAATTTGATTGATTAAAGTTAAGTTCAAAAAATTTTTGTTTTGTTGGAAGTCATCTTCCACACAGTCAGTCACTAATGTATATAAAAAGTCACTAATGTATATAAAGTCACTAATGTATATAAAAAGTCACTAATGTATATAAAGTCACTAATGTATATAAAAAGTCACTAATGTATATAAAAAGTCACTAATGTATATTCATCTCCGTGACTTTTATTCTAGGTTTTCTTAATGCATTACAATCGGTAACTTAACCAAGAAAAAAAATCTCACCAAGATAAACCAAAGAAAAAAGAAAAAAGACAAGATATGAATAGATTTTGTAGCACTGACTTTAGATGACAAAATAACATCTAGTAGAATAGTTAACTGTCTGTGTACAGTTTTAACCACACTTATTTTTACAATAATTTCCTTGATATAAGATTTTAAAAAAGTGGAATTCAGTAAGATAATAGTTATTATAGCTATTTAGGACTTTAACGATCATAACATGTTAGTAGTTCTTAACTATGACATGCTGGCAATGAGGAATTCAGTTAACTGCTGTAATATTTGTTAACCATCGCAATCAGTGCTTCCTACATATGCTTTTATACTAAACCTTACTTTATCATAAAATAATTATGCTGACGTTACACACACACACACACACACACACACACACACACACACACAGGCTGAAAACAAAAGTACGTTGTAAGCAAAGTTGCATTTATGAACAATATACTGGCAGAAAATTAATGTGTTGCTACATATAACACCGGACTGTTTAGCATAAAATAAAGATAAATGCCACTTGTACATTGACTTACTGTCTCTAGGCTGGGGACAATTACATGTGTGTTGATTGTTTATAGACTGTACAGACATTGGGTATCCATGGCAATTTTGACAACAGAAGGCGACTCCATTGCTGTATGTAACAGAGTTACAATTTGTACAGTTATTACTGTGCCAACAGTTACCATTTACTTCAAATACTACAATAAAATATTCTTTTATTAAATATATAGTCAGCTGAAGCTTAGGAGGATAATATTACAACAACAACTTGGATATAACCACCTTCTTCACAAAAGTTGAGTTGAGTAGTGGTGTTTAACGTCCCAGTCAAGAATATTTCACTTATATGAAGACGTCGCAAGCTAAAGGCAAAAGTGCAGAAATTTTGCCTATGGGCTGCGCTAAAGTCTTTATACAGCATGGTTCTTTATCGTGCCACACCCACCGTGACACAGGACCTCGTTTATTTTAAGTTCCCATCCGAAAGAACCGTGACTGCCGAGTGCTTGGCGAAAGAACAGTCCCTACCCACTTTCAAATCTTGGGGTCAGACCCGGCCGGGGTTCGAACCCACGACCTTCCGCTTTTCTTCACAAGAATTGTCTTGTGCAAAATTTATCCCAAATGCTCCGACATTGTAAGCATTTTAGGTGTTGCTATTACAAATGCAATAAAAAGGAATTCTGAACAGTTTTTTGTTATATTTTTAGAGTATTAGAAAAAGAATTTAAAAAAAAGTCCATGTGTGTGAAAATACCTAAATGTTTATTGGAAACACTCCAAATACAATTTTTTTCAACTTTATAATTTTGCATAAAAATTTTAGATCTATTAGTTCAAGACTAAATGGACATCCTCGAATCAAACTGGAGGTGGTAGATTCCATAGTCACCGACTAAAAGAACAACTCCATTCAAACAGTAGTTTATAAGATTCTATAGTGACTGACTAGTTGGGCATCTCCATCAAACTGAAGATGGCAAGGTACTGAATTTACATTATTAGATTGGTTCTAGTACACCAAATAATTTCAAATATCTTCTCAATTATTTAAATGTGTACAATGTATTATAATTATATACTAACTAAGCACTGATTCTGCGTTCCTAATAGAGAACTTGACTCTATCATTTTCCAATCTTCATCGTTGTAGCATACCGGTAAAACTTACCATCTTGATATCCGAGTTGATTACATGTACATCTGTGTCTGCCATTAATAGATGACACAGATATTCCACTGCCCTCGCAGTTTGGACAACAAAACTCCACACCATTGATGTAGGAGTTACTATTGCAGCGGTTACATTTACTTCCATACCAACAGTTACCAGATACATCTAATCCTGTAAAGAGAACGTCCTTAGTTAAAAAACAACTTTACATTTAAATGGGTTACCATGGTAACGGTCACTCTGCGTCCAAACCAATATCTTAGAGAATGACTCAATTACAAAACGTTTTGAATGTACCAACAGTTACCAGATATATCTAATCCTGTAAAGAGAACGTCCTTAGTTAAACAAAATTTATATTCAATTATTAATTTAAATTTATATTTAAATGGGTTACCATGGTAAGGATTACTTTGCGTCCATACCAACAGTTACCAGATACATCTAATCCTGTAAAGAGAACGTCCTTAGTTAAACAAAACAAATTTATATTTAAATGGGTTACCATGGTAAGGGTTACTTTGCGTCCATACAAACAGTTACCAGATATATCTAATCCTGTAAAGAGAACGTCTTTAGTTAAACAAAACAAATTTATATTTAAACGGGTTACCATGGTAAGGGTTACTTTGCGTCCATACAAACAGTAACCAGATATATCTAATCCTGTAAAGAGAACGTCCTTAGTTAAACAAAACAAATTTATATTTAAATGGGTTACCATGGTAGGGGTTACTTTGCGTCCATGCAAACAGTAACCAGATATATCTAATCCTGTAAAGAGAACGTCCTTAGTTAAACAAAACAAATTCATATTTAAATGGGTTACCATGGTAAGGGTTAGTTTGCGTCCATACAAACAGTTACCAGATATATCTAATCCTGTAAAGAGAACGTCCTTAGTTAAACAAAACAAATTTATATTTAAATGGGTTACCATGGTAAGGGTTACTTTGCGTCCATGCAAACAGTAACCAGATATATATAATCCTGTAAAGAGAACGTCCTTAGTTAAACAAAACAAATTTATATTTAAATGGGTTACCATGGTAAGGGTTACTTTGCGTCCATACAAACAGTTACCAGATATATCTAATCCTGTAAAGAGAACGTCCTTAGTTAAACAAAACAAATTTATATTTAAATGGGTTACCATGGTAAGGGTTACTTTGCGTCCATACAAACAGTAACCAGATATATCTAATCCTGTAAAGAGAACGTCCTTAGTTAAACAAAACAAATTTATATTTAAATGGGTTACCATGGTAAGGGTTACTTTGCGTCCATACAAACAGTTACCAGATATATCTAATCCTGTAAAGAGAACGTCCTTAGTTAAACAAAACAAATTTATATTTAAATGGGTTACCATGGTAAGGGTTACTTTGCGTCCATACAAACAGTAACCAGATATATCTAATCCTGTAAAGAGAACGTCTTTAGTTAAACAAAACAAATTTATATTTAAATGGGTTACCATGGTAAGGGTTAGTTTGCGTCCATACAAACAGTAACCAGATATATCTAATCCTGTAAAGAGAACTTCCTTAGTTAAACAAAACAAATTTATATTTAAATGGGTTACCATGGTAAGGGTTACTTTGCGTCCATGCAAACAGTAACCAGATATATCTAATCCTGTAAAGAGAACGTCCTTAGTTAAACAAAACAAATTCATATTTAAATGGGTTACCATGGTAAGGGTTACTTTGCGTCCATACAAACAGTTACCAGATATATCTAATCCTGTAAAGAGAACGTCCTTAGTTAAACAAAACAAATTTATATTTAAATGGGTTACCATGGTAAGGGTTACTTTGCGTCCATACAAACAGTTACCAGATATATCTAATCCTGTAAAGAGAACGTCTTTAGTTAAACAAAACAAATTTATATTTAAATGGGTTACCATGGTAAGGGTTACTTTGCGTCCATACAAACAGTTACCAGATATATCTAATCCTGTTAAGAGAACGTCCTTAGTTAAACAAAACAAATTCATATTTAAATGGGTTACCATGGTAAGGGTTACTTTGCGTCCATACAAACAGTTACCGGATATATCTAATCCTGTAAAGAGAACGTCCTTAGTTAAACAAAACAAATTTATATTTAAATGGGTTACCATGGTAAGGGTTACTTTGCGTCCATACAAACAGTAACCAGATATATCTAATCCTGTAAAGAGAACGTCCTTAGTTAAACAAAACAAATTTATATTTAAATGGGTTACCATGGTAAGGGTTACTTTGCGTCCATACAAACAGTAACCAGATATATCTTATACTGTAAAAAGGACGTATTATAGAATTTTTTTTAAAATTTGAAAAAAAACTTTACTTTTATCTTGGTTATCAAGAAACCGGTCACACTTGCTTTCATTTCAACAATTACGAGACACATTTTATCGTATGAAGAAATCCAATGATGCTGAAGCTTCCTTAACAACGGTCACATTGAAATCTTTACAAACAGTAATTAACCCTTTATGAGCAACTGTTTTACGCAAAATCATCAGATGACTGGTTTTTTTTGACGTCATACCACTTGTTTGCATCAAATGCAATTCTGTACATAAAAGGTATCCTTGCAACTGATATCAAACTTGACATGAATATTTGTCAATTTTGAGAAGAGCAAAGTGCATAAAAGTTTTATGTAAAGGTTTAGATTACATCCCTATGTCCACTTTATAACTACTTAACAGTATGGGTTTCATCGAACCGCGCAGAGATAAAAGACTTCGGGGAAAAGTGTCTACAAAACTGGTGCTTTTATACACAGTATAACCCATGACAGCGCTTTATATGTAGTAAAGTGATATGATACACTATGAAATTAATTTGGGTAAAGTAAGATATATTCTCAGACAACTTTGGATTCCATTTATCTAAAAAATTTTCAAAACCTTCGATATCTATAAAACTTCAGTACATTACTTTTTTATTTCTTGATGTGAAATAGATATTGAATGAATAGAAAAATGATTTTAGGTCAAAGTTCATTTTTCCGCTCACATCGATGCGTCTAGGTCTTGAATGTTGAGGAAACCTGAGTGCGCGGAGAAAATTATCAAAATTCGGCATAGAAAACAAGGAACTTTTAAATGCTAGAATCTGCCTGAGTAGGATTCGAACATTAAAGCTCATCGGTGAGACACA
This sequence comes from Tegillarca granosa, assembly GCA_029721355.1. Classification (NCBI taxonomy): domain Eukaryota; kingdom Metazoa; phylum Mollusca; class Bivalvia; order Arcoida; family Arcidae; genus Tegillarca; species Tegillarca granosa. Next base: position 4,502,575 of record CM056603.1, read on the forward strand.
ATCCACTTAGCCACCGAGGTACACCACACATAAGGGATACATTGGACAAGCGAAAACTTTGTAAATAACGTCGTGTTAAATCGTATGTAGTTACGCAATAACGTTAAAATGTCACATGTTTATGAAATCTTTGTATTAGTACTATTACGTGAAGTGCATATATTTTATGAAAAATTACGACTGAGTTAAATGTCACAAATTAATTAAAAGGTATATTGTTATTTTATGACAAATGTTTACATATTTAATGTATATTTACTTGGCGATTGTTTATTCCGTCAAGAATTCGACTATGTCAAACAGGTAAATATTCTTGAATTGCTAATTGTTTTTCTCTGTAGGTAGTGTTAAAGGTTACTTATATTACGAAACAAACAAAATATTTTAATTAATTTTTTTTCTAGGGATTGCCAAGATATTTAGCATTTTAGATAAAACACTTACCTATGTTGAAATAATAAATCAAATTATTATGTAGGGGAAGTAACATTAAACATTAATCACATTCTATAACTAACCTATGAACAGGTAGATGGATGCGTGTGAATTAACAAAATCATAATTGATGGATGCACGTGAATTTTAAAGTAATGTCGATCTAGCTATGAAGTCCGACTCCAGTTTATTTATTAATCTATAACAAATGATATTTTAAATACCAAACAGTAGTATAGTGTGGACGAAATTTTCCGTGTTTTGCTGCGCGCTGCGCCAATCCAAAATGGCGGCGAGGTCACGAAGACGCGGGAGGCACCTGTCAATCATGATGACAGGTTGATGATGGATGAGGCACGCACCTGTCATGGATAAACCAAGCGCCTGTCATTGTGTAGCAGGCTGCTGATAGATAACACCTGGTAGTTATTGATGGTCATGGATGTTTTGATAAACGACGCGACCTGACATGATGGATGAGTCCAGTAGAAGTTAATTCCAAAATCTTAACCGCAATAGTTGCGCCAATCAAAGATATCGACGAGGTCACGAAGACGCGGGAGGCACCTGTCAATCATGGTAACAGGTTGATGATGGATGAGGCACGCACCTGTCATGGTGTAGCAGGCTGCTGATAGATAACACCTGGTAGTTGTTGATGGTCATGAATGTTTTCATAACCTGACTTGATGGATGAGTCCAGTAAAAGTTAAACCAAAAACTTAACCGCGATAGCTGTGCCAATCGAAGATAGCAACGAGGTCACGAAGACGCAGGAGGCACCTGTCAATCATGGTGACAGGTTGATGATGGATGAGGCACGCACCTGTCATGGATAAACCACGCACCTGTCATATTGATGGATGAGGGGCGCACCTGTCCTCTTTATGAGTAGGGCACGCACCTGTCATAGATAAACCACGCACCGGTCATGGTGATGGATGAGGGGTGCACCTGTCATAGATAAACCACGCACCTGTCATGGTGATGGATATGACAGGCACCTGTCATGGATAAACCACGCACCTGTCATGGTGTAGCAGGCTGCTGATAGATAACACCTGGTAGTTGTTGATGGTTATGGATGTTTTGATAAATGACGCGACCTGACATGATGGATGAGTCCAGTAGAAGTTAAACCCAAAATCGTAACCGCGATAGCTGCGCCAATCGAAGATAGCGACGAGGTCACGAAGACGTGGGAGGCACCTGTCATCTTGATGGATGAGACACGCACCTGTCATATTGATGGATGAGGCGCGCACCTGCCATATTGATGATGAGGAAGGGGATTCCCCTAAAAATTTTCTAGCGTTACCTATACATTTCTATTAAGACAAAACGTACAAATATTTATTTTCAAAATTCGATATTTTTGTACATAATCCCCTTATACAGCCCACAGCTTACATTGTGTCCCCGGCACACACCACCTCACCAGTTATATCATATACCAACCTCCTACACACAAACCGCCGCCGCTCCTTGCCCCGAGGAGGAGGAGTGAGGAGGAGGAGGAGGGAGGGTAAGGCTGAGGAGGAGATTGATATATATATATATATATATATATATATATATATAAAATTAAAATATATATATAATTAAAGAACCGGAACTTTATCATTTTGAACCTAACATTCGAAGCGATCGGTAAAAGTCAGAGACAATCAATAATGTCACTTGGACCGATGTATGTGTCTGAGAAGTCTGGAGAAAGTTTTTCAAAGATTTGATGGATGGGAAAATCGATCGTAGACAATATGTCGGAAGGAAAGGTGACGGAAAATCGTACATAATACCAGTGCCTTCGTACGAAAAAGAACCCGAAAAAATCGTAATCGGTGAGCACGTGTCACCCATTAAAGGTGCGTTGGAAAGAGAAAATCGGAATACAAACGTAAAATAGAAAATGGAGAGCCCGTAGTACCTCTGATTCAAGTGGGTAGTGGTGATCATCCCACACCGACAAACAATTGGACGTCATTATTTTAGTAACTAAGCAAAAATAATAATAATAATAATAATAATAATAATAATAATAATAATAATAAATGAAAAAGTAAAGAAAGAACAGACAGAGGAGGAGAAACTATATTAAAACAAAGTCCGGAACAATCGATACCATTTCATATCTGAAAGTGGAAGCGTTATCATGTATCCATGTAGCGTATGTAGTAAACAATTTTCTAGAAAAGATAACATGCTGAGACACGTACTTCAAAAGCATGATGGGGAACTCCAAGCACCTGTGTCACCGGAGTTTCAATTTCGACATCCGTTCACCATGCAGATTACGGCACCGTCCATGGGAGGTAAAACCACCTGGCTGAATATGTTATTGACGCGCATGAACGATCGCATGCGCCCCGTTTCACAACGTACCGTCTATTGTTTTCACAGAAACAGCCAGCTTACGAGGAGATCAAAACAATGCTACCCGATACCGTAGAGTTTGTTGAAGGCATTCCAGACGACATAGAAGAAGATTATTATTTCGATCCAAAGATAAAGAACATGATCATTTTGGATGACGTGATGACCGAAGCGAAAAACGATAATAGAATCGCCAACTTGTTTACAAAGGGAAGCCATCATCGAAATTTAAGCGTGGTTTATCTCACTCAGAATTTGTTTCCGCAGGGAAAAGCCTCCAGAGACATTGCCTTAAACTGTCACTATCTCTTGTTGTTTAACAATCCCGTTGATCGTCAACAGATCCACTTGTTGGCTAGAAGAATTCAGCCTAGCAATCCCGAAAAGGTGATGAAGGTATACGAAGCGGCAGTGTCTCTACCCTATGGCAACTTGCTGATTGATTTGAAAGCCAATATGTCGGAAAAAGAACGCCTGAGGCCCAATATTTTTGAACAGGAAGAGGATGAAATGAAAGCTGAAAGCACAGACGAGGAGATGCCAGAGACGGAAGAGTCTATTGAAGGTGAAATTCCCGAAAACGTTCAAAGGGGAAGCGCATACTATACGGAGTATCCTCCACCGTGGTATCAACAAAGGGAGAGGTTCAAAAATCAAGAAGGTAGAGGCAGAAAGAGACCTCGTTTCGAAGAAGATACCACTGACCACAAAATATGGAAGAAATTATTCCTACCCAAGGTCATCGAAAAGATCAAGCCTATAATGGAAAAAAGAATAGAAGAATACGTGGATAGGGGAGAAACTGAAGATCGAGCAAACGTCCTAGCTTTTAACGATAACCTACCAGAGATGCGAAAAATTATGATGCAAGAGTTTGTAGAATACATTCTTAAAAGAAATGCTTTAGAAAAAGATTCGTTTTACCGAAATATCATGGACACGGCTCGGCGATTATCTCTGGAGTACCACATGGGGGAAGTAAAGACTTGGAAGAAAGCTGCAGAGATGAGAGTCTATCTAATGGATGACCTACTACATTACAAAGAAGATATATAAAACAAAGGTGCAATAAATCATTCTTCATTTTGAGAGTTGGCTTCACTCCGATATGGAACGGTCATTGGTCTACAGACATTTTGAGTTTTTAAATCAATTTGGTTTAATGAATGTGCGGGATAGACAGACAGCGATCGGACAATTAAATACAGAACGGATGCAGACGATTGGTGAAGTGATACGAACCATTATATCCTCACCGGTTATATTGGTACATAACGATAATCGGTATTTCAGACGACACATGAGAATCCTGAGGCATCTCGTGAATGAAAGAATAAGTTTTCGTCGGAAACAAGCGACTTTGCTCCGATTCCATACTCTCGTTCCTCGTTTAATGCGATGTTTCTATTTAATGCGAATCTTAATTATCGCTGACAATGCATAAACGACGGATCATTACAGAATAAGCTAACGATGACTTTCATGCTCTGTACAGTTAAAATTGTTATATTTTGTATTGTATGTGATGTTTGAAATAAAGATTGGATGTGAAGGTGAAAAAATCTACAGGTGTATGGCTGAGAAATCAGTTATGCTGGGTTCGATTCCCACAGATTTTCCCCATACAATCTTTGTTTCAGAAAAAAAATTATAACGTGACGGTTGTTTTGTATATTATTATATATATATCCTCCTCCTCCTCCGCCTCCTCACCCTCACTCCTCCTCCTCCTCACCCTAACTCCTCCTCATCCTCCTCCTAACCCTCACTCCTCCTCGGGGCAAGGAGCGGCTGGAGGTGTCTCCCACGTCTTTGTGACCTCGTCGATATCTTTGATTGGCGCAACTATCGCGGTTAAGATTTTGGGTTTAACTTCTACTGGACTCATCCATCATGTCAGGTCGCGTCTTTTATCAAAACATCCATGACTATCAATAACTACCAGGTGTTATCTATCAGCAGCCTGCTACACCATGACAGGTGCGTGGTTTATCCATGACAGGTCCGTGCCTCATCCATTATCAGCCTGTCATATCCATCACCATGACCAGCGCGTGCTCTACCCATAAAGAGGACAGGTGCGTGCCCTACCCATAAAGAGGAAAGGTGCGCCCCTCATCCATCACCATGACAGGTGCGTGGTTAATCTATGACAGGTGCGTGCCCTACTCATAAAGAGGACAAGTGCGCCCCTCATCCATCACCATGACAGGTGCGTGCCTCATCCATCAACAACCTGTCACCATGATTGACAGGTGCCTCCCACGTCTTCGTGACCTCGACGCCATTTTGGATTGGCGCAGCGCGCAGCAAAACACGGAAGATTTCGTCCACACTATAATACTCCAAACTTATAATTGGAGCTTTTTAAGTCGAGTGTTATATTCGATGAGTATAAAATTTGACACGAAAACCATTTTTTGTTGTTGCGTATTCTTTGTAGACATGTTTTAGCTATAGACCGTACAATAATTATGTATGCATGGTCTATTACTACTGATAATACCAGGAATATTCTGTATAAGTTCTGACTTTGGTAATGTTTTAGAAGTCTGTGCATGGTTCTGACTTGTCAGTTTTGTGCTTTGTTGTTTGGTAGTGTTTTTGAGACTGTGAAATGCATTGACTGGTCAGTTCTTTTGGTTTGCTGTTTGGTAGTGTTTTTGAGAGTGTGAATTGTTCTGATTGGTCAGCTTTTTGGTTTGCTGTTTGGTCGCGTTTTAAGAGACTGTGAATTGTTATGACTGGTCAGCTTTTTGGTTTGCTGTTTGGTAGTGTTTTAAAAGGTTTGTATGATTCTGACTCGTTTTAATTTTGTTTACTTTTTTCAAAGACAAAGAGTCATGAAAACAAGATTTATAAATAAACAACATACACCTACCTGTAGCTTTGTCATTACGATTCCTGTTTCTATTTCTATTTTGTCTTCTCCTTGAGTTTTCTTGGTTGACCATTCTCTGGATCCATGATGTGTCTATTTCTGGAATGTTCATGCACGTGCAATGAGATGTCCATAAGACATTATAACTGAAGAAATAGCGATTACAATTTGAACAACAGACTTTGAAAGAAATACCAGAATTTGTCATATGTTTTACTCTGTTTAACGGACAGTGATCACATTCACGCCCTACTGCACAGTTCCCCATAACTCCTGAAAAAAATAGATAAATAAATTTATTAATAATAAAACGAATTATTAAATAAATAAAAAAGTAAATAAATAAATATAATAATAATAATACTTAAGGAATAATTGTATTTTTTTTTCGGTCTATGGGGTCATAGACCAAATTTTTTGGTGCACGTGGCATAAAACCGCGTAACATATCCACAAATGATATGATGCACCTGCAGGTTCACAAAACCCAAATTCGCTGCTGTCATCACGATCATCATTTATGACTGCAGATCTTAAGACTAATCCTACATATTTAACAACTTGAACGTTTTTAATAAAGAAAACAAATGACATCGTTTACGTCAAGTTAGACAAATATGGTGGCAGACTGAATATTTGACCTTAGTTGTCAGAAAACTGACGTCAGCGGTTTGTCAGTGGTAATGACGTATGACGTGTAACGTATGCGGTCAAGAAAAATTTCGTCTATGAGATAATAGACTTAAAAATTTTACAATGCTGGACTGTTTAAAAATTTAATAATATGTAGTAATATTTAAAAAACACCAATTAGAATAAAGAATAAGAGTTGTTGAAATACAGACAATTACCTGTACTATACATAATCTTTATCGAAAGGAATGAAAGATAGAAAGGGTTGTGTACAAATGATGTTATGATAGTGAAATCTCTATAAAAACTGAACTTCTCTTAATGAAAAGTGTCATGCTTTATAAACCGATGTTAAGTCCATATTTTGGAAATGTTGCATTGTTACATGATATAACACAATATCCGGCACAATTCTTAATTTGTCTAACAGATGCTTAGACTATGACCTGGAGTAAAAATACATGCATTGAGGGCTTTACAATAAACTACGTTACGGAATCTTTATCAAAATGATAAATTGTTTTTGCTACATATAAGATACATAAAAATGGACGATTCTTCTCTGGGAGTAGGACTTTCTTTTGTGTCTCAACAAAATAAATTCTATGAAACATGAATTTGAAATTTGAAAAAAAACTATTCACAAAAACGTTCGAAATAAATTGATTTCGATATTTTGGGTTATTTCATTAAAAATACAAATTTAAATGGAGGGTACATATGAATTTTCTTTCTTGTCCATAAAATTTAAACGGAAAAAAAAGAACGAGCCTAGTATTTTACTGTCATATACCACATTTTGAATGTATTTTTATGATTAAATTCAAAAAGTGGTATATGACATTGTATATTATATAGCTTGTATACCATAAATTACTTTAATCCTGAATTATAAAAAAAACCTTTTTGTTTGGGAATGCGGATGGATCAGTTTATTAAGTAAAATATATATTTTAAAAGTATAATAGATTTTCTAAAATAAAATGTAAGAATTACTCACGCTGTGCATCACATTCTGAAATAACAGCAACAAGTAGGAATAAAATTATGACAGGTACGGCCATTTTGTTTTTAAAACTGTAATTAAAACAAAATTAATATTAATGTCACTAAGTACGGTAAAGTCGTTGATAAAGTAGCTCTGTGTAGTACAATATCGCAGATTGTTAAGAAGTCAGCATCAGCGCACTAGGACAGTACGGTAGTTATCTTACCAATTGTTTCAATTATTTCCGAAAGCGAATTTTTTTTAAATGTAAGTGTTTAACGTTCTCTGTAATACAGCAGTCATGATCTTGTTTGTTATCTTTGTAATATGACGTGATGTTTAACCTTGATAGTGAATATCTACGTTTTTCATTGTAAACGGATCTTGACTGTGTAGTGGTGCAATATATACAAGATGTAAATCTTTCTCTCCGAATTGTGTTAACAAACCTTTTGAAGACATCTCATGAATGCATAGGAGAGAGAGAGAGAGAGAGAGAGAGAGAGAGAGAGAGAGAGAGAGAGAGAGAGAGAGAGAGACTTACCAACAGTAATGAGAAGACGCATTTAAATTGTATTACGTATATAAAATTTAAGTTGTCAAACACACATGATTAATTTCGCCCACTGTCAGAAGTACTATCTACAGAGAGTTAAACAACCCGGAAAAAAGTTACATATATCGTTACCTCATGTATTAATTTTTTTTTACCGACATATTATAATATACGTACTTTTGGTGGTTGCTTTAATGTGTTGCGTTTTTGTTTTTTTTTAATTTTTATTTCCAAACTTTTTACGTAATTACATATTTTTTAGATAAAATAAAAAAAATTGAAGTTTATAAATAACCCACCTTTAGATGTTTAATGCTTGTAATTACCGTAAATAATCCTTTCATTTATTTATAATCCAGTCATACACTGTTTTCATAAAACCTTGTCACATGTAACAATGTATGGTATGTGATACTAATAATAAACATAGAAAATGTAGGAGGTGGACAACACTATCGTCAAGACAAGAATTATAGTCATGTTGATAAGCTAGCGTCCTAATCAGAAAGAGCAATTATAATTTAATTTACTATTTCTATATTTTTTTAAACTTAAAAAACTTTTTTCAGTCAATTTCAGTGTTAATATTAATACATCGGTAAAATCAATTATTGTCAGTAACTGTCAGGTGGTTTGTCTCGCCTTCTTGTTTGACCCAAATCTATCTAAAAATAATAAACATATATGTATGCGAAAGTGATTTTGTTTCACTTAATGATATATATATATATATTCATGTATATTCACGGTTTTAGGGATATGGAAATATTTTCCTGCTAGACTGGGAATATGTATTGTTAGATTAAATTAGATTGTATTAATGGTGTTTTACACTCCAGTCAAGAGTCTTTCACTTATATCGAGGCGGTAAGTTCTAGGATTGAGGAAACCAGAGTGCCCGGGGAAACCCACCGATCTCCGGCAAGTCAACTGACAAACTTTCTGTCGCTAGGATCTGCCCGAGTGGAGCACTGTGATCCATACGCGTGCGATTGAGACTTTCGGTCATCTGTTAGAGTAAAGCTGTGTACATCCCCTAATACAACTTATACAAATAGAATAAAAAGAAATGGAATTACTGGATATTTAAAAGGACTTAAATAATACATCTGACCACCGCATGGTTGCTATAGTAATAAAACCATAGACGTTTTCGAAAAATTTTCTTGAGATACACATTCAAAACTAGATAACTTGAAATATCATTGAAAAATATCTTCTTGTCATCATGGACTATTAATGATTCTGTTAAAACTTCTAGATTATCCATCAGCACCCCTTACAAAGCAATGAGTTTGGTGGACATCCATGAACAGGTAAACCCAGGTCGATAGTCAATTAATAATTCAACCAACGGCTCCAAAACAACAACAAGTATTTCACATCTAAGATGTATCAATTATTAGCTTTTTATTTTGTCGACTCTAACACATGGTCTTACATGTAAATGTTTATTTTACGTTCTGTCATTAAGATTAATATCTCAATAAATCAATTATGACAGAGACAGACATTACTCGAAAATTATCGTCGAAACTTAAAAAACGCATAGTGTCAAAATTCCACACTAAACCACTTTTATTATTAAATAATAGTAAATAAATCCCACTGTAAACAACATCTTCAAGCTTCCACTTCAACTATCGACAAGGCTCGAAGCCATCTCCATAGGAACAAAACGTGCCTGTATTACGGATTGTAAAATAACATCGCCCTAGCTTCGGTTTTAACTATTGACAAGGTTCGAAGCCATCTCCATAGGAACAAAATGTGCCTGTATTACGGACTGCAAAACATTACCCTTGATTCGCTTTCAACTATTGACAAGGTTCGAAGCCATCTCCATAGGAACAAAAGGTGCTTGTATTACGGACTGTAAACCAACATCACCATAGCTTCGGTTTTAACTATTGACAAAGCTCGAAGCCATCTCCATAGGAACTGAGGAACCTGTATTACGGACTTAAAAACATCACCCTTGTTTGTTTCGGTTTCAACTATTGGCAAGGTTCGAAGCCATCTCCATAGTAACAAAAGGTGCTTGTATTACGGACTGTAAACCAACATCACCATAGCTTCGGTTTTAACTATTGACAAAGCTCGAAGCCATCTCCATAGGAACTGAGGAACCTGTATTACGGACTTAAAAACATCACCCTTGTTTGTTTCGGTTTCAACTATTGACAAGGCTCGAAGCCATCTCCATAGAAACAAAATTTGCCTATATTACGGACTGTAAAACAAATCGCCATAGCTTCGACCATAATTCGGACAGAGTGTGAAGCCATCTTCATGGGAATAAAAGGCGCCTGTATTACGGACTTAAAAACATCACCCTTGTTTCGGTTTCAACTATTGACAAGGCTCGAAGCCATCTCCATAGAAACAAAAGGTGCTTGTTTTACGGACTGTTAAAAACATCACCCTTGTTTCGGTTTCAACTATTGATAAGGTTCGAAGCAATCTCCATAGAAACAAAAGGTGCTTGTATTACGGACTGTAAAAACATCGACCTTGCTTTATCTATAACTAGTGACAAAATTCGAAGGCATCTTAGTAGGAACAAAAGGTGCTTGTAATACGGACAGCAAAACAACATCGCCCTAACTTCGGCTTCAACTATTGACAAAGTTTGAAGCCATCTCCATAGAAACAAAAGGTGCTTGTATTACGGACTGTTAAACAACATCGCCCTAGCTTTGGCTTTAACTATTGACTAAGTTTGAAGCCATCTCCATAGTAACAAAAGGTGCCTGTTAACTGTACACAGTAAATGAAATGGGCATCATTCTGACTCATTTCTTATTTAAACTTAGCACCTGTTCTTTTAGGAGCCGGTGACTAAGTGGTGAACATTTAGCCTTCAATCCCAAATTGTCTCACCGCTATCCGTCGACCACTAGTGAGAATAAGTTTTCCTTGCCGAGAGTCCTTATTGTTTAGCTAATATATATATATATATATATATATATATATATATATATATATATATATATATATATATACTGTAAATCAGGAAATTAATGCGAGCAAGAAATTAATGCGAAAAATGCGAGGCCCGTTTATTCGCATTAATTTCTTGTCGCATTTATTTTCCGATATTCATTTTCGATTTCTGTATTGTGTATATTTATTGTAAATTGAGTTACCTCCCTTAACCGGAAGTTGTTATCGTAACTGATTAATTAGAGCACATTCATTTGTTGCTGTTTCTTTCCTACTGAGAATTTTGCTACGAGTGGAATCGTGACTGATACATCATTTTGAACCTTGACTGGGACCTCAAATTGAAAGTACTGTGATTATCAGTAATCTAATATTCTAAACTCGTGAGTTGAAGACGAAGATCAGTTGTACACACGCCGACATGGACGTCCTAATTTTGAATGCTTTACTTTAATAAAAACTCCAAGCGTTATATTTGAATATGTTTGTTTTTTTAAACCATGCGTTTCTTTGTTCTGATAATCCTTTACCACCCTGGTTAATTTAAAACAATGGGTCATCGGCGCATAAAAATTTACCCTCGGCACACCTCACTGTTTATTTTAATAATGTCTACGGGAAGTTTGTTTATAACGTGTTTATAAATGAATGAAGACATAATATAATAATTTCTGAGTCCATAATTTAATGTTCATAATTGTAAGATAAAAGATAGGCAAAAAATTTAAAAATTGAAATTTAAAAATTCGCATTAATTTCAATACGCATTTTACTTCAAAATCGGCAATTCGCATTAATTTCATGACGCATTAATTTCCTGATTTACAGTATATATATATATATATATATATATATATATATATATATATATATATATATATATATATATATATATATATAACACTCCGCGTGAGTGTACTAGCATTCTAAATGTTGCAATAGGTGCGCACTAGTACAATGCAGATCAGAAACACTTACACACTCACACACCACATGAACTTGTAGAAGATTAATCCTGGAGATTGATGAAACATGTCTTATCACAAAGAGCTGAAAAAATTACTGATGCTACATAAAAAACATTTAACCGATAAAAACCTCTTGTTTGTTTTTAAGATAATCGACAACATTTCGTATCAGTTTGTTACTGATTAAAATTATGTTTAGTACTACTTCTTTTATTGATTTATTACAATAGAGGTTTTAGACATTGAAAATGATATTTATATTAATTATTACAAAGTTGTTGATATCTATAGATTTATTATAATGAAGTTGTTAGTATAACATATCTATTGTTATATCAATTCATAATGAAGTTATTCGATCTATTGTTTGTTATATTAAATTGAAGTTTTTCTGGTTTATAGATTTATAATGAACTTGTTCAGATTATCCATTTTAAGAGGTGAAACCAATTTTTATGACTAAAGCCTGAAATACCTATATTTAACATAATAGCAAAATTCATCCATATTTTTAACTGCTTTTATTAAAGGAATAATACAATGTGTAAAGTGACATTAGATTATTTATTCAATCCGTATCTTTATGAACTCTCTGGTGTTATAACGAGTAAAAGGTCCACTTTTTTTTTACATTTATGGACCATTATGCAGGCAGTTACAACTTGAGGGACTCAGCGCCATTCCACTTTGTTCACAGTTTGCGCAGCATACCGGAACTCCATTGATACTTCCCGTAGAATTTCCACAGTTTGCACATTGGGAGCCTTTCCAACAGTCTCCACTGATCGAATTTACTGCAATAAAATAAAAACATAACATCAGATACAATTTTCTCTATACTCGATGCAATTTAAGTGGAGAAAAACACTGATTCGGAATATAAATATAATGGGCGTGGTTATCTACTCATCATATTAGGATGTTTTGTTTTTTTTTTTACTTAAGTAAGGATGGTCATCTTGGATTTAGGATCACCGGCTAAAAATTAAAAAAAAAACTTAAATGTGCTCAACCTTAGGACCTTCCACAACAAATTTATTTTTCTTTGGTCAAGTGATTTCAGAGAAAAAGTTTTTCAAAGAATCGATTATCATTTGCCAATTTGCATAAAGCGCTAATAACATGCAAATTACAAAAAGTTACGAAAAAACACGTTACATGTATATTAAATTCCAGAGTTCTACTTAAATATACAGCATTTGAACCAAATTGAGCAACAAAAATATGTAATGGCTATTTCTCTGTTTTTTCTATTTATAGGAACGGCAGCCATCTTTGATTTTGAATCTGGTGAAAATTACTAACTTTAATCTACTCCACCTAAGGACATTCCACATTTAATTTTTTTTTTAATTTAAACAATACTTTATTCTATTAAACATCAAATATAAATACAATTTGTACATAGGATTCTGGAACAAGAGCAATAACAAAGCTCTTATGTTAACCAGTCTCCCTATATCTTTAAATTACAACAGAAGCCTGACCAATGACACATAAGGAATATAAATTCCAACAGAAGACATTTAGGTTGTAGCAAAGAAGAGAGAAAAAGAAAAGAAATGATAAAGAAAAAATTAAATTTAAAATGATGGCATGTTGTTCCACATTTAAAGTTAGTTTCACTTGGTCAGGTGGTTTCAGGAATCAGATTGAAGTTTAGGCACGCACGCATGTACGTTCCACCATGCCATAAAAAGGAAAATTTTTAACTGAATTTTTTTCTAAAATCGAAAACCCTTTACATAATACAAGTCATCAAACAACTAATATTGGGAAATAGAACACCTCAACTTCTGGACTTGGGCGGTAAATCTACAGATTACTTCCAGTAAAACCAGACTTGGTCCAAATCAATTACCATTCTTACCGCTATCACCGATCAACTGAAAATGCACTTGTAAGTAGCCCACTTACCCTGTCAGTGTTTTCATTTCATAAAGTCTAGAAATCTTAGAGCTTTTTATATATATATATTTGCGACAAGGCTAGGGGACCGGACCGAGTGGATGGGAAATTCCAATGAAACCTAGGCTGATATATCGAACTTATTTGGCTTATGTTTTTATCAACCTTTTCGACCCCCAATGTCACTGATGATGAATGTTTTTCTGAAATGTGCACATATGGCACATACAAATTGAACAGGTATTTTTGTTATAAAGTTATATATTGTTCTGATTCATCAAACTATTTATAACGACATTTTATTTCTATATCTATATAACGTACGTTTTCTTTCATAACAGTTACAATATCCTCGTCTTCCATTGGCTAGATTGTATGCTTTGAACTCGGCACTACACGAGGAACAGCACACCTTGATATTGTAGCGGGTAATAATCTTTGAGTTACTGCCACACTTGTCGCATGCATTACCAATAGCACAGTTTGCTTAAAGTAAAAACAGGTAGGTCAAGGAGAGCTGTATTTAAAGAATAAAAAATAATACACACAAACGGACTGGTTTTAAAATTATTTAGATTAACTGTTAATCCTAATTAATAATGAATTGTTTTAAGTACTTAAATAGGGGGAGAGAGAACAGGCCTCTCCTCCCTTCTACTCAAATAATATTAAATAACTGTAATCGTTAAAAGACTAATTTATCATCAACATAACTAGTTTGAACATTGAAGCAAAAGTCAACTTTTAAGCAGTTTTTATAGGAATTCCTTTAAAAATATTATTTTATTAATATTTCTTACTTTGTTTTGGATTTGCACATAAATACTCTCTCTCTCTCTCTCTCTCTCTCTCTCTCTCTCTCTCTCTCTCTCTCTCTCTCTCTTGTATCTTACTTCTTCTAGCTGTCATTATTCCAATGCTTATGCATATACACAAAAGCATAAACGCAAATCCATTCACAGAATACATCCTAGATCTGAAAATGAAAAACAAAGTTTCTCCTAATTCTAAAGAAAAATATTTTTTATGTTGATCTGAGACAGTGGACTTAGTAGTCTAAAACTGTGTAGTAAACTGTAAAGTACCGGAATTTTAGTTACTATTTTTATGGCATATTTTAGATAGCACTGAGAATATTGCTGGAGATTTGTTATACATGTATTATGAGTTTTTGAATGTTTTTTTTTAGAAAATTAAAAAAAAATATCATATGACAGATTTATTGATCATTTGTTTTTAGAAGTTGTGAAATTTCACTGAATAAGCGAGATGATACTGCAGTAATCGATAAATGGTAAGACGGAAAAAAATATAATACCGATTCTCTCACCTTTTAATTACCCATAGAAATTTAATATTAAGAATAAACACCAAAATTAATAGGCTTTAAACTATAGTCTGTTTTAAAGAAGAAGTCTCTTCCAATGACATTTGGAATATAGGAAAGACATGTACCTATTTTTTCTTATTCCAGTCAGTTCTAGTAGTATTTAAACATATATTATCTGTCAGTTTGTATCTGTAAAATTTTTACTCATTTATTTAATCATTTATAATTTGTTTATTTGTTTAACATGTTATAAAAAGTTATCATAATAGTAGCATAATACCGTAGCAGCTAAAGTTTATTTTATTTGATTATTCATTTATTTCATTCATCATATTTGCTATTAAATTTCAAGATGTTAATTATCATTGCTTTGTAAAACTTTATTACATTGTCTTTTTATAAAACTATGTTGTAATGTATTAAAATTTTCTTTAACTATAATAAAAGAATGAATCAACCTATATGAAGGTTATTTTTTTCCTGAACCAGACTGTACCCTAACATGTAATTAAAACCTATTGTCTTCACTAATCGTCCAAATGAAAGCAATTCCCACTTAGCAAACATTTAAAACCTTAGATATAGGTACAAAATTTCAAAATGTTGGCCAAGTGGGAATGAAACGTTTGACATAACGGAATAGAATATGGCTTGTTTTATACAAATAATAACTTTTACTCAGATGTCACGCATATTTTTACGGTTTTTACAGAAAATTTTTCCATTAAATGTTAAATTGAAGAACAGAATATTCTTAGGGTTGTATTACAGTAATTGCATAGAAAACGATAAAGCAATAAAGCCGTAAATTTGACCAAAAAGTTAAAAATAAAATTGTAATGCGCATTAAAAATCTATAAAAAATGTAAAAAGCAATATAAGATGTGTAACATGGAAATATAACATCACCAGAACGTTTTTCTAAAATAATTAATGATATTTCAAGTTCAGATAGAATTCAAAACTGAACTTACCTTTTTGTTGATATAAAATGTAGCACTTGTAGAGTTAATGCTTAGTGACCTAATATGCATTTGTTTGTCTTTTATAGTTTTTACTTGTCAATAAAAAATTAGGGAATTCACCTTACTTTTTGCAATGACATCACCGTACCTAGAAACCCTGACTATGTCCTGAAACTCAATTGCAGATTTACCGCAAATTCGCCATTGTAATTAGTTTATTTGGGTAATATTTTGACTGAAATTGAGTTTCATAGGGATTGGCTTGCGCGTGACTGGCGAGTGGTGAAATCAAGTCGTCAGGGTACAAGTATATTCACTTGTATATTTAAGATCGGTAGCAAAACAATTCGAATGAAGTAAACAAAGGTAAAAATGCTGTAAATACAAAATTAGGGGTTTTGAAACATAAGACATAACTATAATAAATGTTTGCATCATGTTTTGTGAAACTCTGATCGCAAACAATAACTCTTAACGTAAGGTTATGTAGCAGGAATTCTTTTGAAATAAAGCCGGCCGTACGAAGTGTGGTAAAATTCTTTTTTAGAAGTGAAAAAGCTCTTACAAGAAAATAAAACATATATACGTACATACGAAAGAACAAACAAACGTACATACCATTCCTATATCCGCTCTCGAAAAATGCTTTTTCGAAAGGAAAATAAGACAAAGTAAAACCACAAATCTGCTTTAAGTGAGGTTCTTATAAATGTGTTTATTTTTATTTCAACCCAAAGTTTAAAAACAAAAACTGTAAATTGCTTATTGTATGTTATTATCTTTTTGAACATTGATTAATGAATTTTTGTTAATTACCGTAGAAGACAAGTTATTTTTAATTCAAAATTTTAAAAGATTTTATTTTGAAAAGTAATCTTATGGATACATGTCTTTGTTTACTATAAAGTAACATATTTAGTATTTTTATGCTAAACAGGATGTTTTGATTGAATTTCATTTCTGGTGGACATTATTATGATAAGGCTTAACACTGTTAAATGTCGCAATATCTGTATCAAATTTGCAATAATAAATATAGTTCATACAACATAAAATTTTTTCCCACGAACTAAATATCTATTGATGAATCTTGGTTTCAAGAAATGCGGATGTTAATAATTTAAAGGTAAACAAATAGGTCATAAGTGTCTTTCTTTGAAAAAAGACTTTTTTCTAGAAATGTTTTGGGATTTTCGTGGAAAGCGGTCGCTTATAACAGATATGTACAGAAAAACCTAACACATACACACACACACACACACACACAAACACACACACACACACACACACACACACACACACACACACACACACACACACACATATATAAAACCAGTGGGACCTATGATGGGGACCTATGACATATTGACTCTTAAAACAGATGGTCTTGATAAAAAAGGAATTTTTGGTTTAATATGAAAGAAATACTAAAACATTCGTATAAATTCACAGGTAGTATTTATTGAACTCGGGGTTGCTGAAGCAGATTTTGCTGTATTTTACAATATCTTTTTTTTATAAAAATGACAGACTATAATCTTAAGTTACAGTATTTCTGATTTTGCTTTTTCGCGACATAGTGAAACTTCATAAATTTCGGAATTCGTATCATAAAGTGATCAATATTTCTTAATATTGAGTGTGGAACATTAAAATGGTGTTTACGTTGCTTATTCCTACCCAATTTAAATTTAACGCTTACTTAAACGATTCAATATGTTCCGACCAATATTATCACGTGATAAAGAAATCAGTTTTTAGATACCACGTTGTAAACATGTGAACAATGTCACTACGCGTGTCTTTTTCTATCTCTGATCTATTAAAAGGACGGTTTAACACTCATTCTTAAAAAAACTGAGAATAAAAAAGTAACAAACATATCTTACGAAAACGACTTGATTTTCAGATGCTTGTGTAAGTTGAAATTTTTATAAAAACACACACACACACACACACACACACACACACACACACACACATATTTATATATATATATATATAAACTTACCCTTTTCTTTTTATTCGAAACGAATATTGTTGTAGATGTAGAATAATGTATGTTTTCTGTCTTTTATATACAAATAACAGGATATTCATTTTCAAATTGAATATAAAAAATTAAATAAAATACTAAACAAAACTATGAACTATTAAGTTTCAGGATTTGTGGCATATAATTATGTATCAGATTTTTCAATAAACGGATCTAATGTTAAAAAGGTTTGGAATATTCAAATAAAAATATCTGTACCGGTGTTGAGTTAGCAATAATATCAAACATAAAGCTATGTTAGCATATAACAATTATTGTGCAGACTGTCAAACAACTGTCAATTTTATAACTAAAGCAATGTTGCCGACCCTAAATTAATCACTTTGATTCTTAAAAAATTATATTTTATAACGTGACATATTGTGATTATGTATTTCAACTAGGTAATAGATTGATATTAGATCAAGGACATAAATATTTTTGCAATCGGTCAATAATAAATAAAGTAAAACTGACATTTCATTTGTAAATCAAAAAAGCAATTTGTAAAAAATGGATATTTATTGCATTGTTGAACGAATGATCCAATTTAAAACAAAGATATCCATCAAATAAAAACAAAATTAATTACTAAAAATTTACCGATTTTGGTCAACTTAAAATTCCTTTAAAATTAAGCTTTTTGGATTAACAGCTTACTCAGATAAAATGAAGGAGTTGTGTTAAACAAAACATCTGATTAAAATAGGTCAACAAAGCAATTTCGCTAAAAATAAAATTTTAGTGATCAAAGAAACATTGAATATCAAAACATTCAACTGAAAAGAAATGAACTCGAAAAAAGACAAATTAAGTTAAAATTCAAATGTCATTTTTCATTGACACATTTAGTTTAAAATCGTACTACTTTGGTCAAAGACACATCATTAGAAAAGTGAGTTAACACTAGTTAAAACACTATTTCTCCATATCACTCATCCTACAGCATACACGTATTTACATAATATCTGTACATTTCGATATCTGATAATTTTTTTGATAAAATAAAACAAACATACCAGTCCTTGTCCATATCACAATCCCAAAAACAAAGTAAAAACTTTGCAAACTGGCAAAATATGTGATACACATGAACTTCCATCAAGGAAGTGAGGACGGGTGCTCTTTTTATATCTTGTTTTTAATTATAAAGTAATCGTGCTTGTTAAGAAAAACAACTCCAAAATATATGCTTTAAGGAAAATAAGGTCGTTTTCCTTTGTATATTATTGTTAGTTAAATAGTTTTTATTTTTGGTGTAAACTCGTCCAACCTAAATGTTATACTTTGTCATCTTGTTTGTATTGGACAAGGACTGGTATGTTTGTGTTTTATTTTTTTGTATTGATTCCGTCAAGGGTGTAGGATTGTGTCTACATATAATATATATTATAGGAATATCATAATTCTCAGAAAGCAGGACTAACTTCAGATAGTCAAAGTGTCCGATAGTCGAAAAAAAAAATTTCTTAATTGGAAATTGAGTTCTTTGTTATTACGAAACCTGTGACAATATTGCTGCAATACATTGTACTACTACAGTTATTTGTTTTCCTTGTATAGACCTTGTTAAAACTATTCTAAATTCAGTGGGTTTATGTTATATCTGGAATATGTAATGTTTTTGTTGATGTGTATTTATACAAACCTCAAGTGAAGACATTACTTCAGGATAGTTTTTCTCAAAAATGGAACACTAATAATATGTCAACAAAGGGTCAATTGAAATTTTCTGTTAAATCAGTTTTTAGATTAGAGGATTATCTGATGAAAGCTAACACTTTTCATTACAGCATTTTATGTAAACAACGTACCTCCAATCATAAACTTCCAATTGAAACAAATAGATGGTTAATTATACATACAGAAAACAGATTGCGTCATTTAGCTACTGGGGATGCTTTTCACTATTTATTTATTTATTTGTAAACAATTCGAGTCATTTGGACAAAAATTTATAATCTGCTTTGTTAAATAAAATAAATAATACACATGCTTCTGTTTTCATTTTTATTTCAGTATGGTGTGTTAAACCTACTCCGCTGTTTAACAATCTAAATTCTAATTTCTAAATATCCCTGCAAATTAATTCTATGTTTTTAAAGCTGCATTAAGTTTTCCTAGGGGAAAAAATAAAACGGTGTTGATCTACTTAATGATGTTCCTAATGTACAATTTACGTTTAGTTTAACGATATAAGCTTGAAAAAATTTCCCAACGAGATGCAGCCTAGTTAGGGGATCCAATTTTAGAACATGGTTACGTTATAAAAAACCGGGTGATTTTAACAAAACTTACAAAACGGTGAAATACGATGAATTAAACAAAAATTTCATTCATTTTGTCATTTGTGACTTTGAGGGATAAATAACACTATTGCGAATGCATTTGGATATTAATGACGGGCAATTAATGCAATTTGTCTGGTTTCCCCTAGATTCAGTTGAGTCTCTGTACATCAGTGCGCATGCTCCAAGCTCATAATTAATCATCGTAAATAGTTGACCAACCCAATAGCGGATTCCGTTTATTTACAGCTAATAGGAATGAAATTGTAAAAATTGAGTCTCAGGAATCGTGATTAGAAGTAATCTATTTAAAACAAAATTATAGAAAGAAAGAAAAAAATCGTTGACAGCTTTAAAAAAAATCTAAACTTCATAAAATCTGTGACATATCTTTTTAAAAAAAACTACACAAAAGAAGTTTGTTACTTATTCTACAAAATTAAAATAAAAAAATCATATGCTTGGGTTCTTGTTTTCGAGATATGGGACGGAATATCTTCCTACCCCTTTATTAAATTGGTATTGAAAACTTGTAACCATCATATTACATGTTCAGTTTTTTGGAGTACTAAAGTTTGAATAACTTTACAAAGGCAATTACAAAAATAAAATATTTCTTAATGTATTAAAAAACACATTTTAATATATTTCTACTCCTTAAAGAACGAACTACGATTTCCGGAGTTTGTCTAAACCGTTTCCCGGTTTTTAAATCAATTATTTGACACATAGTATTCTTACTCAAAATCAATATTGCACGAGTTGTAATAAACGGAATTGATCATTTCATAAATTTTACATATAACAAATTTATTATTATACACATATTATAAATTTGTAACAATCCGTGTTTATTACAATGAAGAACCGTTTGTGCATCCAGTACTGGCCGATGAGGTTAGAAGTAAACCATTTTTCCTTTATTTTAGCACAAAAGAGGTATTATCTATTATACGTTATGTCCGGGATGCATACGGCTTCAAAACTTTAAGTTATGAAATCCTAAGTATGAGATAATTCTGTAATTTTTGTTCAATTTTTTATTACTGATCAGTTATTTTGTCCTGTTTAACAGATTTACTTCTGATACGACTGATTTTTTATGTTCTGCTGTATTTTTAAACTTTGACCTTTATTATGGCACCAACGAAAGTCTGCTTTAAAAGATATATGACAAACGTGATAACTTCAATTTTTCTATTGTCAACTTTCCGTTTCTATGCGGCAGTATACCTGCTTCACCTGCGTTTGTATATTTTTTCACGGTTATTACAATGTAGTTGAGATTGTTTCAACTACAACAAAGTAAGCTGCTTACAAATTAAATGTTAATTCGGAGGAAATTGCAAGCCTTTGCTTATCAAGCTTCCTCAGAATGTTTTATGGCCGCCATCACAATACGGCGTTTCTCGAACACAATGTTCCGGACGATGTGTCACGTGACTTTCATCACCACGTGACTGAATTTAGGGCACTTTTTCACCGCCTTGTTTATAAACATATATACAACCAACTGCTAGGTCTCGTTTTTGATTATAAATTGAAAAGTTTTCCACCAAAACTGTTATTTTAGATTTATTTATGGTTTTCAATCATATAGACGATTAAAAAACATTATAAACTTATTTTATTCCGTTAAAAATTCGCCGGAAACATCAGCTGTTGTGATGACTGCACAGTGAATCTGCGTGACCGAAATTCAAGATTTCATCATTTCAAACATTCATTTTTGTATATTTTGTATAATATAAGATAAAATTATTCAAATAAAAATAAAATCAAGCAGTCTAAAGATAGTTAAAGACGTATATTCTATTTTACGTTTCCCCTTGTAAAGAGGCTTCTCCAGTTATTGCTCCCGACTAAAATAAACAAAAAATCTTTATAAATTCTAATTTAGATCTTGGGATGTCATTTTATCTTTTCATTTAAAACAATTAAAGTATTTGATACAGGTATAAGCTAGAAATTATATGTAAAATAGTTGAAATTACGACCCTTTCCTATCACCATGCAGTCAATCATTATTGACATTTTTGTTATGGCTTGTCACATGATTCAGGTCGATACTAAAATCCGAATTGGCAAGGACTGAATACATCCGCGAAACGACGTATTTGTTGAGAAGTATTAAGTCGCTATATCCAAACATATTCTGGATATATTTGACGCCCCATAGCTCGACGTCCTTCTCATTTTTTTTCGGACGATGCGGGTGTAGATATCTAAACAGGAGGAGATTACCATTTCGGAACTTTCGGACTAACTTTCCTGTTCGAAGTTTACGTGTTTAACTGAAGAAGCCCGTTTAAAAAGTTTTTACTTCGCTTTGGGGATTGTGATTTTTACATGAACCGGGATGTTTGTGTTTGATTAATTAACAGATTAACTTTGCTAAAGGGAATCCGTTGAAAAAGAATTACGTTAAGATTAACAGTTGTGGTTCTGCACACACACACACACACACACACACACACGCACACACACACACCTTTGTAACGGAAAATTATTAAAGCATGCTTAATTTATGACATATAACATCTGTTCCTAAAGCACGTTTTCTGTCGGGAAAAATCAACTACTGCCAATGATTTTTTAAAGTATCCTTAAAGTAAATTAAAAAAGATTTTTCGAACGAAAAAAAAGAATGAAATTAATGACATTTACAGATCTAGAGTTGAGTTGAGTAATGGTGTTCAACGTCCCAGTCAAGAATATTTCACTTATATCAAGACGTCGTCAGCTATAGGCGAAAGTGCAGAAATTTTGCCTGTGCGTTGCGCTGATGGCATTATACAACAGGGTTCTTTATCGTGCCTTGCCTGCCATGACACGGGACTTCGTTTATTTTAAGTTCCCATCCGAAAGAACCGTGAATTGCATTTCTTAAGCCGAGTGCTTGGCGAAAGAACAGTCACTACCCACTTTCAAGTCTTGGGTCAGACCCGGCCGGGGTTCGAACCCACAACCTTCCACTTACGGAGCGAGCACTCTACCAACTGAGCTACCGTAGTTGTCTACAGATCTAAAGGTGTACAACGGTGCATTACAAATGTTAGACAAAGTACTGCTTGTATATTATGTATTATTTGTAACTTTGTTATACATAAGAATACATGTATTTTCAAATTGTCTCCCTGCGTGAATAAGCATTTCTACCATAGGCCAGTTTATTTGACGGTAATTGTAAACGTTTCATCATCATCTGAAAAATATATTCAAAATAACGATTATACTTAGGCTTTGATTATCTATCAAACTTTTCGGTCTTAGTGTCACTGATGAGGAATGAATTTCCGAAATGTGCACATCTGGCACATCCAAATTTAACTGGTATTTGTATTATATATTTATTACCCCGAGCGGGTACCGCTGCTGGTGGAGTAAAACTCCCCGAGGGTATCCATAACTCAGTAGGCAGTGCTTTGTGCTGTCAGAAAATGTACCATTTAGCAAAATTTTCAGTCTTCTAAAATTTGAAATTAATTTAAAACTAAGGTTTGATCCCTCATGCACAGCATTCCTTAACTGGATTTGAATTTATATAATTTTGGAACTTTAGATTCATTAATTTCAACTGTTTGGCTTATGATTTGTTTTATCTATCAAACTTTTCGGTCTTAGTGTCACTGATGAGGAATGAATTTCCGAAATGTGCACATCTGGCACATCCAAATTTAACTGGTATTTGTATTATATATTTACTACCCCTGAGCGGGTACCGCTGCTGGTGGAGTAAAACTCCCCGAGGGTATCCATTACTCAGTAGGCAGTACTTTGTGCTGTCAGAAAATGTACCATTTAGCAAAATTTTCAGTCTTCCAAAATTTGAAATTAATTTAAAACTAAGGTTTGATCCCTCATGCACAGCATTCTTAGCTCGATTTGGATTTATATAATTTTGAAACTTTAGATTCATTAATTTCAACTGTTTGGCTTATGTTTTTTTATCTTTTAAACTTTTCGGTCTTAGGGTCACTGATCAGGAATGAATTTCCGAAATGTGCACATCTGGCACATCCAAATTTAACTGGTATTTGTATTATATATTTACTACCCCTGAGCGGGTACCGCTGCAGGTGGAGTAAAACTCCCCGAGGGTATCCATAACTCAGTAGGCAGTACTTTGTGCTGTCAGATAATGTACCATTTAGCAAAATTTCAGTCGTCTAAAATTTGAAATTAATTTAAAACTAAGGTTTGTTCCCTCATGCACAGCATTCCTTAGCTGGATTTGGATTTATATAATTTTGAAACTTAAGATTCATTAATTTCAACTGTTTGGCTTATGTTTTTTTATCTATCAAACTTTTCTGCTTAGTGTCACTGATGAGGAATGAATTTCCGAAATGTGCACATCTGGCACATCCAAATTTAACTGGTTTTTGTTTTATATATTCATTTTCTCAAATTTCATTCATATTAGCTGTAAATAAACGGAATAACACAACGTCTTGGTCACATATTTAACAATGATTATCATTAGCTTGGAGCATGCGCACTGATGTACGAAGACTCAAATAAATTAAAGGGGAAACCTGCTTAATTGCATTAATTGTTCATCATTAATATCAAAATGTATTCGCAATAATGGTGTTATTTATCCCTTACAAAATCAAAAGGGCAAATTTAATGAAATTCTTTGTTTAATTTATCGTATTCCACCGTTTTGTAAGTTGTGTTTACACTACCCGTTTTTAATGACGTAACCTGTTCTATAATTAGATTCCATAGGTCACATATCGCTGGAAAATTACTACTATTTCTATATTTATTGGCGCTTTTATCATTGAACCAAATGTAAAATCATTTATTAGGTGCATAACGAAGTAGATCAGCACCATTTTATTTTTTTTATAGGAAAACTTTAACAACAGAATTTTATTGTGCTAAATACGTGCAGAAAAAGCAGATAATAACCAAAACATGAAATGAAATATAAATTAAAAAGACACTTTTTTCAACTTAAAATATTGCTTATAATTACTTCGTAAATTTATATAACTTACCTTTCTTTTATTGAGTTCCTTAAACCTATAATATATCATTGATATTTGCAAACAGTTAAATAAGATTTGCAAAATATAAAATAAAAAAGGTTCTGGAAATGAATGATTAACCAGATTACATTGCTTAAAATTGAAAAATACACGTTGTTAGTGCAATAATAACAATATCGACAACAACAACAACTAAATGTACCCAACAATTGCTATAAGGCATAAAAACACTCGCAAAATAAAAGGAAAGAAATCTCAATTAATAAGATGTATCGTCACTTTTATTTATATCTATACACAAAGATAACATGTACTTTCAAATATGGGTTCTGCGTCCGTATCCACCATAACCTGGCTTGGTCGGCAATGAATTAAACAGGTCTGTCAATATCTGGAAAAAAAAAATCTAAAGTTATAAAGTTGATATAATTGATATTTGTTAAAAAGGTCAAATTAAAAACAAGAAATAAAATTGGTATGTTTGAACGTTCTCCGGGATTAGAACGTGTATGTATTCTTCGGATGAATAAGCCGAGTGTGCGAAAAACTAGCCACCGTTTTCAGACGAGATTTTTGTAATCAACTGTACTGCAAAGGTTTAATAAAATATAGACAAAACAGGATTTTTAACCAAATTTATAATATAATCCTTTAATCGAAGGAATACATTTCATCTGATTAAAGACTGTCAAATTCTTAACTTTACTTGTCAGTGAATAATGTACAATCTTTAATTAAATTACTAAAATAATTATAAAAGACGCAAAAAAGATTATTTTACTTTATATAAAAATATATACTACTCAGATATTTGTTATAAAAATATTTATGATTCAATTATGTGAATAGCTTCCTTGATATTTTGCATGGGTTATGTGTATTAAGCAAGATCAGTTTTTTGTCATGCGTAAATTGTAATAATATCAGTAACAAAAAAAAAAAAAAAAAAAAAAAAAAAAAAAAAAAAAAAAAAATAATAATAAAAAAAAAACGGTGATGTCCGATTAGAAGCTTCATTCGAAAGGCCTTCCAAACGTTTTCGCCAGATGACGTGTACTTTGTAGTTTATATGACTTACCCCCTTTTTATTGAGTTCCCTTAACCTATAATATAAAAAATAATTTTAAAATTGTTACATTCATTCTAAATGAGATATAAATCGATCAATATATTAAAGGTTTCTAAACATTTTTGATACACCAATATAGAAAAATCTTAATTTAACAGCGTGTTGTAACAGTTTTATCTGAGACATTGTGAGTGAAAATAAACATAAATATCCGGAGGTTTTCTAAACAACATATAACAAATGCAAATCAAATACTGAAGAAAAAAGTATACCAACAAGAAATGTGTAAAAGTTAGTAAGACAATAACACGATGAAATATAGTCAAAGAGAAATATATAATACATGTATTAACAGAATACCAATGATTGCACGTCATACTTTTATATAGGTAATACCAATAAATTTTAAAGTAATAAGGGCAAAATTATTTTTTGATTAATCATTTAGCAAAATGATTGAAGTCAATCTTCAAACTTTAAAGCTATAACAAAAAACCATATATTTAAATTATTCCAGTATCTTTACATACAACATTCAAATATACATGCCCTTGCAAAAACTTTCAGTTTTAAAAATAATCCGAAATTTTAGTATTTTTCAAGAGCTATAAACGCATAGACTTGAATCATATATCAAATGATCGACATATTACCAACAGCAATAAGATACATGCTCATACAGATGTAAATGTAAAACAAACATATCAGTCCTTGTCCAAACCACAATCCAAAAAAACAAAGTAAAAACTTTGAAAGCTGGCAAAATTACTTACACACGTGAACTTCCATCAAGGAAGTGAGGCCTGGTGCTCCGGAAGGGTAAGCACCTCCTGTCTAGCTAGCTACACCCGTC
The DNA here is from genome assembly GCA_029721355.1 of Tegillarca granosa. NCBI lineage: Eukaryota > Metazoa > Mollusca > Bivalvia > Arcoida > Arcidae > Tegillarca > Tegillarca granosa. Next base: position 4,529,803 of record CM056603.1, read on the forward strand.
ACGTGCAAGTCAATTTTGAAAATGAAAGGAAAAGAACTGTGGTAAGTCAAATATATCCAGTATAAGTTGGGATACAGTGACTACATACTTATCAACAATATTGTGATGACGGCCATAAAACTTTTTAAGGGCCTTGATAAGCCTAGACTTACAATATTCTTGCGTCAACAATTTAATTTGAAGTTAATAAATTTCAATATAATTAACAATTTCAGTATTCTTATGCAGCTATGACCTTTACCTTTGTACCTATTTTCTTGAATCATATATCAACATGATAGTCATACACATATCTACAATATATTACTATACATGCTTATACTAAAGTTCACAACTATTAATATTTTAAAAATTTAGTTTTCTTTAGCAGTTGTAACATTGACCTTTGAACCTATGACCTTGCATCATATATAAAAATGATCATCATCTCGAGACCCACAATATTCTTATTTACATGCCCACACAAAACGTTAATAGTTTTCACAATAATTAACAATTTAAGTATTCTTTTGAAGCTACGACCTTGACCTTTGAACATATAACCTTGATCCATATATCAAAAAGATCGTCATCGTTACATCAATAGTTACAATTTTCTATTATACATGCCTATACACAGATTTAAATGCTTTCACGATAATTTACAATTTCTGAGTCCTTGTGCATCTATAACCATGACTTATGAAACTATGAACTTAAATCGTATATTTTAAAATTATCACCATACCTGCAACTTTCGAGTATACATGTCTATACAAAAAGTTATAAATAGTTTTCAAGATAATGAACAATTTGAGTCTTCTTAAGCAGCTATAGCCTTTACCTTTACAACTATGACCTTGAACTTTATATCAAAATGATTATCATATCAATACCTACACTATTTCTGTATACCTTTCTAAATAAGAGTATACAGTTTTAAAGATAATTAACAATTTCAGTATTCTTATGCAGCTATAACCTTGAACCATAAATCAATATGATCATCATATCAATACCTATAATCGATATACCAAAAAATAATTAGTTTTCAACTAACAATTTAAGTATTCTTCAGCAGCTTTGACCTTGACCTTTGTACGTTTGACATTTGACCATATAGCAAATGATCATGTCAATATCAATTAAAATAGTCAATTTATAACCATTTGAAACCATTTTACGACATTTTCAAAGTTAAAGGCAAAAACGCGTATTCGTTTTTTTTTTAAAGAAATTTGAATAATACAATTTGTTCAAACTATATACTTAAAGTATACTTAAGCCTCGTAGTTTCTGAGGAGATGTCAAACATGTGAGTTTAACACACACACACACACACACACACACACACACACACACACACACACACACGACATAAGGATACATGCTGCACCTTGACATAAGCTCACATAGCGTAAAGGCCAGTTGAGCTAACTAGCACTCCGAATAAAATTCTTACCGGTTTAAGGCAATAGATGAATCACTGATCGTTTCAGCCTCAGCACAAAAATAACAATTCAGTAACTGCAAGTATTCAAAATCAAATTAGGTTATATCTGGTAATTTATGTATCGAACTTTTTATACAAGTAAAAGGTAAGCAAATGTTCTTTCTGAAAAAACGCAAGTGAAATTTGTATTTTAAACGGAAAATCAGTACTTTGCCATAGCGGAATCAGTACAACGCTATATATTATCAATATCTCAATATCTAGCGTAACGTTAAAACAAAATTTCAAAAAAGAAATTATAACTTTTATTATCACACACACACACACACACACACACACACACACACACACTTTATGCATTGCACTGTTATTTAATTTTTTTTTGAATATGTATGCTTAATCGACTCAAGATCAGATAAATGTTAGTTACAAAAAACTGTATACTTACAAGTAAACCGAGACAAAATATCACTAACGGCTTCATTTTAAGTATTTGTTTCGATATTGGTCTTCAACTGCTGAAATTGTTGTGATAATTCTTCTATAATCTTAACTGTTTCAAAAGTTTTTATAAAGCCATTTATAGATGTTGAATTTTGACATTAAAATACAACATATAGACGGATTAAAATTTAAAGTTTCAATGACAATAAATGTTTAAGTTAAACGGTCATTATAAATTTGAAACGGGTTTAAAAATTTCTCTGAAAGGATTGTTTCAGATGCTATTGAATAAGTTTCTTAAATAAATTTAAATGATCCAAAGAAATAAATTATACCATTTAGCAAAATTTTCAGCCGTTTTAATTTTTTAAAATTTATCTAAAACTAAGGTTTGTTCCCTCATGTAAACCATTACGTGGCTGGATTTGGATTCAAATAATTTTGAAACTTTAGATTAATCAATTTTCATCTGTTTGGCTTATGTTTTCTATCTATCAAACTTTTAAGCCATTAGTATCACTAATGAGGAATGATTTTCCGAAATGTGCACATATGACACATCGAAATTTAACAGGTGTTTGCGTTATATATTTGAATCTTTAAAGGTATAATTCCACAAATCAATGTTATATTATTAATTTATTTTCTTGGAAATGTTTTAAAAATTCTATTGATCAGTTTTAAACTGACTTGGTTCTATCATTGATCCCAAAAAATGATTTTTCATATCTAATATACCAAGATAAAAACTCCTGATAAGATTTCACTAGTACAATCAAGATAGATATATTATGAAGCGATCAACACATTTCTACACCTAAACCTGTCTCTGTTTAGGGAACAGTACTGTGTTTTATAAGGAGGTATGTTTATCTAAAAGGATTCAGTATTTGTCCACAAAATGTATTATTTGTTTTCACATGTTTTGAATTGTACCTAACAATTTAAATTTTCTAAAAATAATACGAAAGGAAACTATTCTGTGATTTATTTAAGTCAATAATCTGACCTTTACGAATAAATATGTTGTTGTCTCAACCTTTATGCAATACTTGAACATCTATTTAGTCAAAAAAAAAAAAAAAAAAAAAAAAAAAAAAACACACTGAAAAATGTAATTATATTACCTTTGAAATATTTCTGATATTTTTGACATTATAAAGAAACATAAAGAAAACTTATTTTGTAGGTGACTGTATTGGTGCAAGGATTATGATCTTTTTTGTAAATTTAGCTATCTATTCTGAAATCGAACACAAACATACCGGTCCATGTTCTAATCACATTCCAAAATGCGAAAAATACAAACTTTGAAAACTGTCTAAATAAGTTAAACAGTGAACCCTGAAGCGAAAATTAGACCGGGTGCTTCGTAAGGATAAGCACCTCTGTTTGGCTATTTTCACTACCTGCATAATTAAATTTAAGAATAAAAGGAAATAGAAGTATATTTGGGATAAGTTTTGATACAGCTACTTTAAACTTATCAACAAACTAATTAATCTAATTAAGCTTCTAATAAAACTAGACTTATAAGGTCAATTTTGTGAACATCTGCAATTAAACAACTCTTGGACGGTTATTCTTTAAAACGTTTCTAATAAAACCAAACTAGTATGAATAATAGTGATTATTCAACAAAATTTACTTTGGTGTCTTGAAAGAACAACTCAATAAAAGTTGACATGTAAGGTTATTCTGCTGAATGTTTGGATACTAAAGAATTTCTCTTCCTGATGAACATTTTTATGATTGGAATTTTAAACTGTTAAATGATTTATCTGTCACAATCAAAATATTCAACATTGCACCTAAATTAAATGTCTATTAATTTTGAATCTATTAAGTATCAAGGCTCTAATAATTGCTGTTGGAAAAATATCTGCAATAAAAGGTAAAGGTAAACAAATAAGTCATCATTGTTTTTCAATGACATATTTATTAGTGGAATTTTGGGATATCGTTTTAAAACTGTCTGTAAAACATATATTTGCAAATGCAGTAAATAAAGTATATAAATTACAGTAAATGAAGTATACAAAGAACAACAATTTGGTCAGAGAAAAAAGACAAAATACATCTTAAAATATCGTTCGAACTAACTCTATATTTAAATTATATTTTTAAGCGAATATTTGAAACACGCATTTAAAAATGCACTAAAACCTTTATATAAATTAAATAGTCCTAAAAATAGAGACTTTACAAACAGATAAAATTTAGGGTCTTTTTGATTGAAATTTAACAGGGACCTTAAAACTTCGTTTGAATAGACAGGTAGTTTTCATATAGTTAGGCGGTCCCTATCGCAGGTTTTATTTATTTTTTTTACAAAACATTTACAGCTGATAGATTGTAATTTTAAACAAAATGTTTGTGATATAATTTTATCTCTACTGTAAAGAAAAAACATTCAGTAATTCGTGTCTTACAATGTGAATAATGCATTTTAAGCAGAACGATGAAGACAACTTTTACGTCGCTGATTAATCATAACTTGAATTTAATGCACAATCGTCAATTTAACTTTTCGCATGTAAAATGAATGACGTTGTACACTTTGGGGTATTATGATGTTTTCATGGGACGCTGGAGAGCGTAACATTGTATCACGTTATAGGTCGCAGAACGATTTGGGTAGCACTAAGTGCATTGGTAATTGTTTTAAGTTATCACGCAAAATAGTTATGAACAATAACCATAACATTACCGTATTTCATTTATTCTAAAAATGGCACTAAAAATAACAAATTTTATTTTTCGAAACTGATTTTTGCTGCGTTTAAGAATTTAACATAAAATAATTTTTCACTACAGTAAAATGTGCTTAAAATTACTTACACTTTTCTTCAACGAATTTTCTTGAAAAAAATTTATAGATGTAGATATGGAGAAATTTTTTTTTTCACTTTTATATAAAATACCAGGATATTGAATTTTACATTAAATATATAATTAATATAATGTATAAAATAAAACTATAAACGACACAAGTTTTTGGATTATAGCATAAAATAATGTAACAGATTTTGCAATAAACAGATATTAAATTCAAAAAGTTTTAAATATCCCGACAGAAACATTTCATGTTTTTGGAAGTGAAGTAAATATAATCGGTATTTGTTTATAATAGTTGAACACTTTCGGACCAACAACTGTCAAACAATTGTCAATTTTAAAAACAACATCAACGTTACAGGTCCTCGATTAATCACTTTTATTACATATAAAAATGCATTTATGAAGTGACATATTGTGATTATGGGCAATGCATGTATAAATAAATCACCATTACCATCATTCACTCTCTGAACATTGGGTCAACAATAGCTTTATTTGTCAACGAAACACTTCAATTAAATGAATCTGTAATAGTCATGACACATTCAGCTTAAGTAAAGATGTTCTTGTCTCGACGCATTCAGTTAAAAAGTGGTATTGATCAACGATGGATTTATTCAAGACTAAAACAATATTGGTCAATGACAAGTTTAGTTAAAATAATGATATATTTGTCAACGGCATATTTAGATAGCTATCAAGCTGTGTTGGGCTTTGACGTATTAACTATAAATTAAGCTTTATCAGGCTCTGGAAAATTTAAATAAGGTTTAAGAAATTAAGATGTCAGACTGTATCCTTGTAAGACACATTAAAAAACTATATTGTTAAACGAATAATCTTTCAGTTAAAAATTTTAATGGTACATTGACTTTAAAGACATTCAACAACAGAAACAGTAAAAAATGTAGATATATTGGGTCGACGTTTAGTTGAAATAAAAATGTTTTGATCTTTGAAAATTAAGTGATACCGATAAAACAATCAGATAAAATCAATCTGTTTTGGTCAACGACAATTTTAGTTAAACATAAAACTGTATTGGCCAATGTTACATTTAGTAAAATTGAAAATACATTGATCAGTGATACAATAAAATAGAAATGAAGATGTATTGAAAGCGAGATGTTCCCTTAAATAAATCCGTTTCATCAACGACTCATTAAGTTAACAGCAAAGCCTTATAGGGGGACAAAAGTCATTTAAAATGACGCTGTATTTCCCACAAAAACTTTCATTTTACAATAAAGCTGTTTTGATGAACAAAATATTTAGTTAAAAAGAAGCTGTACTGCCAACCATATATTCTCTTAATATAAATCTGTTTTGATCTGATGACACATTGACATTACAACGAAGTTTATTGGTTAGTGTCAAATAAAACTGTATTGGTATCGGTATCAAGGCATTCGACTGAAAATTTTGTGGTCGACAAAACACATCTAAACAATGAAACTGTATTTATCAACAAAGTATCCAATGAACAATGAAGCTTCATTAAAATAAAATTAATCTGCATTGGTCAACGAACCTTTTGATATAAAGAGCTGTATTTTTTAAAGAACCATTGAGATTATCTGCTTTGAAAAACTAAACCTTGAGATAAAATTGCAACTGTGTTGGTCATCAAAACACGTGGTTAAAAAGAAGCTACTTTGAGCAATGAGGCAACCCGTTTAATGAATCTATTGTCAACAATTGTTTTTTTTACTAGTATTAGCTGTATTAGTGAATTCAAATTCAAATTAAACAAAAAAGAAGATGCGTATGTTAACAAACCATTTAGTGTAAGGCTACATTTCAAAAGCACTATAATATCGATAAACCTTATTATGTCAATTGCGCTAGAAAAAAAGAAAAAAATCTACATTTAACAAAAATACTGTCGTAGGTTAAAACCAAAAAAGCATTTACTCAACGATGCTGTTATTTTCTTTATCTAAAGTAATAAAAATTAAAACTGAAAGTTTTCATGAAGTGATAAGTAAATTAACATCTTCAAAAAATGCGTTAATAAAAAATTAGAAAATCATTATGTTTAGTCGCAAATCTTTACTTTTAGTGGTACATATAAGTCCAAACATATGTATGTTTGTAACAGATTTTTATTCCAATGGATTTCTACTCAGGCTAGAGCATCATAAAAGTGGTTTATACTATAACAAATGTCGATGGGTCCTACTAATTCTGTAGAGAAATGATTCTCTTAATTCGAATTGAAACCGAATAAATTACTACTTTATTCACTTACATTAGCCACGTTTGTGTTAATCTTTGACCTATCCCTTTTCGAAATACAAGAGTACACATACGCGTTTGGTTAAGCAAGATCTATTGTAGCTGTTTTAAGCACCAATTTTTTAAAATTCATTGATTGATGAAATTAATAATTTTTTCTATATTATTTCAGTTAAACAGCAGTTTACTGATGGATATTGAACACGGTAGTATTCACCTTATCGAATTAGTAGCTCCTAAAAGATTTATCACAAAGCATTTGTAAATTCTGCTCTTAACGTTGAAATAACTTACGATATAATGACAATATAGACAATTAGTCTTCTTAAGGGTAACTGTAACAAATTAAGCGTTAGAAGGCGTGATTACCCTCTGTTATGATTTTGTGAACGAAATTAACGAAGTCTAGATAAATTCAATATATAATAATAAAAAAGGGCTCCGGTTGCAAAAACCGCCTACTTGAACCTCGTGTCTATCTATTGGCGCATTTCTCTGCACGCGTCATTGTTGCACGTCTTGCTTGATGTAGGAGGCAACTATTTTTACTAGACGTGACTGGGGGCGCATTTTATTTACTGATGAATCTTGGTTCTATCAGTGATGGTCAATCAAGGGTGTATTGTTGTGTAGGAGAACGTTACCAAGACAAATGTGTCGTGCAACGACGTCATTTGGTAAAGAAAGTGTAATGGGCTGGGCAAATTTGTCGTTGAAAGCTACCCTTGCCAGCAATGCCATCTGATCTTAACTTAACAAAAATACCTCTTTAAATTTGATGAACCATATAAGCACATTTCGGAAAGTCATTCCAAATTAATGTTTAGTAATAGATAAACAACATTTGAAAAATTGTAAAATCAAAATTTCAAAACTTTATGAATCCAAATCCAGCTTAGGAATGTTTTGCACGAGGAAAAAATCCTTAGGTTTGAACAATTTTAAAAAATTAAGTCGCTGAAAATTTTGCTACATACGACATTTTCTGACGGCACAAAGTACTGCCTACTGAGTTATGGATACTCTCTGGCAGTTTTTTTTCAATTAACAGCGGTATCCGCTCAGGGGTATATGTGCACATTTCGGAAAGTTTATCTATGAAATCGGTGTCCGGCAAGAAAGTTTGCGTGGATTAAGTATTGATAGAAAACTCCTTTCAAAATTCTGAAATAAAATTATAAATGTTGATTTGAAAATAATTGTTTCATTTAACTCTATTGTCATTCACAGTTAGGTTCTCGTTTTGAAAGTTTCAGTTTGGAAACGATTCCTTAGTTGTTCCAGCCTAGTAAAATTATCATGACGCAATGACGTTAAACCCAATCTAAGGGGGTTATGGTATTATCAAATATTTGTAAACGTCGACATAGTGCTTTAATACTGTTGAAACACCATAAAGGGCATTTAGAACTAAAATAAATCCCAATGTTTACAGCTCTATAAAAGAAATTTGCAATGGAACTTTTTACAATGTGGTTTTTACAGACCCATTATAAGATAAAGGGCCTAAAATAACCAAAACACTTCATCTCTAAATGAGCATTTGTCGTTTTTATTTTCGTTGCTTGTTACAAGCAGGAATTGAAGAACGCAAAAATCGTTTAATACTTTAATTATCATCTTATCTGTCAGGTCGTTTAAAAAAGTTATGCAAATATATTCTTATAGGCACAATGCGTTCATAATCATAACTGGATAAAATGTTGAAGATTGTTTGAAATCAAACGCAAACATACCGGTTCATGTCAAAATGACAATCCCAAACTCAAAGTAAAAACTGAAAACTGGCTTATTCAGTTAACCACGTAAAGACGGTTGCTCCAGAAAGGTTAGTACCGCTTGTCTAGCTAGCTTCAACTATCACGTGCTTCAACAAATTTGAAATTGGAACGAAAATGTGAAGTCAAATATATCCAGCATAAATTTAAATACACCGACTTAAATTTAAAAACAAATTTTGTAAGCAGCTTGGTTCGTTGTACAAGGGGACAAGCTCTACTATACCGTTTTAACTGTGAGACACCATACGCAGAAGAAGCAGGAATATTGTTGCATATAAACGGAAAGTTGACAAAAGAAAAATTGAAGTCATCACGTTTTTCTTATACTTCAAATGAAGCGAGGCAAATAAATGAGGTTAAAGTATAAATACGTAGCAGAACATGACCAATCAATCGTTCATTTTATTTCAAGCTCACTAGGATGGAGTGAAATAATTTATAGATCAAATTTTTTAGTATTATCATTATGTCACATATTTATTGAACGTGAAGTTGAATGATTTGGCGACGGTTTTTTTAGATTTAATAAGGTACTGCATAAATTTTGCTTCATATGAATAAAGAAAAATAAATGTGCCAGCAGTGATGCACTGTTTGAGCCCATTTGTATACAGATCGTTTGTTTGAAAATTATATTACCAAACACAACATCTTTCAATTTTTGCAGTCTGTATGGTGTTTAGTGTTTGACAAAATGACCAAAATCGCTATCTGCACTAAATACTTTGTTTAAACTGTATATTTATATCTTGGCTTAATTTGTAGTTTTTAAACTGAAATGTTTTAGATCTTGTTTAATTAAAAATGAGTGATAAAGGATTAAAAATTATTTAAATCTTTTTTACAGGAGATAAGTATTAGATAATTAAGTAGATTTTTTCGAATCTTTTAGAATCCACATTTGGTTTACGATGTACCTTATGAACTCTTTTATTTAAAGGGTCGATTTACATTACTTTTTGTATATAATTACTCAATTTATATGATCAATTTAGGTCTATATAATTGTTCGACTTCGATAATTGCACTAAGTGCACTATTGCATGACCGGGTTATTATTCCATTTATTGCACGTATTTATTTACAACACGTGACATATTGCTCCGAAAAAAAATTTGCAAATGCATTGTTTCGGCTTTAATAAAATGCATCCTAATCAACTTTTAACCTTGTGATAATTTTACATCGGTTGGACCGGTTTTGAAACATTTAACATTAATTTTAAAAACGCAGTTTCATAGAAACGCTTTGTATATTTTAAGGAAATACTTATGTAAATTCTGATGTGCCAAATATGCATCTTTCAGAAATTCATTCTTTATCAGTTCACACACACACACACACACACTTTTGTTCTCCAAATGAAGTTGCAATTTTTTTAACTTTTAAGAATTTATTTTTCCTGATTCAAAGAGCATCGCAATCAAACTACTAAATTGTAGAGATTCAAACTTGGTGAGAGATTGTTTATCTTTATTTTTCGTTTTCAAAACTTGTTTGATTGAAACCAATGAATATTTTTGATTAAAAATTAATGAGTCATTTTCTTGTTATCTGTGTAATAAATTTTGTTAAAGATGTAAAGAATAAGTTTTATTTGTAGAAGAGTCTTACCATTAAAGTTAAATGAGTTGTTTTAGATCAGTTTTAATTGATTCTAGTTTGAATTCAGTATAATAATAATAATAATAATAATAATAATAATAATAATAATAATAATAATAATAATGAAAATAATAATAATAATAAAATAAAAAAAAAACACGAAATGTGCATTTTAAATATTTTAATGTCTTTGTACATTACAATAAAAGTACTTTCAAATCTGCATGTTGCGTCGATAAGAACCATAAGGAGGATTGCCGAGTAATTTATATCGCCTCATCATTATCTGAAAAAAATATAGTAAAGTAATTACGCCTTAATATTGTTGATTATGTTTAATAACCAAGCGGTTAATGTAACGGGATCACAATATTACAATTCCTATTTTTAAAAAAAATTAACTTGCATCTTTTTAATTGATAATTTAAATTGTTAGAACTGACAATTAGAAAAATTATAAAATAAAGAAACAGGAGAAGAAGAACAATTAGTAAAAGAATCGATATAATGTGAACGTAATAATAATAATGATAATAATAATAATAATAACATGTCTCGCACTTTTTATAGTAAACATTATTGTAAGGCTCTATTTTATTACAATTAAATCCACTCAGAGAGATGTAAAGAGCTGTTTTCTATAACATTTGTTCTTTACGACTGAAACTTCTCTTTTATGCTAGCCTAAAATTGCAATCAATAAAAGAAAATGATTGAAAAGTAAAATCTAACAGCTGAAATCTTATATCCTGTTTTATAACAAGAAATCTGAACAAAATTTTAAATTCCCTAAGTTTTAAATATATAATAAATACCTGCTAAATTTTGATGTGCCAGATGTTCACATTTCGGAAAATCATTCCTCATCAGTGACACTAGGGGCCGAAAAAGTTGATAGATTAAAAAAAACATACGCCAAACAGTTGCAAATTAATGAATCTAAAGTTTCAAAAATATGTGAATCAAAATCCAGCTAAGGAATGTTTTGCAGGAGGGAACAGACCTTAGTTTTAAATAAATTTCAAAAATTAAGACGACTGAAAATTTTGCTAAATGGTATATTTTCTGACAGCACAAAGTACTGCCTACTGAGTTAAGGATACCCTCGGGGAGATTTACTCCACCAGCAGCGGTACCCGCTCAGGGGTAGTAAATATATAACAAATACCTGCTAAATTTTGATGTGCCAGATGTGCACATTTCGGAAAATCATTCCTCATCAGTGACACTAGGGGCCAAAAAAGTTGATAGATTAAAAAAAATACGCCAAACAGTTGCAAATTAATGAATCTAAAGTTCCAAAAATATGTGAATCAAAATCCAGCTAAGGAATGTTTTGCAGGAGGGAACAGACCTTAGTTTTAAATAAATTTCAAAAATTAAGACGACTGAAAAGAAGAAAACAGTTCCTTTTTGCTTATGAATTAAGTGTAGCTAGCTAGACAGGAAGTGACTGAGCATTCGCCGCCCTCGCTTTCCTGGTCGAAGTTTACCTGATTAAATTAATTAAGCCAGTTTTTGTAGTTTTTGCTTTTGACAGGTTTGTTGATTTGTTTGTATATTAAGCAAAATTATTGTTTGTCGCGCATCCTTAATTATTACAAATATTAGTGACAAAACACATCAAAAACTTTTAAAGTCGGTAAACAGAGGTCAAGTTATGAGCTATATTTTATGAGTCTGATTGACTAAGTACATATCTATTACTTACCGCTGTTTTACTGAGTTCTTTGAAAATATAAAATAGGATTGGCATTTTAATTGTTTCTTATCAGATTCATTTTAATAAACTTCTAAAAAATTCAGAATATGTTTAATGGAACAGTATAAATTATCTTTTAAATGTCAAACACGGTAAACAGTAAGGTATAATAGAGTGTATAAAATAATGTAAAATAAAAACCCTTCTCCAAGATCGTAGTGATATTTAAGGAATATGCGCATTATGAAGTGTGCACACCGTTTTTGATGTTACGACTCAATAAACTTGTTAAAAACACAAGTTATTCCTTATAATGTAATTTTAAACACTTAAACTGAAACAGAAAACACTTTTTTGTTTTATTATTATTGATTTTTTATGAAAAATTTCCTCCGCGTTTGAACTATGATCAACAAACAATATCAGCTAATGAAATGGAAAGAGTCATACGTCACGTCATTCACTTTTAGCGTTGATATGGTTGCGTAGTTTATTGGAGTATAACATAAAAAAACGAGCGCGTGCATTTACGTTGTGTTTTAGTGCAGTGTGATATAACCGAATTTAGAAATTAAATTATATTTATATTTATAAAAGCCATATGGGGAAGACTGAATACTTTTCTGTGTTTTTCGACTCGAGCTATAAACACAATTTTTCTTAAATAGCCTTCTTGAAGCATACAACTTCTCTCAGTATACTATCAAAATAAAATTTTTGATATTATAATCATAAGAATAAAAAATGAAAATGTCGTACGTTTTTTGATTATTTTATGCATGTTATGCATAGGTGGTTAGATCATGCTAGGTAAAATAAGTCTTATTTTTGTATTTAAATATGCACAATTTATGGACCACTTAAAGGTATACGAATGGTTAAGGCCTATCAGTACAACTACAACTACAATTTGCATTTATTTCAGTTCCCGTTTAAAGTCGGTAGTCCTATAATCAGTTGTCCCATATGAGGAGTCTTTAGGTCTTGTCTTGTTTTGCGGTATAATATAACTGATTTGTATCAAATCGTGTTTATAGTTGACTGTTGCCAAATACTTGTTTTAGTTGCAAATCTCTCTCTTTTGTATTCAAAGGCGTTTTGAAAGTTATGTAAGTTTTTATCATAGAAATACAAAACGTATTTTAAAAATTAGAAAGGTTTTTACGGGTATCAAAATTATTATATAAGATACAATATTGAAAATTAGTTGATCCTTTATCACAGAGGTATCAAAATATTATAAAAATAGTTGATGATCACTTACAGATTGAAATATCATTAGATTTTATCCATGTAGATTTAATATGTTTTTCTAAGAAATGTCTTTTTATTCTAATTTTTTTATTACTTTTACTATCAATTGTCCACATTGTAAACATCTTAATCTAAAAGAATATTACTCGTTACGTAGATTTTAAGCAGGTTGTATGGGAATTTCCAACCTGTCTGAGGCCATATCACTTACTTAACAACAAGGTAACACATTTATTCCCATCTCTATTAATTAAAACTGGTACAAGTTCTCTTTTTAAGGAGGATTTCAGCCTCTGTATGCGAATAATTGTTGGAATCGTTAGTAACTAAAATATTTGCGACTAGATTTAATTTATTCATTTTTGTATTTTATTGTCCATCAAATCTGACTGCCACGCCTGATAAGAGTTACAAACATAGATGTTAAACGGAATTGATTAAAATTTTGCTGAAGGGAAAATGAAATGGGTTTTTTTTAAAATAAGAGTTTTGTTTTTACTACGTGCGGTATTAAAACCCAATATTACCAAAGTTCCTTTACAATATTTAAAATAATAATAATTAAAAAAGAATTAAATAAAAAATGCACTTAAGGAAACAACAAACTCGCAAACAAGACGTACAATTACAGATATTTCGAATTATTGGGTCTTCAAATTAAAATTCTTACCTTTTTAAAGCGACAAATGAATCATTGATCTTTTCACCATGGGCGCAAAAATAACAATTCAATATCTACAAGTTTAACATTACATTGAAAATTAAATCAACATATTTTTCATTTAAATGGACTACATCTTTTTAAAAAAAAGTAAATAAAACAAAAGTTTTTTTAAAAGAAAAAAAACCTAAGTGCAAATTATAAATGCATGATAAGTATATGACAAATGAACAGTACAACTTAATATAAAATTTTATGCCTACCTACCAAAACGTGGAAAAAAATGAAAGGAAAAATTAACAAAATATAACGAGTGTAAAACTTCAACAAAAGTACGAAAAAACACACACACACGCTGTCACACGCGCGCGCTCTTCAGACATACCACTCATTATTTACAAAGAATTGTATACCTACAAGTAAACATAGACAAATTAGTGCTAACTGCTTCATTTTTACGTTTGTAGTCGATATCAACCTTCAAATGTTTTTCGTCATTTGATGCTGAAATTTGTTGTACAAAATTTTATATACTAGTAATACCAAATGTTCTGAAATTATTTATCAAAGTCAGTCAAATATGTTGTAGTTACTCTTTTTTACATTTAAATGGATTAGTCGAAATTTAAACTTTTTATCCCAATAAATGTAAAGAAAGGTCTTTGTTTTATTCAATTTAAAACAGTTAATACTTTTTCTCTTGGAAACCTGTTTCAAATGTTTTAAAACAATTCTATTAAATTGCTTTGATGCAATTGCTGATTCGTAGAAATAAATGTTTATAAGATTAAATTTCACAATTTGTCGTCTGTCAAAAAATAAATTTGCGAATTTTCTAAATGAACCAATCAAAAATATAAAAAAAGTGTCATATTAAGTTTTTCTTTGAAAAATTTTCAATAGAAATTCATAAATCTATAATACGCCACTTTCGCACAAATCAAAATCAAAATATCCTTTTATTTTTTGCACCAGAGTAAGGTATTTCTAGAAATACAGCTGTTTCAGATTGATGTACATTGAGGTTTATTTTATGTATTTTTAGAGAAGATTCATAATTTGTACATACTTAAGTAAGAATTAGTATAATCCATATATGATTGATTAAATTCACAGTTGAGTAAGAATATATTAATACTAAAGAAAAACTATTCTGTTAATAATTCCTTTTGATAATCACACCCTGGACGATAATTCGGCCATGATACCAAAATTACTGCCGAAGAGGGCTCTTCAAATCTGGTTACAAAAAATGGAAAATATCTGAATATTTGAATAGGTATGCTCCTTGTTTAACTAAACTTCTATCTAATATTCATTAGATTAAAAAAAAGAAAGTTGAGAATTTTAAAGCAATAAACATTACTGGCAGTACAGTAAGTGCAAAGCTTAATCGCAATTTTTGTTTACTGACAATGCTATTTTCATTAACAAAAAATTGGTATACCAATGAACACAAACTATTCACAAATGCTTGCTAAATTGCTGATTTATATGAAACAGAATTTTTGCGAAACCTTGTCAAAGCAGGAGAGAAAACATTCGCAAAATTATTTAACCGCACACACAGAAACATAGATGACGTTTTATAACTAAAATTATAATTCTGAATTTAGAAATTAAGTGACTGTCCTAATGAGCTTGAAAAAAACTTCAACGAATTCTTCAAGTTCAAATTCTTACACTCTTTTTAGACCTATACATCAATTATGACACCATCAAAAAGATACAATAGAAGTATCATGACAAACTAATGACTTTTTGATCGCTGAATGTTCTTTTTTATACCGCAATAAACCTACTTCTGCTGCGTATGTATCTTTTACAGCTAATACGGTATGTTACAGCGTGTTTAAACAATAGTTATTATTTACAAAATTGTAAGCTACTTACAAATAAATTGTTAATTTGGTGATATTGTAAATCTAAGGTCATCAAGGCTTTCAAAACGTTTTATGACCGTTATTACAAGTTTGAGATAAGTATGCAGTCGCTCTATCCAAAATTGTTCAGGATATATTCAAAGTCGCATAGTATCTACTGCCTTAGGCATCCTCCTGATACATTAATAATATTTTGCTACTTTTATATGTCTTTATTATTTGTATTTGCAAATGTATTTTTTTATTTTATGGACATTCTAACAGATAGAGAAATATGATGAGGAAGAAAAAGATATGATAAAGAGAGACAATTTTTTAAGAGCGTAAAATTTTCTTTGTCCATCCAAATCTACCGTAAAGCAAACTGCCATAAACCTTGGACCATAATGGTAAGAGACAAAAACCAATTACAGTTTTTACAAGTGATAATACCAATGCTCAATGACACGGAATAATATTCTTTTGAAATGGCTGCAAAAAAAATAATAATAAAATAAAAAAAATAATAATAATAAAATAAAATAAAATAAAATAAAAAAAGCGATACAATTATTTTTTTTGCTATCAAATGTAAAGGAATTTTTTTTATTTTGCCCAGGCCATTTGGGGGAAAGCTCGGGATTGTGTTAGTTGTTTGAATGGACGCCCTGACAGATAACGACAACGACAATGTTGAATGAGTGAGTGAGTAATGGTGTTTAACGTCCCAGTCAAGAATATTTCACTTATATCGAGACGTCGCCAGCTATAGGCGAAAGTGCAGAAATTTTGCCTGTGCGTTGCGCTGATGGCATTATACAGCAGGGTTCTTTATCGTGCCACGCCGTGACACGGGACCTCGTTTATTTTAAGTTCCCATCCGAAAGAACCGTGACTTTCATTTCGTAATGCCGAGTGCTTGGCGAAAGAACAGTCACTACCCACTTTCAAGTCTTGGGTCAGACCCGGCCGGGGTTCGAACCCACGACCTCCCACTTACGGAGCGAGCACTCTACCAACTGAGCTACCGCAGTGGTAACGACAATGTTGAAGTAAAAGGTTAAGCAGACAAGATCAGAATTTTGGAATCATATATATATTTATTCATATATTCAATTTTTATTTCCTATTTTTAACAGATTTATAAATACAATGTATAAAAATATCTTAACTATATGAATTGATACAATAAGTGACAAATTAAGTATGAATTGTTTATGTGATGCATGTAGAACATATACATATATACAAAATTGTGTTTACAGTTATTTTTCTATAGTGAAATGAACTGATATTTGCCTACTTCAATAGAGCATATAACCGGAGGTATTCTGCCGAGATTGATCCAATGTATCTGGAGCAAGCCAAGATAAAATCAGTGTATCCAGCTGTCGGTATATGTGGAGGCGTCAGCTGGATATTTCCTAGTAGAGGTTGGAATAATTGTTCATCATCCAAGTCATTCAATTCCACATTTACATGCACCCATACAAATCTGTAACATTGTCCCAGAATTCATTACGTACATGGGTAACTTTACTACAATTGCATGTTATGTGTACATATAAGTCGGTAAAACTATTTTTGCACAAGGAACACATTTTTATTGTTTTAGAACCGGGTAGCGTCCACAGTTTTGATATAAATTTGAAAAGTTCAGTGTTGCCTGGTATTAGCCACACTGTTGCTAGTAAAATATCTGGTTGTAAGTCAACGAAACGGCTGAATTCCGTATCGGAATCATTTCTAGCTTTCCAATTAAAAGTTTCTAAATCATTGACCTTATTGTTAACCAAACTTTTCCATAGTTTTTTGTTATCGGGGAACTGCTTTTTTAGAAATACAGTTATATTGTAGTGAGTATGTTGAGAGTATAGTATAAATGTCTTGAACATAATCAAACTGTCTTTCATTAGATCTGTTACAGTAATATGAGTGAAGACTGTTAAGAAACATCTTCTTTGTTAATGAGTTGAGTCTAAAGCACACAATTTCTGTAGAAAGAACAATTTACGTTTATCAATTTCACTGTGTATTCTCCGCAAATCAAGCATACTTTCACATGTATCAGAACTTGTCATCTGTGGGAAGTTTTGAATATGCTTTGCTATACAATGCTGAAATATAGTCAGGATTTTTAGGTCACTGTTCTGCAGGTTCGATAATTTGCAGCCATAAAAAACGGTGGGTATTACAATCTTTTTCATATAGATCCGTTTTTACAGAAGGGTGCATTTTATTACTATCAAATCCAATGAAAAACCATTGTGCACCGTTTACTACTGTAGCACTCTCAGTGTTTATATTGAGACCATCTATTAGATGTCATAACTTACCATTGATACCTAATTTATTTAGTTTGGCCATTAACCTCTTTATCCATAAGGCTACAAATGCCTTTTTGGTATCGAGAAAAGCTACATAACACTTACTTCCCAGTTCAATGGTGCTTTAAATAACAACTAGACTAACACTGAAATCCTTGGTGTTGGGGATTAGGAATTATATATTAATGTCTACACAATTTTGAAATCTGGACACTAATACTTTTTTAAATACGTTTTCAATAGGTTGCAAAAGCGATATTGTGTATAATTGTCAGGTGATGTTTGTTCTTTGTTTCCACCTTTAAATATGGGAATTATAAGTCCTCTTTTCCATGCCATTGGTACTTTCATTGTTGTTATGATGTGATTAAAAAGTTTCGTTAGGACAGTAACTAACACATTACACCGTACTTGAAATGCCCTCTTTAAATAAGATCACATCCGGGTGTTTCTTTTCAGTTTGAGAGATTTTATAAACAAAATAACAGCTACAAGTGTATTACGACTAATAAGATTAGAAAATTTAAACAACTTATATCTATTGATTTTAATAGCATCAATAACTCTACAGCTAGCATTAAAATCACCCGCCAATATGACCTGGCCAAATTGACATAAGTAGTTGTACACATCATTTAGTATACCAATGTGGTGTCTATATTCTTCAACTGAACTATCAGTTGTCATATATACAAAAAAACACATAAAATAAACAACCTGTTGTATCTTTGAGTTCAATGTCAACAATGCGAACAGACGGAGAAACAAGAAGCTCTTTAACACTAAAAGCCATAGATTTTTTGTAAATTATTGCTACCCCGACTTTACCGCGGCAACTTATATTGGATATCCTATTGTCAAATTTAATTGTCAAATTTAATAACAGACTTGTTGTTTGTATCTACAGTATCTAAGAAATTAGCCTGCCTGTTCTTTAAGTTTGTGCTCACTAAGGACAGCTATATCACAGTCAATGTTATTTATAATTTTAATTAGACAAAGGAAAGAGGATATAGATCATCGTATATTCCAACAGAGAATACTTAACACCGTGATAATAATTACACTACAACTTATAGTCATTTTTCTACGAAAAAAACTTTGTTTGTTTATTCATTTTGATAAGAATAATAATCAATCTTCAAGTTCCTTCTGTCAATGAGACATACTTAACCAAGGCCTACAAAATACCTTTTCTCACCAAAAGTTTGGGATTCTAACAGCTTTGCGTTGTCTTGCAACACATTTACCTTGGCTTTTAGTCTACCTCGACGACGTTCAAATACTTGTATAAATATGACTGTGACACCTTTACGTTGTATGTATTTTACTATACCTACTTTATTTTATTCTCTACCAATGTTTGCAATATAATATCGCGGAAACTTTTTCTACGAGTAACACCAACAAAAACACCTTCATTAGAAACGTCAAGAAAAGCTTTGGAAGCTTCTCTGTTCACACACACACACACACACACACACACACACACACACACACACACACACACACACACACACACAAGCACACATGGATATCAAACTTTTTGGTTCTGAGTCTTTTACTAATGTCAACATCTTCAACAGTAGGTGATTGTGTTTCGTTTGAACACAAATTAGTAGCATTTGACGTTTGTGAATAACCTGTGTTGCTGGGACTTTAGTATATGTACCCTTAATGAGAGTGTCATTTTTACTTTTATTTTGAGCGGTAACTGGATGTGGGATATACTTGCATCTTTTGTCATACTCAACGGGACTCATTTTATATGTGTTGTTAGTGTCCTATATCGAGGTATCAACACTATGTGGATCAGGGTTTTGTGTTGAACACGGTAGATTTGTTCCGTTAGATTTCTGTTAAGACTCCTATAACTACTCATGGCATTGTCATGATTAGACGCACAATCCTGGGTAGGATTTGGTTTGGGGTTCTCTACGGGTGACTCAACAATGTCGGAGAATGACCTTCGATTTTGTGAATCTACATTTTTTCGTAGTTGTAACATTGTTGATAATGAATGTTTTACCTCATAAGATAGTCTTCATCTATCATTACGATATCCATCGTAACTGAATTTACCAATTGCTTTCATTTCATTGTCTATACGTTTAATTGCACTGTCATAATTTGCCAATTGTGATAAAACTTCAATTATATGTTTGGGGATATACTCATTTATATATTTATTTATTTTCCAGTGTTTGTATTCTTTTCTTAAGTGAACTTTCGCATTTTTGTTTTTCTGATTGTTACTTGGATTCTATCACAGAGTTTATGTACTTGATCAAACAGATTTGTATTGATAGCTGGAGGTTTTGGTGTTGCGTTCCCTCCCTTCAAATACCTCGGGTGTAATTATTCCCTTACTAAACACATCATCTATTTCTGAACTATCAACATGCAAAAAACTTTGAATTATAAAACAGTCTTTTGCATATTTATATGCATTAGAACTAGAACCGCCGGTCATCATCACTGTTATCAACATTTTTCCTGTACCTTTAATTTCCATAATGTTCAGATGCTCTACAAATTTCTAAATGATTTACATCTTGAAGGACCGATGATACCTCACTGAAACTAGCACTATAACTGAGGGTTTCTCCTAGGCGTAACAAGCCAATGGATCTATAAGATTTCCCGCCATTTTCAGATTGTTTGGTTTGTTCTCTGATACAAAGCATTTCTTAGCTGGGTTTGGATTGATATCATTTTGGAAATTAAGATTTATTAGTTTTTTTTTAACTGTTTGGCTTATGTTTTTATCTATCAAACTTTTCTGCCCCTAGTGTCACTGATGAGGAATAATATTTCGAAATGTGCACATCTGGCATATCACAATTTACAGGTATTTTGTTATATTCTTAAACATCGAATGTAATTACTAGTGTTAAGAAAACATTGATCCTGTTTTTTCATATTTATCTGTAATTATCATAAATCCGGTACCTTTGTAAATATAAACGGATAAATACTAAGTATTAAAATTCCTATTATCCAGGAATTATGGATTACCTAATGTTAAGAATGTATGTCATAACAATATCTATGTATCAAAAGCCATTTTTACATTTCATATCATTTGATTATATGTTACAAGAAGAACACTTATATATAAATATATATCGGATCAGTATAATAATAATAATAATAATAAATTTTAAAAAAATCACAAAATGTGCAGTTTGAAATTTTTAATATCTTTATACATTACAATAAATGTACTTTCAATTGGGCAGGTTGCGTCAATAACCATAAACGTAGCCACTGTACGTTGGATTGCTCTGTGATTTATATCGCCTCATCAATTTCTGAAAAAAAATATAGTAAAGTAATTACGGCATGATATTGATGATTTAAATTAGTAATCAAGCAGTAAATATAACGGTGTCCTATTACTGTTTAAAAAAATGACCTGCTTTATTTTTTTATAATTTAAATTGTAAGAACTGACAATTAAAAAAGGTAAAAAAACGTAAGTAGGCCACTACTTTTGGCATCACATCTTAATTAGATATTAAAATTAATAACATACATCTCAGTTTAGTTCATGTTACTGATACATCACCTGGACATAATGGACACATTAGAAAGTAAAACTACATAAAAATATCTACAAAACATAAGTACAGAGAGATTATGAAATGGACATACATTTGATCTAAACCTTATTTTCAAAGAAATTCCAATATTAAATGTGCATAACAGTATCAATGACACAGCAAACATAATTACCAAAACACAGTATTAGAATTTTGTTATACGTGCAGTTTTTTACCTGAATTCATTTTGAAGGGATTTTAAGAACATGTGACAGTTACAAACCCCATGTTTTACGTTGACATATTTTCAAACAGTAAGAATAAAAATCGTTTAAATAATAAAAAATAATAATAATAACACCCCGCAATTCTTATAGTAAACATTATTATAAGGCTTTATTTTATTACAATTGAATCCGAATAGAGAGATTTAAAGAGATGTGGTTTATAAATATTGTTCTTTACGATTGAAACTAATTTCATTTTATGCTGGCCTAAAATTGCAATCAATTAAAGAAAATGACTGAAATGTAAAATGTAAAAGCTGAAGTCTTAAATACTGTTTTACAACTAGAGATCCGAACAAAATTATAAGTCCCCAAAGTTTTAGCTAATTTATAAATGTTGTTTTACTTTGATTTTTCAAGTAAACAGTTCTTTTTTGCCTATAAATTAAGTGAAGCTAGCTAGACAGGAAGTGCTTGTCTTTCTTGAGTATTCGCCGCCCTCACTGCCCTGGTCGAAGTTTACCTGATTAATTAGCCAGTTTTCGAAATTTTTACTTTTCATAGGTTTGTTGATTTGTTTGTACATAAAGCAAGATTATTTGTTTGCCGTGTGCCCTTAATTATTACAAATATTAGTGACAAAACACATCAAAAACTTTTAAACTCGGTAAACTGAGGTCAAGTTATAAGCTACATATCTATTACTTACCGCTCTTTTACTGAGTTCTTTGAACCTATAAAATAGGATCGGCATTTTAATTGTTTCTAATCAGATTCATTTTAATAATATTCTAAAGAGTACATAATATGTTTGATGTACCTGTATAAATAATTTTAATCTAAAAAAATACCCATCCATCAGAAAGAATAAAACAATTATCAATACCTAGGTTGTTTTTTTTATTTGACCGCCCCTTTTTTTAAATTTTAAGTAAAACACTTTAATTAGAGTATTATATTAAAGATTATATAAAGTTATGTAAATAATAACTTTTTGGGCAAGGTATTAGTGAAATACATGTGTATATGTTATATACAGATTAAGCTTACATATAATATCTTTAATTATGGTATATTTATTATCTTTTAGATTGAAATTGTTCTCAAAATTCTTAATATTGTACCTAATGTTTTCTTTGGGAAACTAATCAATATATAGATGTGTAAAAAGCATTGTAATGATTTTGTAAGACAGACCCTTAGTATGCCTGAAGAACACTGGGATGAAATCAATGGCAGGTACTAAAGCTTTATAGAGACGGCTGATTACTAGTCTCTATGTTTTTTTCGGCTCGAGCTATAACAAACTGTATCTTAACTAGCCTTCTTCTCTGTTGTATTTTTAAAAATTAACAAAATAATCATTATCAAATTAAAATTCAAATGTCATAATTTTTCAAATCATTTCAAGGACTTTGTGTTAAAATAGATGTTATTTTTTATTTTTAAATATGTAAACTTTATGAACCACTCAGAATTAACGGAATGGTTGAGGACAATCTAAAGAACCACATTAATATACATTTTTGTTGTTTCCGTTCAAAGTCAGAAGTTCTATAACTAGTTGTCCCTATAGTTGTTGTTTTTGCCTTGTCTTGTTTGGAATATAAATAGAACTGACTTGTAGTTGCGTTGATTGTTGCCGATTACTTTTTCAGTTGCTAATTATCTCCGCTGTATTTCAGAAATATGTCTTTAAAGCTATGTGAGCTTTTATCATAGAAGCACAAAACGCATTACAAATAGTTACAAATGTTTGTACCGGTATCAGAACTAGTTAATATATTAAATACTACATTTAGGATTGGTTAGTCTCCTATTTCCGACTAGATTAAATTTGATTTAGAATTAATATTTAAGTATTGTGCCATTTATTTAATTGTTCAAAACTATCATTATTAACTATCTCTATTGTAAAGATCGAAAGAAATGTAACGAGTCATTTCCCTTTTATAACCATCTTTCTTGAAACCTAAAAAATGCCATCACCTCTATGCAAAATCTTTTGTTTAAAATTAAGGTGAGACCTTTGTGCAGTCATTTTCTTTAGAATTTTACCCATAAACTATACCCACAGTCATATATTGTAAATTGAGCACCAGCCTGTGACTTAAAGTTTTTCTTGTCTTTTTTCTTTTTTAAATTTTTTTCAATTGTGATTTAGTGATGGACTGGTGTGTTATATATGGCTCTAAAATGAAACAATAAGATTAAATACTTGTTATTTTGTGGTCAATAATAGCCGGTTTGAGTAAGGTAGTTTTATTTAATACTATTTTGGGTTAAAATGTATATTATTAATAAATGTAACTGAACAGTTGCTTAACAGTGTTCTGTAACTAAATTTTTTATGACTAGTTTTTATTTATTTATTTACTTAATTATCTTTTTGCATCGTTAGCCATCCAATCTGATCAGGTCTTTAAATTAAAATTCTTACCTTTTTAAAGCGATAAATGAATCACTGATCTTTTCACCATCAGTGCAAAAATAACAATTCAATATCTTCAAGTGTAAAATAATATTGAAAATTAAATCAACATATTTTTTTAATGAACTTACAATTTATAATTAAGTAAGAGGTAAAAAAAACGAAAGTTTTTTCTTTTAAAAACGTAAGTGCAATTATCATGCATGATCAGTATATGACAAGATGAACAGTGCAACTCAATATTGTATGTTTATCTACCATTATAATGAATTAAAATTAAAAAAAAGAGAAATGAACAAACTAAGATAATTGTAAAACAATAGCACACACACACACACACACACACACACACACACACACACACACACACACTTCTCTGACATACTACTCATTATTTACAAAGAATTGTATACCTACAAGTAAACATAGACAAATTAGTGCTAACTGCTTCATTTTTACGTTTGTAGTCGATATCAACTTTTAAATGTTTTTCGTCATTTGATGCTGAAGTTTGTTGTACAAAATTTTATATACTAGTAATACCATATGTTTTGAAAATATTAATCAATGTCAGTAAAATATGTTGCATTTACATTTAAATAGATTACTCACAATTTAAACTTTTTAGCACAATAAAAGGTCAACAAAGGTCTTTGTCTAATGCAATTTTAAACAGTTAAAACTTTTTCCTTGGAAATTTTTTTTGAAATGATTTAAAATAATTCTATTAAATTTATTTGATGCAATTAGTGTTTTGAAAAAAATTATATGATTTTAAAGTTTTCAAGGTATAGTTTCACAATTTGAAGTCTGTCAAATTATATATTTGTAAATTTTCTAAATGAAACAATGAAAAATCTTAAATATTACCACATCAAATTTTTCTTTGAAAATTTTTTATTAGAAGTTGAAAAACCTGTAATAAAAATTATTAAACTGGACACACAGAAAAATTGATTAGCGTTCTATATCTTTATAATTCCAAAATTAAAAATTTAGTAAATATCTTTGTGAGCTTGAAAAAAACTTCATTATAGACTTATACCTCAATTATAACACCCACGAAAAGATCCAATGGAAATATCTTCACAAACTAATGACTTCTTTTATATTGTTAAATTTTCATATCTATAAAGTAATATACCGGCTTCTGTTGTGTATAATGTATACGGTGTGGTAGAGCTTGTTTAAACTATAGTAACTGCTACAAAAAAGTAAGCTGCTTACAAATAAATTGTTATCTTGGTGATACTGCAAATCTAAGCTCATCAAGGTCCTCAAACGTTTTATGGCCGTCATTACAATTTCGAGATAAGTATGAAGTCGCTCTATCCAAAATTATTCTGAATATATTTAACGTCTCATAGTTCCATGGTGATTTTATTCTCAGTCTTGGTCGGAACGAAAAATTATTTTGAACCTGTAAAAAAAGATTTTCATCAGATAGTAGAAAATTTGGCTTGTACATTCGGACATAAAAACAGCATGAAACTTTTAATGGTACAATTAAGAAATCGTAAACGCACAGCTTCAGACAATTTCCATAGAGAATGGCAGAGTTTGTAACTATTTATTTCAGGTTGGTTAAAAAAATTCTTTCAAGACAAGGAGTGGTGATAGATGCTACTGACGATGTGGGAACCGTCATTGCCAAGCAACAGTGACAACAATAGACAACATAACTACTACCATAAGATACAACCACAATCATCATCCTGACAGAATTTGTTTCTCTGAATCAATTTCCGTGAATGATATTAAGACAAGTGCTAGAGATGAAATAAACCGCATACCATTTATATATGATGAGGAGCTAGGTTAGTATAATTCATAGTTCTAACAATCGCTCAAATTAGCCATGTCAAGATTATTTCACTTAAATTAAAACACAATGAATTAAAATTTTGATAGTTTAATTTATAGCTTAAAAATATTAAGAGTGTCCGAAGCGTGGTCAAATGCATTTATAACCTTATGCTACTTTTTATGTTTTCAGTATTTGTATTTGCATTTTATAGACAGTCTAACAGACAGGGATTACAATGAGACAGTAGAATATATCATAAAAAGGCGCTATCTTTTGAGAGCGAAAAATCAAAAAAATGTTATACATGTATATATAGTTGACATGATTTTTGTATGTGAATATAATATGTATTCCTGTATACAATAATTGTACTGTCGACTTTAAAATCCCCAATAGAGCATTTATTATTCTTTTCTAAATACAATTTATATGATTTGATTTGACTTACAACAAGTATAGGAATTGTCTACCCATCTACCCATTGTCTTGACATCTAGAAGGTCCTACAACCTTTTCTAATGTGGACGAGTATTGGATCTAATTACAATTGGTGCTGTTTAAGTACTGTTGTAGGGCCGCCAAACCACCCCTTTCATTCTGTATTGAATCTAATGACCATTGGTGTGGTTTAGGTACTGCGTTAGACCGCAAAGCCATTCCCTTTCATTCTGTATTGGATCTAATGAGCATTGGTGTGGTTAAGGTACTGCTGTAAGACCACCAAACCACCCCCTTTTATTCTGTATTGGATCTAATGACCAATGGTGTGGTTTAGGTATTGCTGTAAAACCGCCAAACTATTCCCTTTCATTTTGTATTGGACCTTATGACCATTGGTGGAGTTTAAGTACTGTTGAAGGGCCGCCACCCCCCCCCCTCTTTATTTTGTTTTTCACTAAATATAACAATTGCGCTACAAAATTTTATTTGAAAAAGCGAATGTTTAAACAAAATTAGATAAATTCAACAAAATAATAATGTTTCGAAATGTCACTGATAATCTTTTAACCTTTGATTTTTTGCATCATTTATGCCTGCTGTAAAACATAATTGTGTATTGTATTTTGTGACAAAGACGTTATATTTGCAACACGTTAGACTGAAGGAACTAGTTCATTTTAGAACTTCTGGTTAATTAAAAATGAATTAAACAAATCAACAACCGGTTTTTTGACTAAGACGGGTTTAATGATAAATGAGAAACTAGTATATATCCTGTAAAAATTGTAAATCACTTCACCTTAGCTGGTAACGTCGTGATTAAAGCGAGTCTATGGGATGGAAATGAAAAGTCAATGTGGTTATAGTATTGTATGAGGACCCAGAACCATGCGTCTAACATAACGGTGTTATATGCTAAAGTTTGAATTTTTATACACTAAAATATTTAAATTTCGCATAAAAAAATATCCAAAATCCAAAAATACAAACTGTATATACAGATTAAAATATGTAAAGACATAAAAAAAACTTGTAAAGATAGAGATCTTGCATTAAAAATAAAACAGGTAGAACATGGTGGGACATTGTATACCCTATTAAATCAAATAAAAATTATTGTAAATATTGTAAAATCACGTGATGCATTCTTCATTGTTTTATTGTGCTTGTCATTTGCCCATTTTATCTATCAACTTTTTCGGCCCTAGTGTTACTGATGAGGAATGAATTTCCGAAATGTGCACATATGGCACATCAAAATTAAACAGACAGATATTTTTGTTAAATGTTTACTTGTATCATGTTCTCGGTTATTGCAACAATACGTTTGTCAGATTTCTTTCTTTCTTTTCTTTTTTTTTTTTTATTTCAAAGTGGTTTTATTATATTTCATTATTCCTGTAAATCAATCATACCTGATAATCATAGTAAATCAAGAGACGACATATATAACAAGAGGCCCGTGGGCCTTAACGCTCACCTGAGGATATGTCCAAAATTGTTTGCAAAGTGCAATAGACAATATATTAAGTAGTAAAGTTTACAAGTTTTCTCAAGTTAAGAACTGCCAAAAAAATTAATCAGAAATATATCTAGTCACATTTCATTTATAAGAAGCTGTATAACTGAAGTGCAATGAATATTTTCCAAATCATTAATCAATTTCAGTATTCTTATGCAGCTATGACCTTTGAACATACATGACCTCGAACTATATATGATCGTCATGTCAATACCTACAACAATCTAGTATACATTCCTATACAAAAAGTTAATAGTTTTCAAGATAGTTAGCAATTTAAGTCTTCTTTTGCAGCTGTGACCTTGACCTTTCAACATATGACCTTGAACCTATATCAAAATGATCGTTGTCACAATACCTACAATAGTCTAATATACATGCCTATACAAAAAGTTAGTTGTTTCAAGATATAGTGACAAATATATAATTTTAGCAGTTATTGAATGCTAAGCTTGATATAGAATGCTAAGCTTGTTATAGAATGCTTAGCTTGTTATAGAATGCTTAGCTTGTTATTGAATGATACGCTTGTTGTTGAATATTAAGCTTGTGACAAGGTGAACATTGCAAGTTTTCTTTCAAAACTCGGAATACAACAAAATATTTGAGGAAGACAGACGCATTTAATAACTGTACAGTGCGTAATAAAATCATAGTAATTGAAAAAAAAAATGTTACAAAAGCGAGCAAAAAAAGCTTAAACCCAGCATCAAGTTTCCCTCACGGTATTTATTAATGACTCGGATCCTAATGCTCTCAATTTTTGATAACTTGTCCATTAAATTTACTGTAGTTTTTTTAGGGATTGAATTTAATATAATTCACCAAGCTGTAACATAATCTATCTGTAAACACAATAAATTTCCACAAACTAGATACAAATCTATGTATACCAGAACGATTAGTTTTATTATATAAATATGTTATATGTGGAGTTCCATTTCTGGTAACACCTTAACAAAGATAAGATTATGCAAGTTTTATGCAATTCACCGATAATTAAGAAATACCTTCGAAAAAAAGGGAGTAGTCGTGTGGCTTAAAATCAAAACTCGTTAAGTTAAGTCGACTTGTTCAATTTCCTATTCTTGAACATTAATAACAGAATGCCAATTAAAACAAATACTTAACATATACTACTTTTGAATGCATTATTTAAAAAAATTCAAAAGGAAAAACAATAATCTAACTATAAGCCTCGGTCTGATATAGATACCATATAACAAATAAATAATCAAATGCATTCTGAGACTTACATTCCAGCTTCTGAAAGACTCAGAACCTTGACAGTTTTTAAAAATAGTCTGCTGCATTTAGAAGAGAATCAAACTAAAAAAATCATATTTTAGATAAAACTGTTTTTATTCATTTTTATATTTTTAAATGTTTTCTTTTTGTGTTTCTTTGTTAAAAAACTATACTTGTTTTAGTATGAAAGACACCAATTGACGTGTCAATAACATTAAAGGATAATAATGAAAATATTTGATGGAAAAAAGTAGAAAAGTAGAAAAAACGTAAAAAAAATGAATAAATAAACAAATGAATGAAAAATAAAAACAAATAAACTGGACTTTTTAAAAATTTAGAACGCGATAAAAATGTGATCTTGCCAATAAATAAAACCATACCAATGTTTTAGAAACCAATATTGTGTTTACAATTAATTATGCACATGGTCATATTGCTTGACTGTTTACAAATCCTAACTTTACATGAACAAATGCAAGTGTATATTTCATCAGTGTAGCATTTCTATTGTATCTGAAAAAATATGTTGATGAACTTTTACTGTATAGTCTACTAAAATATAACATAAAACATTTCTGCACAGAACAAAGATATACACTAGGCTACTCAGCACAGTTAACCAATAAGGACAAACAACAATAATTTTACGTTTGTCTCCTATAAGTGAGTACAAGTAAATATAACAATAAAACATTCATATTTTTTACTGGCTGTTTCCATACCACACTGTTATAATTATCAAAATTGCCTGTTACTGATTAGGAATATCAACTTCATTTTCAACATCTAATTCACTTTTTCTGGTAACTGTTTCAATAATAGATTGAACTAACAGAATACCTGCCGCAATAAGACTTGTTGATGCTAGAAAGTAAAACGAGGCAAGGTAATTTCCTGTTACATCCCTCAAATAACCTACAAAAAATAACAGTTAATATAATAATGTATACTATGATAATAATATAAAGAGTGTCTGAAAACGTGTTACTGTGTTTGTGAAGAAGGCTAAACCTTTTATTTTCTCTATATAAAATTGCTCAAGGGGTACTTTACATAAAAAGTGACGTAGTGAATAATGTATCGAGTTTTAAATAGCCCTTGTTAAAACATTTAGATATTAAACCATTTAACAAATAATTGGCACTGAACTCTGGAAGGCTGTCGTGACACCTGTAAAACCATATTCTATTTTTATAAAAGAAGGAAAAAAGATGGGTATTTGTGCCAAATAAGCGGGCGGATTAGTCGGCAGAAAATGGGGGATCAAACTTAATTTTGAACTCGAGATCTACCCAACTAAACCTTTATATAACTGTTTTTATAAGTCCGAACTTCCTAAGTAAACAGAGACATTACTTAATACCCCTTTAAGTAGAAATATTTTGTTTGATAATGTTGCTATACATTTAAATCTGACTTAAAGTTATACATATAAATAATACAGGATTTTTGCACTCGAGAACTACAATGAACAGAAAACACAATTAAACATTAAAGTGTTTGAACACAAACATTGAAGTTATTATGGAGAGAATCGGTTCTCCGGGTTGAAATGTATATACTGCTGTTATTCATGCAATATTGTTTATATTTACAGTTTAATACATGTTCTCTATTTGTATGTAATGCAATGAAAGAAATAAAGAAAAAAAACTCCCCGCGGCACCAAAAATAGTCACTGTTTACTCCCCGCGGCATCGAAAATAGTCACTGTTTACTCCCCGTGGCATCAAAAATAGCCACTGTTAACTCCCCGCACCATCAAAAATAGTCACTGTTCACTCCCCGTGGCATCAAAAAAAGTCACTGTTAACTCCCCGCGCCATCAAAAATAGTCACTGTTACTTTTAAATAGAAAAAGTAATAAATGGACAATACGATTCATCAAAACGGATTTAATCTAGTTAGTTACACAGGGTTTGTAAATCAAATATTTTGTATGTATAATGGATTTTCCCAATTTATTGGAATCAATCTTCTTT
This sequence comes from Tegillarca granosa, assembly GCA_029721355.1. NCBI lineage: Eukaryota > Metazoa > Mollusca > Bivalvia > Arcoida > Arcidae > Tegillarca > Tegillarca granosa. The sequence goes on from CM056603.1 coordinate 4,561,156, forward strand.
CTTGGATTTACAGTGCAAATTTTAATAAATTGGAATAAAAACTGGGTTTTTTTTTATTAATTTACTAGATTAAAATTTGCACATATCAACTTCCTGTGACTTTATATGTTGCTTTATATGATGTATGTATCTGATGTTTTTGTTAAACTTTCTATTGTTTATTACATCAACTTTACAATGCTATAATATAGTTATGCTGGCTTTGGTATCAAATAGATCAAGTCCAAAATCTCAATAAAATATCAAACTACTTACCCAATAAAACCAGGGCAACGCCATGAAAAATAGATTGAATTATAATGGTTATAGACATGCCTGTTGGAAACTTTTCTATACCGATGATATCAATCATAACAGGCGCGAACAGCGCTACCACCATTCCAACTACAAATCCGAGTAACACAACGAACACAACCAATGTCCAAAACTCATAATACAATGAAGAAGTATATAGCATGATACATAGTACAAACTGACTTATAATTATAATGTTTAATCTTTTAATACATTTTCTGTCAGCTAAAAATCCACATAACATTCTCCCGATAAAATCTGATATACTCATAATAGATATTAGCAATGCTGTTCTTGTTCTGTCTACATCTTTTTGCTGAGCGTGGTGTGGAAAAAATGTGAACAGATTAGCAGTTGTGGTGCTTCCAAGACAAAATGCTGCTAGGAAAGTCATAAATTTTACATTACGGAAAAGAGAGATATACTGCAAACAATATTGTTTGAATTTTTCCTTTGGTGTGGTTTTCTTGGCATCATGCAAGCTAGTTTCACTGCGCACTTGATGTGACTGTCTTTCTAAGGAGATCATCGATCCTGTGATATGATTAGCAGTCATAACAATATTTTCTATGCTTGACCACGATGGCTTTGTCGCCTCATTTTCAGATTCCATTCGACTTCGTTCAGAATTACTCGAATGAGAAGATAACAATCTTTCTAACTTTGTACCACCATCACCATTATTATCATCACAGTTTATGTTTGATTTCCTTACTACTTTTTCTCTATTTATCCTGGCATCTTCGTCCGTCAAAGGTTCAGTTTCGTCATTTCCAGTAGTTTTCTCTTTATTCATTGGTCGAAACAAACAGCTAGCAGCTAACATATGCAAACAGAACCCTCCCGTGATTATCAATGACCCCTGAAGGCCATATTCATCCAAAAGATATCTGTAAAGATTAGGTAGGACAAGAGATCCAAGACTTATACAAGAAAATGCAAGACCGTTGGCTAATCCTCGACGTTTTTCAAAATAATGACCTATCAATATAATTGCAGGTGGCATTACCAGCGCATCCCCGCCTCCTGAAGAATATAAAATAGAGTTAAAACTTAGTTTCTCGAAATGATATAAAGTAAATTTTATTTCTGAATAGTCGATGACAGTAGACAGGAATAGATCATCTTAAATTATTTTTTTCCCATGATCCGGTTTGTTGTGTTGTCTTCTTGTCTATACTGCTTACAAAACGTGTTTCCAATATAGGAATTGCGATTGTTTATATTACATTTAATGTGTGTATGGTGTGTGTATAATTAGAATTAAAATTAGGTAGTTGCAAAATACAGCATTGTATTAAAGCAAACTCCGTCTTAAAGACTGAAGAAACATACGTTGTTTTACAATGATTGTTAATCCAAGTGATGGATATATAAAAAATACTACAAACTGATCAAAAGGAGGTAGCTCCGCTTGTACCTCGGTATCTTCCACCATTTAAAACAAAAAACTAGATCTAAGTGAACTTAACAAACTTTAGATGCATTGGTTTCCTCTATAATTTTTAATCAGTTCGCCACGATGTAAATATTTTAATTTCATTACTAGTTTAGCCAACTCTGGGGACATCTGTTTGCTGCAAAATTTCAAAAACTTTTGATATCGATTTAAGTGACATAATCTTAGCACAATTACAGCAAATTCTAGGTACATCATTTTTGCTGCCATTCCAATAACAGACCTTCCACTTGACTAACATTAATACTTTAAAACTTCACTTACCACATAGAAAACTTTGAAATAGAACAAGGACGGCGATGTTAGGAGCAATACTACTTAAACCATACCCGAGTGAGAACAATATTGATCCAATTATACAGGATGTACGTACACTCATGTGATTAAGCCCAATTGTCAATAACGGTGGCGCTGAAAGGTAAGAAAACAAAATAAAAAATGAGCCACGTAATAAAATGAATCAAGTAAGTCTATTACTGTCACAACTTTTTAAAAAAAACTCCAAAATTCCAATGTTTTTTTTTATTCAGAGAAAAACGAACATGAGTGGCTAGGATTAACCTTTAGAAAACAATCTTAACTTGATGCAAATATACATCCCTGTAATGTGATAACTCTTGACAGCAAAACATAATATAAGCCTTAGTGGATTACCTTTATGCAACTTAACATATTAACAATGTTGTAAGTTGTGTTACGTAAGTACACTTGACGCTCTAAAAATGTTAAACATAAGACCATTTTGTATTAGTAGACTATTAAAGTTCATTCAACGGTTCGCCATTGGCATTTCTGTGCTTATACAAGTTTATTTGTTCAGATTTGTTTGGACCACAATCCATTTATCAACTTTTATTTTGTATGAGATTATTTACTCATTACATATATTACATTTAACGATGATCGAAGGTTTTATATAAGCTTATTTACAAACTTACATACAATGATAAAAACTATCTGATACATTGCTCCAATCAGCGTTGCCACAGTTACACTGCAGTTATATTTTTCCAAAAATGCCACAAAGAAAAACCCGAAAGACTTCAAGGTTCCAACTATTGTAAAGTTAATGACGGCAGCCCCTGTATATAGGAAAAAAGAATAAGTAATGGAACACAGATTGTATATCGGTATCCTAAAATAAGTATTATACACATGAAATAACTCTTACATTTCATATCGTGCCTTTGAGTCTGATCATTATTGGTAAAGAGTCCATAAAGCATTGATGAAAAAGAGGCAATTGTACATTGTGCTTAGATTGGAAAATCTCAGTGAATACACATACAGAATCAATTTGTATAAATATCTTAGCGCAATTTTGAGCACCTGTTGTTAGTTTTTCTTTTTTGTGTTATGGTTTGCCATATTGTACCAATATTCAACTATACTAGTACACAGAGTTTTATTTTAAAAAATCGTTGAAAATTTTAAATGCTCAAAACTCTTTCACATCATTGTTACAGCAAAGGATATTGTTTAGTGTGTGTTATTTTATTTCATATTTGAGCTTACCTAGAAGCACCATCCAAGCCCAGCCTGTGTCTGTTTGCACTTTTGTTTTGTCTCTTCGTTTACTTTTTCTTTGTTCATCATCCATGTTTAATTATGCTATAAAACAATTACATGTATATCACAAATTATTTATGCCGTAATTGAAGACGGTACATTTAAAGAATCATGATAATTTTATTGACAGATAAGACAGTTCTTATGATCAAATTAAAACATATTAATTGATAGCTAATGAAATAAAAGTTTGTTTAATTCATGTCCACGTGGAGACGAGACAACCACTGGTACAGACACAATATCTGGATTAAGTCATCTTAGAATGTACAAGTTAATTTCTCTGATCATTTGTTGTTTCACTTTTGCCCGCTTACTGACAGGATTAAGATTATTCTTATAATTACTCATTATATCGCGTTTTCTTTTCTTTTCAAGGTCTCTTGAATTTTTATTTTACCTACACCAACTTCTTTAGCAACTAGCCTTGAACTTTTTCCACGACTCATTTTAACACACTCTTCAAGGGTTAAAACGCTTAGGTGGCATATTGCAAAATTATACTACTTGTTATAAATATTAATTTTCTACTTACAAAACTTTAGTCTAAACTGACACTGAAAACTGAATTTTACATTAGGATTTATAGTTACTGTATTTAAGTAATAATACTGTTTTAAACTTATCTTTGAAATAGGTACTAGCTTAAAAAAAAGCTTGCCTGACTAATCTTTCACTACTTTGAATAGGGAATATTAGTAGTGTTCTGGCAATGTAACACATTAATTTTCTTGCGTTCAATCAGTTAACGTGAAGCTTTCAGAGGGTAAAATCCGAGAAGAATGCGAATATAATAATTTATAGGAGCATCTGAAATATGTTATATGCAATAAAATGTTACATGCCATGATATGCGCGTAATTTCCATGAAACACATTATAATTTGTTAAATTAAGATATTTCAATGCAAGTACTGTCTGATTCACGTCTACTGTAGAACTAGCTTTTCAAGATCGATAGATCGATTGTCTACCAATAGCCATGTTAAAGAATCATTTCAAGGTTTTAGATCGAATATCAATCAAGTTTTTATCATGTCATAAACTCTTACTTTCATCGGGTGTAAGCAATTTGTCTTAATTAAGAACTTAATTAAGTTCTTAATTAAAGAACACCAAAATACTTGATTTAACTCGAGTATAAATTGCAGAGCATTTTAAAACCCTTACGGGTATTTAATATGGTATAACTTTTCGCTACCGCAACTTAAGATTAGGCTTGGATAGAAACTGGATAAAAACACTTGAAGGATCAATTGTCTACAAATAACCTTGTAAAGAATGATTTCGAAATGAATGAGTACTAACATATTATTTTTACATGTCAACAATCAAGAAAATCGATACCAAAAACAAGTGTGTTACTCTGTTTTTATTTACATCCGTTTTTTCTCCGATGTATGTTTGTTAACTGTATCATAATATTATATCAGAAACAGCTGTAAAGATAACAAAGTCATTATTTAAATTTACAGGAAACTGAGAAATAACTTATAACAGATGTAAATTATTTCCATTTTGAAAATCAACTTATCTATATCTCGATACCATTTTACGCTTTGAGCAGCCATTTTGAAACCGAAATTTTTAACAAGACGTAATTGACCGTTCTTTTAATAATAATGATATCCGGTCATCGGATGTAGAAAACCGTTTCACAGAGGTGTTATAATCTTAATTGAATAATTTATAGTAACTGCTGATCGAGCTAGGGAGGCGACTGTTCATAAGTGGTCAGTTACATGGGAAATTGAATCGGGGAATAAAATTGGCCTTTCATTGAGAGATAACCGCTTATTAGGGATGGCGTTAGCGGAGGTTATACTGACGGTTATATTTTAAGAAAATAAATGCATACATGTGCTGAAAAACTCTATACTTTCAGACAATTCAGTGTTTAAATACTACGACAATCTAGTTATAGTTATAAATGCAGTGAGATATTAAATTATGGTACAGACTCTGTCACAACAGAGTAAGCACAACAGGTCATACTACCATGGTGTGTACATGACTTGCGGTAAATATCGTGTGCTTTGTTTGAAATTTTTAAATTATGAATACAAAGTATCATATGACAATCGACGTATGTTACTTTTGAACACATGATTTCATTAAAAATAATCAGATAGCACATGGCAAAACAGAGAAATCTTTCGAGCCGAAGTCAAACAATTCTCTAAAAATCCGTACACTGACAAAATATGAGTAAATAATAGTTGTGGTTTATTGATAAGAGCTGTATATGTGGTACAACTGTTTATCTGTGAGAGATGTGCTACAACTGTTTATCAAAAAGAGCTGTATATGTGGTAAAACTGTTTATCTGTAAGAGATGTGGTACAACTGTTTATCCACAAGAGCTGTATATGTGGTACAACTGTTTATCTGTAAGAGATGTGGTACAACTGTTTATCCACAAGAGCTGTATATGTGGTACAACTGTTTATCTGTAAGAGATGTGGTACAACTGTTTATCCACAAGAGCTGTATATGTGGTACAACTGTTTATCTGTAAGAGATGTGGTACAACTGTTTATCCACAAGAGCTGTATATGTGGTACAACTGTTAATCTGTAAGAGATGTGGTACAACTGTTTATCCACAAGAGCTGTATATGTGGTACAACTGTTTATCTGTAAGAGATGTGGTACAACTGTTTATCCACAAGAGCTGTATATGATGTACAACTATTTATCCGTAAGAGCTGTGTATGTGGTACAACTGTTTATCCACAAGAGCCTGTATATGTGGTACAACTGTTTATCCTGTAAGAGATGTCGTACAACTGTTTATCCACAAGAGCTGTATATGTGGTACAACTGTTTATCTGTGAGAGATGTCGTACAACTGTTTATCCACAAGAGCTGTATATGTGATACAACTGTTTATCTGTTAGAGATGTTGTACAACTGTTTATCCACAAGAGCTGTATATGTGGTACAACTGTTTATCTGTAAGAGATGTGGTACAACTGTTTATCCACAAGAGCTGTATATGTGGTACAACTGTTTATCTGTAAGAGATGTGGCACAACTGTTTATCTACAAGAGCTGTTTATGTGGTACAACTGCTTATCTGTGAGAGATGTGGTACAACTGTTTATCCATATGAGCTGTATATGTGGTACAATACAACTGTTTATCTGTAAAGCTGTATATGTGTTACAACTATTTATCCGTAAGAGTTGTATATGTGGTACAACTGTTTATCCGCAAGAGCTGTGGCACAACTGTTTATCCGCAAGAGCTGTTTATGTGGTACAGCTGTTTATCTGTAAGAGCTGTATATGTGGTACAACTGTTTATCTGTAAGAGATGTGGTACAACTGTTTATCCGCAAGAGCTGTGGCACAACTGTTTATCTGTAAGAGCTGTTTATGTGGTACAACTGTTTATCTTTAAGAGCTATTTATGTGGTACAGCTGTTTATCTGTAAAAGCTGTATATGTGGTACAACTGTTTATCTGTAAGATATGTGGTACAACTGTTTATCCGCAAGAGCTGTTTATGTGGTACAACTGTTTATCCGTAAGAGCTGTATAAGTGGTACAACTGTTTATCTGTAAGAGCTGTATATGTGGTACAACTGTTTATCAAAAAGAGCTGTTTATGAGGTACAACTGTTTATCCGTAAGAGTTGTATATGTGGTACAAATGTTTATCTGTAAGAGATGTCGTACAACTGTTTATCCACAAGAGCTGTATATGTGGTACAACTGTTTATCTGTAAGAGATGTGGTACAACTGTTTATCCACAAGAGCTGTATATGTGGTACAACTGTTTATCTGTAAGAGATGTGGTACAACTGTTTATCCACAAGAGCTGTATATGATGTACAACTATTTATCTGTAAGAGATGTGGTACAACTGTTTATCCACAAGAGATGTATATGATGTACAACTATTTATCCGTAAGAGCTGTGTATGTGGTACAACTGTTTATCCACAAGAGCTGTATATGTGGTACAACTGTTTATCTGTAAGAGATGTCGTACAACTGTTTATCCACATGAGCTGTATATGTGGTACAACTGTTTACCTGTGAGAGATGTCGTACAACTGTTTTCCACAAGAGCTGTATATGTGATACAACTGTTTATCTGTTAGAGATGTCGTACAACTGTTTATCCACAAGAGCTGTATATGTGGTACAACTGTTTATCTGTAAGAGATGTGGTACAACTGTTTATCCACAAGAGCTGTATATGTGGTACAACTATTTATCTGTAAGAGATGTGGCACAACTGTTTATCAACAAGAGCTGTTTATGTGGTACAACTGCTTATCTGTGAGAGATGTGGTACAACTGTTTATCCGCAAGAGCTGTATATGTGGTACAACTGTTTATCTGTAAAGCTGTATATGTGTTACAACTATTTATCCGTAAGAGCTGTATATGTGGTACAACTGTTTATCCGTAAGAGCTGTGGCACAACTGTTTATCCGTAAGAGCTGTTTATGTGGTACAACTGTTTATCTGTAAGAGCTGTTTATGTGGTACAGCTGTTTATCTGTAAGAGCTGTATATGTGGTACAACTGTTTATCTGTAAGAGATGTGGTACAACTGTTTATCCGCAAGAGCTGTTTATGTGGTACAACTGTTCATCCGTAAGAGCTGTATATGTGGTACAACTGTTTATCTGTAAGAGCTGTATATGTGGTACAACTGTTTATCCGTAAAAGCTGTTTATGTGGTACAACTGTTTATCCGTAAGAGTTGTATATGTGGTACAACTGTTTATCCGTAAGAGCTGTTTATGTGGTACAACGGTTTATCCGTAAGAGTTGTATATGTGGTACAACTGTTTATCCGTAAGAGCTGTATATGTGGTACAACTGTTTATCCGTGAGAGCTGTATATGTGGTACAACTGTTTATCCGTTAGAGTTGTATATGTGGTACAACTGTTTATCTGTGAGAGCTGTATATGTGGTACAACTGTTTATCCGTAAGAGCTGTTTATGTGGTACAACGGTTTATCCGTAAGAGTTGTATATGTGGTACAACTATTTATCCGTAAGAGCTGTATATGTGGTACAACTGTTTATCCGTGAGAGCTGTATATGTGGTACAACTGTTTATCCGTAAGAGCTGTTTATGTGGTACACTGTGACTGTTTATCCGTAAGAGCTGTATATGTGGTACACTTGTTTATCTGTAAGAGCTGTTTATGTTGTACAACTGTTTATCCGCAAGAACTGTATATGTGGTACAACTGTTTATTCGTAAGAGCTTTATATGTGGTACAACTGTTTATCCATTAGAACTGTATATGCCGTACAACTTTTTATGAAATAAACCGTACAATATTTAGACATATGTTTTTTGTCAAATTAGAATGAAAATATAACGGTACAACAAATTAACCCATCTGTGTTATAAAACGCATGTCACTGATCATTTAAAGAGCAACCTAGTATTTTTGATTGATAAGTTGAAATTGTTGATAACTTATGAGTTAATATTTGTTTACTTAATTCCCTTATCATAAATTATGTCCTACCTCAGGGCTGATTGGGTTTAATGTCGAGTATTCCACTTTTTTTTATCTGGATTTAAATAATTATACAAGTTTAACTGCACGAAAGATTTGGGGTGATGTCATTCTCTTCTTATCCAGAACGTTTGATATTCTCAGTTCCATGCATGTATATGACGCAATGACATTTTACAATCATTCTATAATTGTATTTCCGACTATACTTACTTCAAATGCCAACTTCTCAAAAATTTCACAATCCTGTCGAAATTTCAAGTCACGTGCTTAAAGGGAGGTAAGAATGAATGCGTATGCACATTATATCGAATTTATTATTGTCTCATTTCTTGTAAACAGTATTAAAATCAAATTTGCGTTATTTAATGATAATGCACTTAGCAATTCAGTATTTATTCACAAAATAATAAGTAACTTGATGTTTAAATTAAAATTTTATTATTATCAAATGCTATTTAAAAAAATTAAATTAAGTATTAGAAGTTGATATATATATATATCGAACAGCATGCATGCTGATAGAACTGTACCAAATTGAGTTAAGTAGAAACAGTACTAGTATGGTCTGCTATAGTTCATAAAATTGAAAGAAATAAATAGTACCGAAATATTTTAATAGATTAAAACCAAAACAATATCCTTTTGTAAAAAAAATAGAAATTTAATATTAATACAATGTAATAATAATAATAATAATAATAATAATAATAATAATAATAATAATAATAATAATAATAATAATAATAATAATTAAATAAATAAATAAATAAATAAATAAATAAATAAATAAATAAATACCCCCGGTAAACCACAGAACTGAAATATTGAACGGTACCGAAATGATTTTAGTAAAACAGATCCAGTACCACAGAACTGAAAGATAGAACGGTACCGAAATAAGTTCTGTAGAACAGAAGCAGTACCATCGCCGGTAAACCACAAAACTGAAAAATAGAACGGTACCGAAATAAGTTCTATAGAACAGAACCAGTACCACCCCCGGTTAACCACAGAACTGAAAAATAGAACGGTACCGAAATAAGTTCTATAGAAAAGAAACAGTAGCATCCCCGGTAAACCACAGAACTGAAAGATAGAACGGTACCGAAATAAGTTCTATAGAACAGAACCAGTAACATCCCCGGTAAACCACAGAACTGAAAGATAGAACGGTACCGAAATAAGTTCTATAGAACAGAACCAGTAGCATCCCCGGTAAACCACAGAACTGAAAGGTTAGAACGGTACCGAAATAAGTTATGTAGAACAGAACCAGTACCACCCCCGGTTAACCACAGAACTGAAAAATAGAACGGTACCGAAATAAGTTCTATAGAACAGAACCAGTAGCATCCCCGGTAAACCACAGAACTGAAAGATAGAACGGTACCGAAATAAGTTCTGTAGAACAGAAGCAGTACCATCACGGGTTAAGCACAGAACTGAAAGATAGAACGGTACCGAAATGATTTTAGTAAAACAGAACCAGTAGCACCCCGGTAAACCACAGAACTGAAAGATAGAACGGTACCGAAATAAGTTCTGTAGAACAGAACCAGTAACATCCCCGGTAAACCACAGAACTGAAAGATAGAACGGTACCGAAATGATTTTAGTAAAACAGAACCAGTAGCACCCCGGTAAACCACAGAACTGAAAGATAGAACGGTACCGAAATGAGTTCTGTAGAACAGAAGCAGTACCATCGCGGGTGAAGCACAGAACTGAAAGATAGAACGGTACCGAAATAAGTTTAATAGAACGGAACCAGTAGCATCGCCGGTAAACCAAAGAACTGAAAGGTTAGAACGGTACCGAAATAAGTTATGTAGAACAGAACCAGTACCACCCCCGGTAAACTACAGAACTGAAAAATAGAACGGTACCGAAATAAGTTCTATAGAACCAGTAGCATCTCCGGTAAACCACAGAACTGAAGGATAGAACGTTACCGAAATGATTTTAGTAAAACAGAACCTATGAATGCATTATCTTTTTTCCTTTGAATTGATCATATCATTACAAATTCAAAGTATACCTGAAAGGTCTTTCATTTTTTTCATAAGAAATCCATATTCTACCTGGGAATTCTTTGTGAAAATCTGTCATACGCCTTATGACAAATCTATAAAATGCATGATAATTAACCACCTCATAAAAAAATAACTCATAAACCGAGGAATTTGCCATCTTTGATCTACCGTCATAACAAATTAACAGTTTACCTGGAAATTTATGACAATCATTAAAATTTACCTAAGAATTCACAAATGGTGAAAAATTGATTATAAAACAGAAATTCGTCATCTCAAGACAAATTCACAGTCTACTTGCCTCGTGACAAGTCTACGTGAACTTGAGGAATTTATCATTTAATTATTGCACGACAAGATTACCAACTGTCACAATTTTATGAAAAAAATCATCCACATTTTAGAAAGTAAAATTAGGATAAGAAGTCCTCTACCTGGAAATACGTCAGCTCAATCAACATGTACTTAGAAATTACCAATGCAAGATCTACATAGAAGTCACAATTTACATAGGAATTCAACATTAATATCAATTTTAGAAAAGTTTATCATAGAATGTCAGGTGGTTCAAGATAATGCCTTAACCAATAATCAACTTTTATCTGGTGGCGAATCGATTCCATTTTTTTAAATGTAGATCTACCGTTTAGCATTTTTATAGCAAAATTCCAATTCTTTCTTGTTTGACTAGTTTTTGTTTCACAAGTCTTATTCATGAATCATTGTCGAAAAATTCTCTACAAACCAAAGATGGTAAGCTATGTAGTGTGTTTTTTTTTTTTTTTATTATTTTTTTTTTTTTATTTTTTTTTTTATTTTTAGAATAGTCTTTTTGAAACACATGTATTTACACTATTTCTAAAACAGGATTTGCTTACTTAATGTAAGATAAGTATTGTTTAGGCGCGAGACTTACAGATAGCATTTTCGCACGTGCATTGCGTCATAAACAGAGAACCTTGTACAGTGTACACGTTTTAATGATTGTTGGCGTCAAATATTTTTGACGTCAAATGGCTAACTATGACGTCATCATAGAAAAAGACGCCATCATAACATCGTGAACGTAATCGTGACAATGTTGAAAAACATTATATTTTGTATAGTGTTATTCACTTTCGGTGAAGTTAGGAGTTTCCATATGAATGTTAAAGTAAAGAATGATAAAGGGGAAATTGTGGAGGAATATAGCGAAGGAAGAGAAGTAGATGACCATCTGACGGAAGAACTTCCGTACAAGCGGGTGATACATGCAGAGGAACAACAGAATTCTGATTACATAATGGAAAATGGACTGCGATTCAAACGTTCATTTGGCAAACAACTTACTGAAATGTCTGAAGATGACTGCACGGAAAGTTTAAGACAAATGAAAAGAATAAATAATGGAAAAGCAGTGCAGTTGGTTTATATTTTACAACCTGGAGATAGTATTAAAATGAGTTGTGATATGTGTGGAAACGAGGCTTTAGCCGTAGAAGATATAACATGGAAAAAACTAAGTAGAGAAGAAACCTTCTCGTCTGATAATTATTATATAACCGATGTCAAAATGGACATGCACGACGACGAATCCAGAAACCGTGTTTACATGCAAAACGATAAGCGTTCGTCGTTAGTGTATAAGAATGTAACTGGTGATGACGCAGGCACTTACTTTTGTATGTTATCGTATTATTTGGTTAGTAAATTTAGTGGCCTTGTCAGGTACAAAATGTCAGCATCTCTTATTAATGAACTTTTTACACGAAGGAATTTATTTAACTTCTACTACCATTTAGAAATTTTGCCACCAGAAAATGCACCAGCCATTTTAGTCTCCAAGGATGGTAAAGACTATCCAAAACCAATGGCGCCGTATTACGACGATGTTTTTATTTTTTATACAGACTGGGGTAAATGGTCCCCTTGCAGTGCATGTGGAGAAATCGGTGAAAGAAAAAGACATGGTGTATGTACGGTGAAGTTCAACCCTAAGAAAAGAGTCAAATATTTTAACCCTATTTTCGTTTTTCATATCCTTAATTCCGTCCCAAGAGGTGTCCCTTGTCGATCAACATTATTTGAAAATTTTGAATTCAGAAGATCTCGACCAGATGAAATAATGATTGAATCATGTAATATTCCCTGTCGAGGTGGCCCGGGTGGTCACTTCTCTCAAGTAAAAATCGGAAAAGTAAAATTCAAGAGTCCGGTACCAGAACTCCATATAACGGCTACCGTTGGCGAAAACGTGGAAATGAAATGTCCCGGTGCAACTCTGGAAACGATTGTTTACTGGATAAATGGAACCAAATATGTCCCAACGTTGATTTTAAGAAAATTGACTTCACGTCGGGCTGACATTGATGTCTATGGCATATTAAAAATAAAGAGTATTGAACTTATTGATGCAGGTAGCTATTCATGTTGGCATCATGATATAAAGAAAATAATTTACAGGCTGCAAATCAAGCCACTAGAGGATAAAGGTTCCGTAAGAAGACACTTCGGTTATTTGTGTTTGACATTCTTTGCAGATTTTTGGATCTTTTTGATTATGATGGTTATTAAATACAAGAATCGAAGGATACAGGTTTCCGTGTATAGTCGTGCTGGACTTAAAGCAAGACAAGAAACGAACAAGTTAGTTGAAAATATGCCACAAAATGGTAATGCAGAAAACTTGGTCGAGAAGACGTCTGCTTCCTTGCGAAATGTTAATAAACAAAACTTTGGCGACGGAATCTCTGAAATGTCATATAAAGGTGATATGATTGGAATGGAAAATAATGATGTAGATCTACCGCCTACAGAAAATTATGATTTTCCACCAACGTTAGACAATTGTAAAGTTCCGTATTTAGACAATTACAGTGACAGAACGTCTTTTACCATTCATTCAGATCGTGGTTGTCTCAGATCATACCCACCGTCTGTTGGTAGTAATTTTTCTACTGTTTGTAGACGTTAATACAAGGAAAATAAATGATCAGTAAGCGAGATGTGATTTTTTTTATATTTTAGAAGGAACTTCTGATTGTCGAGAATTTAATTTTCAATAGAATATCATGCAATATTTTCTCATACAGTTACGAAAAGGTAATCATATTGTACATATAATTGAATATGTCACCTAAACGTGCCAAAAAAATTGGCATTGTAGTTATGGCACTGTTGTTGCAAAATTTACCAATTTTCTCTGTTTTTAGTTGAGTTTTTACTTTCACGTGTTTAAAATCATAATTCAACATGTTCAAAGCAAAAAAGCGATTAATTCAAATAAGTTATTTTCTTAAATTCCGTCGTTGAAGTAAACAAGAGGGGCAAAATGAAGGTATTATCTTTTCTTTTTTCTTCTACCCTTGTCCAGGGCGATTCTCAAAGATTTTCAAAACTTTGTGAGTAATAAATAATGGACAGAGAACTTGTGTCCTTTAGACCATGGTTCATTCTGATATAATTTGAACCCAAATGTTTTCTTCTTAAATTAATAGCATAAACATCCTAAAACCACTGGTGTCTCGACATCCTAGATCGTGGCTTCGAATCCCGGTCAGTTAATACGTAAGACTTTAAACTTTGAGATTATCCTAGCCAGGCACTCTGATTAAAGCTGCATTAAGTTTTTCAATTTTCTGATTTCTTTTTTTTTTTTTTTTTTTTTTTTTTTTTTTTTTTTTTTTTTTGAATTTCTAAAAATATATTTTTTAAAAAATAGATATCCTCTAACCACGATCCATGAGATTCATTTTCTAAAATTTCATTTCTTTTGGCTGTAAATAAACAGAATCCTCTGACCCGTTGGTCAATGTTTAACGATGATTGTTATGAGCCGGGAGCATGCGCACAGATGTACGGAAAAACCCATGAATCGAAGGTGAAACATGACAAATTGCATTAATTATCCTTCATTAATATCCAGATGTATTTGAAATGGTGTTATTTTTCTCTTACTAAGTCACAAATGACAAATTCAACGAAGTTCTGTGTTTAATTTATCGTATTTCACTGTTTTGAAAGTTGTGTTTAAATTACCCGGGTTTTGATGACATAACCATGTTCTAATATTAGATCCCAAATGCTGCATCTCGCTGGGTAATTACTGTAATTTCTATATTTATTCGAGCTTTTATCGTTGAACCAGTTGTAACATTGTTCATTAGGAACATCATTAATCAGATTAGCACCGTTTTAATTTTTTTCTTTGGAAAACTAAATGCAGCTTTAAGTATCGACTGGATCGCCCATTGTCAAAATAATGTGATAGGGTGGTGGTGTGCTTATCTGCGGCGTACTTACTTGGTAAGCTAGCTATCGTCTTAGAACTGTCGATGTTCAATTTATCATGGTCAATTTTTGAAATAATAAATTTCGAGTTCTTATTTGACTATTTTCTGGAACACTATGATTTAATTATTATGTTTCCGTGGGTAAGGTGCTCGTCCACCCATTAGTTCCTGCTGCGGTGGTATTAATTTACTCATAACTACCCTTTAACGTACATGGGTCGACAAGTTATGGCGTTAGCCTTCAAAGTCAAGACCATTCCCGTTGTGGGTAAGGATAGACTTCGGTAAAAAGAGCTTTACTTTGTTTTATGCCTTCGCTTGGTCTCGGTTTACTGAATGATCAGTGGTGTTTATCTGCGATATTACAGACGATTGCAATCTAAATCACAGACTCACACAATCACGTGACACTAAAGGTTTAGATCTTATCAATTGGATAATAAATATGATTACATTGTACGTATAACCATATAAGGTAAACGTCAGGTATAACTGAAACGGCTGATATGACGTTAAACAACATCCAAAATAATAATAATAATAATTATGATGATGATGATGATAATAATAATAATAATAATAATAATAATAATAATAATAATAATAAACTCTAGTTATTTTTCAACTGAATATTTTTTTTTTTTTAAATTTAATTTTAATACTTTTCAACTTCAGCAGCGTCGCTTTTTTTATTCCTTCAGATCAAGATAACAATCAATAGAGAGCAAATAAATTTTTTTCACGGGGACCGTTCAATGTATAATAAGTGGCTTCCTTACTGAGCTGTTGTAAGGTTGCGGCATTTGCCGTTGCCAATCATATATGTTTATTTTAATTTACATATTTAGTTTTACTGAGTACATGTATATCTAACGATCACCAGACAAATCTAATATAATCACCTAAAGCTGTTAATATGTATAGTGCTTTCCGAGTGACGTCATCTATGTTCCTTAAAGCTGGAAATTGCAGTATTGTTTATGCTGAAAATGTGGCCTTTTTTTAATATCAGACCCAAAGATTGCTTAGTCTCAAGTTGTATTTCTTCAAACTATTGATTTCTACTTTGATTTAAAAGAACTGACTATTCCATTTATTTGCAACATAGCGGGTTTCTAGTCTTTTATATTTATTTATTTATTTGTTGCAACTGGGGCAATGTTTGTAATATTTTACAACGAGTTATTTCCCTTTCAATGGTTCGATCTAGGTGTCGCTCCAAAAGAATACAATAACTTCCGCCGCCATTTTGTGTGTTTTTCGTAGTGCACGATATCCACACTCTTGCCTTCCAATTTCTCATTATTATATACATAAACTTTAAGCGATGACACAGTATATTCAAGTTGCAGAAGATGAAAGAGAGGAACCCATAGAAATTCCCAGCGAGGAAGATGGAACTCTGCTTTTGACCACAGTAGCTGCCCAATTTCCGGGTGCTTGTGGCATGAAATATAGAAATCCGTCAACTGGAAATTTGAGGGGAATAAGAATGACTGATGGAACATTGTATCCTCCTGATGGAGTTTGGGGTCACCATGTATATATTGTTGTATTCCCCAAAGGTACTTATTAGAACAACTGAGTGATCAGCCCTCCCTAACAACACTTTAAAAGGCCCCTCCCTTTATTTGATCTTTAGATTTATATACACATGTACATATTGCATTTTATTTGTCCTTTTAAGTCCTTTGAAATTCAAAATTGAATATGCATTGATACGTTAAATGTATTTTTTCAAATTTTCATTGAATGTATAAGCAATGTGTACAACAGTTTCATCAATATATATATATATATATATAGTATCATTTATACTTAGTCCTGAAAATCATGACTCTTAACAGCTTTGCAATATGGATATGTGCTGTTGCTGTAACGGCACATATCCATATAGCAAAGCCGTTAAAAGTCATGATTTTCAGGATTACATTTATACTATGATAAAGCAATAAAGACAAATAAAGCAAGGTTGACTCTGGTTATGTTTCTTTCTTAGATTCGCTGAGATTGTCTAACATTTTATTCTGGCTTTATTTATATATTTATTTTCTTTCAGAAAATAAAAGAAAAGGGGATGATGTTTTAGACAATCCAATGGCAAAGACCAAGTGTTTAGATAATCAGAGATGCAGTGACCTTATTGTGTTAGGTTTACCTTGGAAAAGTACAGAAGAAGATCTTAAGAGATACTTTTCACAGCTTGGAGAAATTGTTTTGGCTCAAGTATGAATAATTTTTCTTTGAGTCTACATTTGACACTACACTAGCAGAATGAATTTCATTTTCCTTTCATTGCTGTTACTTGTTTTATGTAAATTCATGTGTCAATGAAAATTCAGTATTAAAGTGATATGCAAAGATGAATATTGCAATTAATAAAGTTTTTTATTCATTTCTGACATTTTTATAATAATTTTGTAGTGAATGGTTCAATGTTGATAATTTGGTTATAACTGAATGAGTTAGAGATCTGGATTAAGGATTATTTAGATTATACTTTTAAAAAATCCAAGCTACTATTAAGATGCTTTTGATCACTTTATCTGTCCCTGATAATTAAACTTTACACCATTAAGATGAAGTTTTCAGACTGAATGTGTGACTGACAATTTTTTAAACTTATAAATTGTTTTATTTGAGTTGTCTTTCTTTAACTTTTAATGCAAAAACTTATGACAGGGAAAAATAGATATATTTTGCAATCATGAAAAATTAGTTGGCTTATGCACGGCATTGTGAATAATTGATGTTTAGTTGTTGAAGAATTTAGGAGTTCATTGCAGTATTATATTTAGTTGAATGTAATGCACTAATTGCAATTCTTTATCCAGCCACTATGAACATTTTGTAACCTTAAAATTAACTTGCAATTGTGTCATGCTCTGGTTTGTGTTGGTTGTGATAAGTACATTTTATACATTTACAAATTTACCGTATTTCTTCTCTGAAAAAAACTTAGTTATCTCTGGTTTGTGTTGGTTGTGATAAGTACATTTTATACATTTACAAATTTATTTCTTCTCTGAAAAAAAACTTAGTCATCTTTCTGTTATTTACAGGTAAAGAGGGATCCTAAGAGTGGCCAGTCTAAAGGGTTTGGTTTTATCAGATTTAATGACTATGAGGCTCAAGTGAAATGTATGTCACAGAGACATATGATTGATGGCCGTTGGTGTGATGTTACAATTCCGAATTCCAATGTAAGTCAAAAGTTTAATCATTTTTTTCACCACTCTAATAACTTATTATAGTCTTAAAATACAGCAGTTTGTTACTAAAAAAATTACTATTAATGTCGATATTACCTCAGACACACTTTAAAAAACATGTTTGTTTACTTTTAAACTTGATACTAACTGCAAATTGAAAATAATAACAAATATTACTTTTTAAAAAAATATAATTAAACTTGCAGGACACATTTGAAACCAAATGTCAACACATAAAGTTAAATATATAATTGTACAGACTAGTCGCAGATAGTACAAAATTGTTACCTTTCCCAGTTAAGCAATGTGTATACTTAAAAGAAACTATAATACCGGTAGGTGTATTGGTAACAGGAACTTTGAAAACTTTTAGTTTAGATAGAAATAGTTATTGTAAATGGTCAGAGTCAGTCAGGCATATAATAGTGGGATTGTGATCAATGTGATTCAAGGGCCAAAAAAGGTAACACATAATATTAACAGTAAAAAGACATTATCTTTTAATCTGAAAACCTACAATTAATAGTGTTCCCAACTAATAAACCTCAAAATTTCATTAAGAAAAAATGATTCAAACAGACTAAGAAATTTAAAAAAAAAATTCCTGGTTTCAATATGTAACAAGTTTGATATGATTTCAGTAGATATTTATTTATCTTTTACAGGAAGGAGCACAACAACTAGTCAGCAGAAAAGTATTTGTAGCAAGATGTACTGAAAACATTACAGCTGACGATTTACGTAACTACTTCAGCAAATACGGCGAAGTAGTTGATGTCTTTATCCCAAAACCATTTAGGGCATTCGCATTTGTCACATTTAATAGTGCAGAAGTAGCTAGAAGTCTTGTAGGGGAAGACCACATCATTAAAGGAACCAGTGTCTTTGTAACAACTGCAGCTCCCAAAAATTCAGATAAATATGGAGGAGGGGGGTCTTACAATAAAGGTGGTCAGGGAAAGGGGAGTCAGAGAGGATGGAACCAGCAACAGCAACAAGGGGCGTTTGGAAATGCTTTAAAACAAGTTCACCCTAGTCAGGATCCAAATAACATAGCAAATAGTTTAGGAATGAACTTTTTTAACTCTGCTGTGTTAGCAGCTGCACAAGCTGTTCTAACAAGTCAAGGAGCTATTCCTCCACCCAGCCAAGCTCAACAGGCTCCTCAACCCACACAGCAGCAACACCAAGCGGGAGGGGATGCATATAATAGAAATCAAACTTATGATAGTAGTAGACAAAACAGTGGAACAGGTTTCTTTCAAGGTTGGGGATCAAGTGATGCTAATAGTGCTGCAGGTGGTTATGCAAGTTGGGCGGGAGGGCAACAACAAGGAGGGTGGAATTAGCCGAGTGCAGTTTGTTGTTGTTTTAAATGTAGCGTAGATGTGACTTGCCTGAGAATGGATGGATGTAAATATTTTTTATATATTGTTAGCTGTTTTTGTGTGTGGCATAACATTTTGTAAATAAAGCGCCATGGTTCATTTACTTTCTAAGAAAGTTCTCATACAGGATGAAAAGACTACTGTAAAAGTGAAGATGATTTTATGATGAAACAGGATGATGATGTTGAATTGCATGATGGGATTGTGAACAGTTTGTGCAATGATTGAATGGAATTTTCAATAAATACATTCTGTGAAAAAGGAAATCCAGTGAATTCCATAACTAGTGCTGAATGTTGACTGTATGGAAACTCGCAAGAAGGATGGATTTATGCGTGTTTTGTTGTTTGTTATTGGTTTTTTGTGCAGATGTTGTATGATGTACGTGTGTCAGCGGGTGAATAAAGGCTTGATATTATTCTTGTTAACATTTTGTTTCTTCTCTTTTATTTCAGATCATTCAGGTGTGTTATTGTTAGTTGGAGATTTTAACTGGGTTCCATCTGACCATGGTGTTGGAATGTCATTTTTGGATGATAAATTTTTTTATCCAATGTATTTTCTTTTTAATTTCAGGGTCTTGTGGTCCCCAATTTTTCTTTTAACTCGTGATAAAAAGACTCATTGATAATTCACATTTCAAAATCTGTACAATACAAAGGGGAGAAAATCCCAAAACAAAAGTTAAAAATAAGATTTCTTAGCGTTTTAAGTTTTCTAGATAATCAATTCTAAAATTATATTTATAGTTTGATAAAATCTTTTCAGAGATATCATTTTGATGATTTTGGTTGTAGACAAATATTACTGGAAAAAAATTCTTTATTAAGTTTTGAGGCTTTGATACTAGAATTGTTTTGTTGTTTATCTACCCCTACTGCCCTTCCCCTGTTGATTTTCATACATTTGTTTTAGATGAAAATCTAAGATCAATTTCAATCCATGTTTCCATGGACAGTTTCTTGGGTCTGGTTCTGTGGTCTGTTGTTACATGGAATACATGTATGTAAACTGTCTATGATCTCATTATGTTACAAGGCCGAAAAAGATTGAAAGTGTTTTCATGTAAACTTTAAAGCCAATTCACTTGCAGTTTTTTCTGTCAGACAAATCTTTGTCTAAGGCCAAATTATCTTATGAAATTAAGGTCATGAATAGGAAAGAATCAACCATTAATTACTTCACACAGAGACATCTTGAAAACTTAACCGTAATTTGCGTTTTCCAAAAATTAATGGCTTAAGTAAAAATCTGACTGGAATAGTAAGAACACAGTTGATGAAAACCATAGACAGATTAAAATACCTGTAACAGACAATTGTTGGTTCTGATAGATCATCAGTATTGGGGATTTTCAGTAAAAATTGTATTTTATTGTTATTAATTTGACAAAGTGCTTTGTTTAGTTTTATGATGCAAGGTTTTTATAAAGGTGAGAAATGGTGGAATTATCTCATTTTACTTGAGAATATGAGTGAATTTTTTTTTTTCATTTAAAAATTTTAGGAACAGAATTTAATGGTGTAACAATATGTCCTTGTCGAAGTTGTGTAGGAGTGAGTCGATTTAACTTGAAACTTTTCCATCAGATTGCAGATATAGTCATGTAATGGGTCATTTTAGAATGATGTGATGTGATGGTTACAACCGGTTTTGTTGATGAACAGATTTGTTCATTTACATCTAAGTTCATTATGTTATTGATTTTGCTAATTAATATTCATATTTAGATGCTATTATCTTGGAGGGATACATGTCATGATTGTCTTTTGTTGATGTACCAATGCAGTTTGTCAACTATGGGCATTGTTTGTATTAAGCTGTTTCTGTTTTATAGTTATTTGACAAACTTCATTCTGTCGATAGCTTTTCTTTTAACAAGTGCCATCTATGTTCAAATGTTGGCAAAAAAAATACACTACATCTCGCTTTTAAAGCCATATAATTGCAAAGTAGCACACACACACACACACACACATATATATTGAGATCTTGCTACTAATTATACTGAATAAACAACCGTTCGACACTTGTAAAATACTTGTTCTTAGTTCCAGCAGAACGCTTTGATAGATTGAGACGGACTTGCTGTATTGCATCATTTCATAAAAAGGATGTATTGCAAGGAATTTACTAGTACAGATTTCGGATTATGCGTACAAAATAATAACCAACCTTAGCTACAGCGTAAAACAATAAAAGCGCTAACAAGTTCATGCACAAGAAATATTGAGTTTATTGTCTTGGGTTTTTCACTTGTTTCAATAATACCACTGAATTGATGTTTTCAATTCTTGTTTGCTGACCGTGTTTACCGTTCTCTGACAAATACTAAATGTCTATATTGTAAACAGCATATATTTGGAATTTTGGAGATATTAGCGCATTTTTTAAGCTGTATGCACTATAGACGGCATGGAAGATACAACGGTAAACGTGTACTGTTTTAACTATTCATTTTAGTAAATGAGTATATCGGAGTTAAAATTGTATTACAATGTATTCATAAACAGGTTCACGATTTCACAACAGTCTGGATGCAAAATTCGTTTAAATTTTGTCTAGTCGGTGAATTAAATGCGATAAGCGTATAGGCTAAGTCAGTAGAGTTTTACGATCTTGGTAGATTTGTTTGTGAAGTATCTGCAACAAAATCTACAACAATCCGTAATCATACTTTTGCAATGGAGGAAGTCGGTTAAAGGGTGACAGAGAAAACCATTTCTGTCGGCATATGTATAACACTAGGGTGAGCTGGAATGAGATTTGAACCCAGGCAGTGAACCGTAAGCTGGTGTCTGGAGCATTCGGTCGAGGCACAAACTGATCAACGTGGGGGGGGGGGTGTCCTGCAGGGCATATGCTCTTGTATATTAAGACTGCAACATGTATCTGAAGGCCTTTTGTCTTGACCACTATCGGATAATTTTGTAAGATGTTAACAGAATATTTTGAATTTTCTTTGGAACGTAGAACAAGGTGATCCGAGTCTGGGTTTGCCTGCTGACGGTAAATGGACGCTATTCCGCGAGTCTTGCTGTCGTTCCCTAGGTGACACGTGTTCAGAGAATAATAAATGTATGGACAATTTCGCTTCTAACGACAAGAATACTAAAAAATGTGGAACTCTCCGACATATCGGTACGCTACATCAATCGTATGATGTAAATATGGTTAAATTATCCAGTCAGTGTAAAGATATAAAACATTTTTCTTTTACGAATTTCAGTTGAAGATGACTTGTTTCAACACACGTTCACAAGGGGTCAGTTTTAAGATTGTGTATTTTAAACTGTTCGAACTTTTAACATAAGAAGTTTGAATCGCACAAACTGATGCTGAAAGTCCAAGTCTATTTAAAAGAAATGATATAGTGCTGACAAAAAGTGGTGTTAAACAAGCTGGAAGACGAATTAATTACTTTTACATTTGACATTATAGTTTCTTTTAAATCTACCTAATATTTTTTTAATTATAACTGCGCCTTTATATACCTAAAATAATAATAATAAAATAATAATAAAAAATTTGTGAGAGTTTTTATAAAAATATGCATTACTGATATGGACGTTTTGGATATCGTACAACGTGGCATGGTTTTACATGCAATCCAGGGCGTACTTTCTTGGTTAATTATGAGGTTTTTTTCCGATTGAAATACCATATCTTCACTAGTTTCCTTCAAAAGAAGAATAAAATATTCAAACTCTGAATTGCACAAATAACTTCACTTTAAATCATACCATATGTTAACTAGAAACGATTTTACACGCTGAAACTAGACAATTTGTAGTATTCTGTTCTCCCCCAATCGCTGACTACACCGAGTCGGTTCAATTATATATATATATATATGTTTTTTTTGCTAAAAAATATTGTATTACTTTCTGCAAATAAAAGCTCTGTTCTGTTCTATATGCATAATAGCCTAACTTCGTCTAAAAAGAAAAAAATGTAAATATATTTGACTTGGTTTTCTGTTAAAAGACTTTGGTCAATATGTATTGTAATGGTTTGACATGCAAGTCGGTTTAAGCTGCATTAAGTTTTCCAAAGAAAAAATTAAAACGGTGCTAATCTATACCGGTAATTAATGATGTTCCTAATGAACAATGTTACATTTGGTTCAACGATAAAAGCTCGAATAAATACAGAAATTGCAGTATTTACCCAGCGAGATACAGCATTTGGGATCTAATATTAGAACATGGTTACGTCATCAAAACCCGGGTTATTTAAACACAACTTTCAAAACGGTAAAATACGATAATTTAAACACGGAACTACGTTGAATTTGTCATTTGTGACTTATTAAGGGATACATAACACCAATTCTAATACATCTGGATATTAATGAAGGACAATTAATGCAATCTGTCATGTTTCACCTTCGATTGTAGGGTTTTCCGTACATCCGTGCGCATGCTCCAAGCTCATAATTAACATCGTAAAACACTGACCAACCAATCAGAGGATTCCGTTTATTTACAGCTAAAAGAAATGAAATTTTAGAAAATGAATGTCACGGATCGTGGTTAGAAGATATCTACTTTTAAAAAAATATATTTTTTAGAAAATCAAAAAAAAAAAAAAAAAAAAAAAAAAAAAAAAATTGAAAAACTTAATGCAGCTTTAAAACCATGTGCAAAAAGAACGTATTTGGCAGAAGTAAAATTTAAAGAAAATTTACACAAGGTACAGGCGAATGAAAAAAAATGCAGTAAGGCCATACAAGATCTTTGAACTTGCAAGTTACTGGATTTAACAAACTACGACCGTAAAAGAACACCGTAAAACTTGTATCACAAAAGCATGCTTCAATATAGAGCTTTGCTACGTCCGGTAATTTTATGTAAAAGTTTTATGATATGTTCATCTTGTCTATTGCTGTGGAAGCAATTGGAACAAGAAATATTTGGAGAGGGACTGGTATAATTGAACGTTGGAATATGTATTATTAATATTAAATAAACGGGATATTCTATAGGTTATGTGATCACACATTTTGTTAAGCAGTTTGATTAATCACATGACTTGCTTTTATCATTTAGCTGTTACGCAATTATATCTTCTGATAAAACTTGCAAACATTATTTCAAAGTAACTGCATATGGATACACATACATTTTGACAAGAACTCACGAGATTATTTCTGAGTTAAATATTTCAGGGCCAATTTTGCCAGGTGACAATGGCTTAAAGTCATTCAAGTCTCAGAAACCGATTAATATAGACAAAATTTGGTGTGTTAGTTGCTTTGCCCGGGTTATGGTTAGCTTCGTGTAAATTTGTATATTTTTTTGCGTTAAATTTCAACATCATCGTAATTAAATTTAAATTGCTTTAACTTAACGTTTTGATCGCATTTTGAGCATGTAATAACACGAACAGTTGTTTTCTTGAAATAGCATTAAAAATAATGAGATCAATGTCACGACCTAGTTTTTGAAATTGTACTTTTGCTATTATTTTTATCGGTTTTGAAGATATTTCAAAGCAGACTGTAAATTTAATGTTTTGCAGCACCTTTTTATCTACCCCAGGTCAAAGGTCGGGGTTATTCATTCATTTGAGAAAATTGCTATGTGCTAACTATTTGATAAAATTATAACACAAGGTTTTCAGTAAAAAATTAAAGATTACTTTTTTGTGTGATTTTGCTACTATTTTACATACTTTAGAAGGTATTTTATTGCAAATCTGATTTAATCCAATATTAAGTTAACTTTATTTTATATATATAAAGAAAAAATTAGTTTCTCAGTGTCCGGTAGAATATAATAAAATAAATAAATAAGTACAACACAATTTTGTAAAGCATTAGCGCTTTCATTAGTTATATTATTATTTTTTCATTTCTTCATCTGAAGAAATTTCCTTCACTCATTTTCTTTACTTATTATCAAATGTTCAATAGTCAATGATGAATTGTTCTAGATAGATCTAGTCCGATTTTTTTCTGACCCTATAACACGCTTTATGTCTAACGTTGTGTGTAGGGTCAGAACAATTTCTATATCAAAAACTTTGGTTTTTCCGACACAAAAGGGTGAAGGGAGGGGCGCCGTTTCGTGCACCAGACTATCAAAAATATATAAGCTATTTAAAGGTTTATATATTTGGAGAGGGATATTATATGTATAATGGTTGTACGAAAATTTCGAAATAATAGCATTTGCCAAGGTCAGCTTTTATCAGTTAACTATAATGTTTTCTTTCAATTTTAGTCGATATGGATCATTTACAGCTAGTTCGCCAGCAGACCATCCGCCATGCCCTTTGCATTTCTCATTAAGTTACAGCTTTATAAAAAAAATCAAAGCTATGTTTTTCTATATTTAAAATTGGCGCCTTTTTTACTTTTATGTCGAAATGTCATCCGTGATTGATAAGCTACATTATTAAACGTTTTATTAACTAACCAATTAGATCTAATGGATTTATATTTACTCTAATTTAGAATTTATGTGTCGTAATTCATTGTTTTCAAAAAGATTTAATTTGATGTCGTAAATGCTGATATCGCAGTCTTTTTTCGGCAAAAGTGCGTCTGCTTAATAATCTGCTTGCATGCTCAGAAGTTGAAAATGAGTTCACCTGCAAAAGACAAGATAAAAGGCGAACGAGGTGGTTTTCTCAGCCAGAGCCAATATCATGACATTACACAATTTCTTGGAACAGGCGAATTGCCTCAAATTGATGAAACGGATGATTTTCCATCCGACAAAAATCGTAGCCAATCTCCAGCACAACAGCATGATTTTGAGAATATGCGTCAGTTTAGAGGATGGGCAAGACGAATGTTTTTAGAGGACGGTCTCCTAAAACATAAACTCAGTGGTAAAATAATTTTACCAAAAGATATGTTTGTTCAAATCATCAAAGAAATGCATAGTGGCAACTCAGAAGATGGGAGTTGTAGAACATCCAGGCATTTGGGTGTGAAAAGAACTATTGAAAAGGTAATGAAAACATGTACAATATATTTTTTCTTGCTATATGAAACTTTTTACATTCATTATTTTGCATAAATCATTCATTTCTTTCATGTCGTAGTGTTTTGACCTTGACCTTTGTCATAACATGTAAATTTCTGAACCCAATGTTCTGTAAAAGGAAAAGAAATAATGCAGCAGTCAAACCTGTACTGGAACCCGGGACCTTCCAAACATTTTATAGTGGAAATTGGTATATGGTTTCTGTGACCCAGTTATAACACCAGTTTTCTTATATTTGACCTTGACATTTGTCATATACTTAATAAAAATCTTCAGTATCAACATTTACTATGACTTTAGATACATTTGAATAGGGTTTTATTTGATTTTTACCTCCAGGTATCTTATGGTAGTGCCTTTTTATCCATACCCAATTCCATTTTACTATACATGTCATGAGTTCAAATACTTTTTCCTATGACCCTGACTGACCACATTTTGTGTAGAGCTTAAAATAATTTTTTTATTTGAGAAAGCATTTCCCTTCAATTAAGTTGTATAACCTATATTTTTACCTATAGGATAAAAATATATATGTACATGTAGAAATTGTAGTTACATTTGATCAGAGTTATCATATTTCTGGTGCAGGTTTTTATGACTAAGCTTTTTGGTTAAAAACTTCAAATTTAATTTTTGTCATCCCCTGGGACATTCATATTTTAAATAATATACATCAGTAATCTTTATGGGGTCAAACTATTGAGATTAGGTCAGGAATTAACTTCCTCAAAAAGAGGGATCAGGTGCTAAAGAAGTTCACAAGTATATGGTGATAGTAGCACTGCCTATTCAACAGTAGCAAAATGATATGCTGAATTTAAATGTGAACCCAAATCAATGGAGATTGGCCCACAGACAGATTGGTAAGCTGATGCCTAAAGGAAAATTGTCATGTCTGTAGAGACCCTTATAACAAATGAACCAGCTCTGCACCTTAGTGGTAGACTGTACAACTCAAAAGAAGCAGGCCCTGATTGGCTTATTCATAAGACTTTCAGGCTTAAAATAAAATTATCTTTGTTTGCCGTTGACCGCCCGACCCACTAAAAATGTCCCTACCCAAAAAATTTTATTGCCATCAATTTCAATTTATTTTTATTTTTAATTCTCATACAACATAAGAACAGTATTAAAGGGCAATAACCCTGGCAAACGAGACAACCTGTGAGCAGATTTATACAGAAGTAAGGAAATTCTGCTGTGTTTCTCCATGGGAAAACACAAGAAGCAACAATGAAGACTTTAGTTAGCAAAAACAAATTGTAAAATGTGTTTTAAGAGACATATGAAACCAATTTAAACTATTTAAAAAGTGTAATAGATTAAGTTTTCAAAAAATAATATAAAATATTTTTCCTACCTACCTACCCACAGGTAGATAGCATGGCTCGGAAAACAACAAACAAAGAATTTTTTAAGTTAGGCCTAAGATACTGCTTCCTTATCTTGCACTTAGTATTTGGAGGAAAAAATTTTTACAGGTTCACCTAGTGCCAGAATATTGCTACTTCATGAGTGGTATGCTTGCCTGCAACATACTGATTTTGTGAGCTAGCACCTTAATGTAAAAGTCATCCTGAGTGCACTTTAGTACAAGGCAGACCATAATACATCCACATATACACAGACTTGAATAATTTGTAGAGACTAATAAAACTTGCTCTCCGTGCATATATCTGCAAAAATGTAAAAGTAATGTTAAACAACATTAAAACCAGATCATTTACAAATAATTACAAGAATTAGTAATGGAGTGTGATATTTCATATAGAATTGTTTTGACTATCCATGCAAATCAGTCTTAAGAAACCTGTTATCTGCATATTTGCATTTACTAATCGATCATATACATTTTGGAACAATGACAGATGGAGGGAGGCCTCAAAAGCAAAGATTTTAGGAAAATGTGGTTGAGATATATTTCTTCCAAATTTGATTTAACATTCTTTGACATAGTTATTTAAAATATTAAACAGGATTTGAATGATTTTGCCTGATTTACCAATTTTGGGGAAAAGTTACGTCTTTTTTTTCTTTAATAATTTAATAATTGATAAACATCATCCTTCAATATGTTTCTTTAACATACTTATTCAATAGTTATTGGGATTTTAATAGTTTGCATTCTGATAAATTTAAGAAAACTGTATTGCCATTTTTGTTACCTATTTAGTTGAAACCTAACAAAAAACATCTTTCAACAAAGTTATTTTACATGTGTAACAAGATTTAAATGATTTTGCTTGAATTATTTTTGTGGTAAAAAAGCTGGAATTTTTTTTTTAGAAAATGGTGATATTTTCGACGAATTAATTTGAAAATTGATAAACAACATACTTCAGTATTTTTCTTGGACATACCTAATGGGCTTTTGATAAATTTGCATGGTTGACTGTAATTTGGGTAAAAAGTCATAACTCTGAAAGTTTACAAATTTCTGACAAAAAAATTACATAAAAAAAGGTGGAATTTGAAAAAAAGTGCTGTAGCAGATAATGTTTGAGATATTCATTTAAAATTTATTGTATATCATTTTCTTAAATTGTTCTACTTTTGAATTCAATAGAGTTGGTATGATATTTGACATGTGTGTCAATATTTATTTAGATTTTTAAATGCACGTTTTAGACAAGACTTCCCATTCCAAGATCTCTTGGTTTATAGTGAGAAAAATCATAAAATTTTAAACTACTTGTATTTGATATTTTTTGACTATTTAAATTTATTCATCAATTCAATTTATTTTTAGCAAGCCTTTAAAAAACTTAAGATACTGATATTTTTTTAAATGTGCATATTTATCAGTCTTAGGTAATGAAGTCTTAGTTAGCTCCTCTCCAGTATCATAAAATTTAAAATTTACTTTCACAATTCATTTACTGTATGAATTAGGAAATACATGTACATGTGTATAAATGAATTTGATAAACAGTCTGTACATAGAACACATTTTATTTACAAAAGCAAAACTCCGAAGCCTTTTTGATACAATCTATGTTAAAAATCAATTAGTACTCTACAGTAAAATAAATTTAGTTTGGTAATTTATCTTAAAATTTTTCAGTCAGGTGTTCACCTTTTACAGGTTGTACTGTATTTTTAATGTAGATGGATTATTTAATTCTTTGAAAACCCATTCATTTCTGTTTTTATATGGTGATCTGTTAAAGAGGGTCAAATTATCTCAACTGACTATTGTTGGCTAAGCTTATTGTATGGTAAAACTTGTCTGTGTAAGTCTGTGTGCAAAATTTAATGCTCTTAATTGATGAAACTGCAAGGCAAAATCCACAATTCGCTCAAATCAGTGAGAAAGATCCATGATCTATTTTATCAATTTTTTTTGGTTACAGATTCAAAGCAAATACACGATGGGGAAAAGGTCATTTGGAATGAATGAAGACCTTGTTAAAACTATTGTTAAAAACTGTAGATCAGGATCATGTCAGAAACAAAAGTTCAAGAAGAAGTTTAATATTGACGCTATGAAGTCAAGAAAACTGAACCAAGGTAAAGGTAAAAAAATATGTATATCCACTTTGTAATATAAATTCAATTTTTCTAAGTGACATTCAGCTGTAATGGCTTATGGTAAATTCAGTAAAAGTCTTTGCAGCCTATAAGAATGCATTTCCATCTAAAACATATGCTTTTAAAGTAGATGTCAGAGTTGTTGGCTAGTGATTTAGCTTACAGGTATCTTCAGTGTAGCCATGAATTTTATATAAAATTTCCATCATAGATTGAAACTGCTTCATTGATTTAAAGTGTACAACTTCATTAATATACAAATTTTGTATTTGGATCAATTTAGTCATGACAAACAAGGTTCTGTAAAGGGTCGAGGCTTAAACAATATCATATAAGTTTGTCCTATAAAACATATCATATAATGCCTGATATTTTATATAGTTGTTAAGTTCTTTATTTCATTTATTTAAAACATAATATGTGTATAACAACTTGACACTGAAACCAGAACTACCAGAAACGCACCCCATATATAAATGAAGAAATAAAAGACGCTGAGATATACCTGATATGTATTTGTTATGACCACTGATTATAAAAATTACTTGGACAAGGCACAACATAAATATGATTATTAGCCGTGTCCAACTGACATTTTTCCATCCAGCAAGAGGCTCTTTTATTTAACAATATTTCCTCACCTTTTTTGGGACCAATCAGATCTTAGAATGTATTTTGTTTTGTCATTCGACTGGTAAAATGTTCAACAGACTTTTTCACTTTTGAAGGATATATTAAGAACAATTTACCAGTCAAATATCAAATGTAAATTTGTTGTCTGTGGTCTGATTGGTTCATGTTCAATGTGGTACACACCTTCAATGTGGCACTGGCACACACACACACACACACACACACACACACACACACACACACACACACACACACACACACACACACCTAAGGCTGTTACACTAATTTTAATATACTAATTAGATATATCCTTCTGAATTTTTTTAGTTTTGTATCAATTTTTAGCTTGCCTGAGCTTTTCAGCTCAGGCGAGCTATTGCTATCCATCTTCGTCCGTCGTGTGTCATCCGTCGTGCTTAAACTTTTTACATTTTAATCTTCTCCTCCAAAACCACTGGGCCAAATTTAATGAAACTTGGTAACCATCATGCCTGGGTGAAGCCATTTCAGATTTGCACAAACGAAGGAGTTATGTCCCCTTGGGGCCCCATAAGGGGGGAAATAGTAAAAAACTTTAAAAATCTTCTCCTCTGAATCTACATGAGATATACCTTAGTTATTTCATTTATAACATCCTTAGGTCATCTATTTTCAGATTTGCACAAATGGTAGTTATGGGGCACAAAATGGGGAAATTGTAAGGCACTGAGTGGGGAAATTGATAAAAATAATATATTTGTCACTATATCTTAAAAACTATTAACTTTTTTGTATAGGCATTTATATTAGAATATTGTAGGTATTGACATGACGATCATTTTGATATATGGTTCAAGGTCATATGTTGAAAGGTCAAGGTCACAGCTGCAAAAAAAAAACTTAAATTGCTAATTATCTTGAAAATTATTAACTTTTTGTATAGGCATGTATATTAGAATATTGTAGGTATTTATATGACGATCATTTTGATATATGGTTCAAGGTATTGACATGACTATCATTTTGATTTATGGTTCAAGGTCATATGTTGAAAGGTCAAGGTCACAGCTGCTAAAAATTACTTCAATTGCTAATTATCTTAAAAACTATTAACTTTTTATATAGGCATGTATATTAGAATATTGTAGGTATGTATATGACGATCATTTTTATAAATGGTTTAAGGTCATATGTTGAAAGGTCAAGTTCACAGCTGCAAAAGAAGACTTAAATTGCTAATTATCTTGAAAACTATTAACTTTTTTTATAGGCATGTATATTAGAATATTGTAGGTATTGCGACAATGATCATTTTGATCTATGGTACAAGGTCAAATTTTGAAAGGTCAAGGTCACAGCTGCAAAAGAAGACTTAAATTGCTAATTATATTGAAAACTAACTTTTTGTATAGGCATGTATATTAGAATATTGTAGGTATTGCGACAATGATCATTTTGATATATGTTTCAAGGTTATATGTTCAAAGGTCAAGGTCATATCAACATAGGAATACTAAAAGTATTAATTATCTTGAAAGCTATTAATTTCATGCATGATCATGTATATTAGAATATTGTAGGTATTGACATGACAATCATATATGGTTCGAGGTCATGTATGTTCAAAGTTCAAGGACATAGCTGCATAAGTATACTGAAATTGATTAATGATTTGGAAATTATTCATTGCACTACAGTTACTTCATGCATATTATATAAGCTACTTATAAATGAAATGTGAGTGGATATATTTCTGATTAAGTTTTGTGGGAGTTCTTAACTTGAGAAAACTTTTAAAGTTTCTCTACTTAATAATAATATATTGTCTATTGCACTTTTCAAACAGTATTGGACAATATCTTCAGGTGAGCGTTAAGGCCCATGGGCCTCTTGTTTGATATTTCAGATAATGACAGAAAACCCTAATTATAACCTCCCATGCTTAACAAGTAAACCAGACATGACTGACTTGTCAGTTAGTGGATTTCCTCTGATGACACATTCCATGCAATATACATATGCCAATTAACAATTATTACCTTACAACAAATAACAAAAAAAAAACTTGCATGAAATAAAATTGATCTATACAAGTATGACTGTGGTTGTGTCCTGCAGTAGTGTGGTTCAGATATACTTATTGGGTTTTCAGTCCTTATTAACCAACAAGTGGTCTGAAGTAAAATTTATGGTTAGAAATACTCATTTATAATGATATGCACTGATTTTGTAATTTTCAGAATCGTTAAAGCAAGAAAATAAAGTGTCTTCTCCTTTCAAATGGAAAAATCAGTCAGTCAGAAATTTGATAAAACAACTTAATGCAAAGAAATCAACTGCATCAGCTACAGTCTCTTCAAATACAGCTGCTCTAAATGAATCATCATCATTGGTACCAAAACCAACATCAAGTAATGAGCTATCCAGAGAGATCGTTCAGAATGAAAACAAACCATTTCCAGTTTCAGTAATTAAATATACACCACAAGGAATTGTATGTGAACCTATAAACATTACATCAGATAGTCAGAAATTTAGTTTTATTTTACCAACTACAACACAGCAAGCTTTGTCAGCATCTGGAATAACTCATAATGTATTTAATTTTCCAAATATTAAACCTTTACTGGTAACTAATGCAGCCAATCAGAATTGTCAAAGTTCTGCTACCATAGTTCCAGGCAACAGTAATCAGCTGATCAATCAGAACTCATCTTCTATCAACAAAATTACTATATTACCAAACAGTTCTCTGAATACATCTGATCCAAGTAATGTTATGTTTTGTGTTGTACCAACCAATTCAAATTCCTCTTTCCCTACGGTGAAAACTGCTAATTTTACAACTACAGATGATGGTAAGCTTTCCATATCTAAGCCAATCATAAAACCTGCGAGCAGTAATGCAATGCTAGGTGGCAAGTCAAACTTTCAAGGAACTTCAAATCTTTCATCAAAAACTGCTAATAAGGAGTCCAATGTTACATTGTCTGGCATGAAAAAACGATTAAGAGCTAAAATTAAAGATTCTTCTATGAAGAAAAAGTTTGCTTCTATAACTAAGCAAGATGCTTGTAGAAACTTAACAGATGCTCTTAACAATTGTTCTAAAAATATTCTGAAACAAAATAAAAAAATCCCGGGTAGTACTACATTTACCTCATCTTCAGGATGTGAAAGACCAGGTCGAATTGAGTCTGGTGTTCATACTGTTAAAGATAAGAAATTGAAAATAAAACAGATTCCAGGCATTAATGATACGGTATTAATTGAACTTGAAGATGAAACAGAGCAGTCTTCACCAACTGGACAAACAAAACCTAATACAGAACATAATCCTTCTGCTTCTGATGTGGTGCAGATTAATTCTGAAGAGGATGGTGATGGTGATGTCATCATGTTGAATTCTCCCCCAGAGATAAATACCCAGAGGAAATATGAGATTAAGATACCGGTGATACCAAGACCAGGCCCTTTACCTTATCCTCCAATATGGTACTATTCTAAAGGTATGACAATAACCTGGTTACCAGTCTATGTCTTTTTATATGCCCGTCTATGGTATGGCGCGGTACGTCCGTCTGTCCATATGTCCACACGTTGTACACTAACTCAAGAATGCTTTGAGCAGTTTTAATGAAACTTTTGTGAAATGTTTGTATCTTAGGCAGAAAGCGCCCTTTCGTTTTTGAGATTCGTATGTTTTCTCGTTGCGGAGTTATTGGCCTTTAATTGTCAAATTTTTGAACAATTGAATGAAACTTTTGTGTTATATTGGTATCCATGGCAGAGAGCTCCCTTTTTTTTTTTTTGAGATTCGTATGTTTTCTTATTGTAGAGTTATTGGCCTTTAATTGTCAAATTTTAGGCATTTTTTTGCATGTTGTAACTCAAAAATCATTTGAACTTTTTTATTAAACTTTTGTGTTGTATTTGTACTATAATCAAAAAGGTTTGTGAATAAACATTTAGAAATAAATTTGCTACTTTTGTTTTAAAAAAATATGTTTCAGCTAAATGTCAAGTTGTTTAAGACATTAAAAAACAAGTTAAAATATCTGAAGGGCGTATCATGCTCTCCAGGTGCAGCTGTTTATTTTCTTATGTTTTCATGTTAGTTTCTGAATATTTCTAGATGGGACCTTTATGGAGTCGTAATACTTTAAGTTGGTTTTCTATCCAGCATTAATCATCAAGTTTAATCAAGTTTTAGTTCTAAGATAAAGACGTTTTTAATTATTTCTATGTATTGGAAGGGATCAACTGCACCAGAAACATTTTTACTTGTATCATGTATTCTGAAAAATGAATTGCTATGAACCTGGTGTCATTATGTTAGTGGCCAAATCATAAACAAAGTTATTGAACAACAAGGCCATAAAATTGACCAGTAAAAACATTCCTTAACTCAATAGGTACATGGTAGCGAAATAGGGACATCAGTTATTGCATCTTTTCAGTTTTTACTATCTAGCTTGCCTTTCAAAGACAGAGGCAGCTATTGTAGTACCTTTTGTGTTTGTGTCTGTGTCAAGGTAAAGTTTTAGAGTATTTTCAATTTCTGCATTAAGAACATTAAAGTGAAATTTTACATAAATACATGTATGTCTGTGGTATTTGTTTGAACATTATTAGAAATTGGATAAAAAAGTTTTTGAATTTTCAGTTTAGGTAAAAATTTTATGATAGGATTAAAATTTTAA
Organism: Tegillarca granosa; assembly: GCA_029721355.1. Lineage (NCBI taxonomy): Eukaryota > Metazoa > Mollusca > Bivalvia > Arcoida > Arcidae > Tegillarca > Tegillarca granosa. The sequence goes on from CM056603.1 coordinate 4,596,729, forward strand.
GCTTCATTTCATCATTTAAAATGTTAATAAAATTTTAGTTTATTATTGATATAAGTCAGTTGTAGTTTTTTGAATATAATGATAAGAATATTTTCAACATTTTGATTGAAAAGTCGCATTTGGAATTGGGTGAATGTTTTATGAAAATATTGAAGTAGTTATTTTATTTTTTAGATGCCCTAAGCCTTGCATGTTAGGCAAGTTATAAATTATTTTCTCACAACTGTTGTTTTATTTACATCAGATCTAGCACAGCAAACTAATTGTTACACTTCATTGTTGATGTCAATCCATGACTTGAAGATAGATATTACAAAGTCATATCTAAGGGATCTATCAGCAATAGAGAGAGTAAAAAAAAGTAAGTTACACATATCATGATTATATAGATTTATAACTTGGTAAAGCATGGCAGAATTTATGTCTTACATGAACTGGAGAACTAGTTCAGATTTGACAATGGTAATTAATTTGCACATGAGCATTTTTTTGTCATCATAACTTTTCAGTTAAGAGCGGTTTTCACTAAAACTTCAGTGACAGATAGATTGCACTATTGTGAGGTTAAGTTTAAAAAAAATATAAATATTTAAAGGTAAAAAAATTGTGTTAGATGTATTTAAAAATACCTAAAAGCTAATTACAGTCACGTTCACTAATTGCTGAGTGAAATAAGTGTGATGCAATCAAGGACTTATTTGAAGTTGGGTATATAGGTTGGTATAGTAAATGTGTCTTTGTATATTCAGTTTTGCTTAAATAGTGTTTGAAAAATTGAAAGTTATCACTTATGAGATAAAATCAGTTTTTATCAGAAATTGAATTATAACTTGAATCTGATTTTTATTTGGCTCTGTCAATTAAAATAACCAAATGGATGCTATGAATAAAATATGAAACCGTGTATAACATCCATTTTGATTATTTTGCTAAAATATTAATCAAACTAACCGATGAATAAAATTCCTTCATTGGAAATAAGGCTAAGTTAAAAAAAAATTGTTGATTGTTTCCTTTAAAAAATTAAAGTAACTGTTGTATTTAGGCATCTTTTCATGTATTAGCTCACCTGGCAAAAGTTCAAAGCTTAAGTCATTCATGGGTTTGTCCATTTGTCTGTCTGTCAATAGAGCTTAAAAGAATGTCCAAAAATGCGATTATGAATAGATTTTTACAGGTATTCGAATTTTGTTGTATAATTCAAAGTCATGCATTTAAAGGTTAATCAGTAATATCAGGCATCTTTTCATGTATTAGCTCACCTGGCAAAAGTTCAAAGCTTAAGTCATTGCATGGGTTTGTCCATTTGTCTGTCTGTCAATAGAGCTTAAAAGAATGTCCAAAAATGCGATTATGAATAGATTTTTACAGGTATTCGAATTTTGTTGTATAATTCAAAGTCATGCATTTAAAGGTTAATCAGTAATATCACTAATTTGATAAATTAATATCACTAAATAAATTGAATTAGTGATATCACCAACATTAAAATTAAGTTAGTGATATTACTAAGTCTACCTGATTTAGTGATATCACTAATTAGAATTTACTTAATTCCACCTGAAATAGATACAGCTGTAAAAGATTAACAATAGTAAACATTATTTTACCAGAAGCTTAAGCTTACTATAATTTAAATTTTGTTTTGTTTTCACTTTCAGAACTTTGTTACTTGGAAACATTGACAAAAAAAGTTAAAACTTTTACAGAACGGTGCAAGGCTGTTGACTTTGATGTTTATATGGATGCAGTTTAAATACAGGTGACCTTTAGTTTGTTAATCATAAGGTATACATGATGGGCACCTCATCAGTTTGTTTATTATGGGGATACATGATGGGCAACTCATCAGTTTTTTTTTTATGAGGTATGCATGATGGGTAACTCATCAATTTGTTTATTATGAGGTATACATGATGGGCAACTCATCAGTTTGTTTATTATGAGGTATACATGATGGGCAACTCATCAGTTTGTTTATTATGAGGGATGCATGATGGGCAACTCATCAGTTTGTTTATTATGAGTTATACATGATGGGCACCTCATCAGTTTGTTTATTATGAGGTATACATGATGGGCAACTCATCAGTTTGTTTATTATGAGGGATAAATGATGGGCAACTCATCAGTTTGTTTTTTATGAGGAATGCATGATGGACACCTCATCAGTTTGTTTATTATGAGGTATACATGATGGGTAACTCATCAGTTTGTTTATTATGAGGTATACATGATGGGCAACTCATCAGTTTGTTTATTATGAGGGATACAGGATAGGCAACTCAACATTTTGTTTATTATGTGGTATACATGATGGGCAACTCATCAGTTTGTTTATTTGGGGCTACATGATAGGCAACTCAACAGTTTGTTTATTATGAGGTATACCTCAACAGTTTGTTTATTATGAGGTATACATGATAGGCAACTCAACAGTTTGTTTATTATGAGGTATACATGATGGGCAACTCATCAGTTTGTTTATTATGAGGTATTCATGATGGGCAACTCATCAGTTTGTTTATTATGAGGTATTCATGATGGGCAACTCATCAGTTTGTTTATTATGAGGTATTCATGATGGGCAACTCATCAGTTTGTTTATTATGAGGTGTACATGATGGGCAACTCATCAGTTTCAATGTTTATTATGGGGTATACATGATGGGAAACTCATCATTTTAGAAGTTTTATATTGCGAGATAGAAAGAATATATGTTTATGTGTGGGGATAATATCTTTTGGTTTTTATGCTTTAGTTTATACAGATATTTATGCCCCCTTCAAAGAAGGGAGGGCATATTGCTTTGCTGCTGTCTGCCGGTTGGTCTGTCGATCGGTCTGTTGGCCCACCAACAGTTTCTGTTCATTTTCTTCGCAGAGGTTGCACATACTGAAATGAAATTTGGTATACAAATTTATCAATAGAATATCTAGGTCAAGTTCTGTTTTAGGTATGATCGAGCAATTTTTGACACAGTTATCCCCCTTGGACTTAGAAAAATTCCAATTATTTGCAGTTTCTGTTCATTTTCTTTGCAGAGGTTGCACATACTGATGAAATTTGGTATACATATTTATCATAAAAATATCTAGGTCAAGTTCTATTTTGTGTACGATCAAGCAATTTTTGACACAGTTATCCCCCTTGGACTTAGAAAATTTCCAATTATTTGCTTTACGTTCATTATCTCTACAAAGGTTGCTCAAATTAATTACTGATATAACATATATAATCAGGTTGGTTGAATATGGTTATATTGATAATAATTTATAATTTAGAAGTACAGTCAAACCTGTCTGAAGGTCTATATGTTTGTGCAACCTGTTATTCAAATTTTATTTAGCTTAGACACATCATACTTGATAGATATATGCATTTCAGATAGTACTGGTAGATGACTCCTATTGATTTTAAGTTCAAAAGGTCAATTTCATTTCTATGTACACTGTCCATAATGTATACTGCCCATAATAAAAGCTTGTGCACCCTATAATGTCTGTCCAAGAAGAGGTTTGTTTCACAAGCATCTCTTGTTTATATTATAGCCCTGTCTGTATATAGGTTAACATTTTTCAGTTTGTTCTATAACTCTTAAATGGTTTGAGAATTTTAATTAAACTTGCTATGACCATCAATTGAAGCAGATATTTAACATTATTTATGAGCAGATCACCTCATTAATTTTAATAATTAAAAACTATTTTGGAATTTTAACCTTTTGAAGGAACAAATGTATTATGGAATATATATTCTTGTGTTTAATATCATTTTGAAAAGTATTAAAAATACTAGGAATACATAAGAATTATTTGAGATCATGAGGCAATTGCTGGGTTGTATTATTTGTTTATGTTTTGTTTCAGTTTTACACTTTGTCTTTATTCAGAATAATAAATATGATAGTGTCATTTTGGCTGTATAGAAATGCATGTTTTTCATCCTCTGCTTTCACCGAAAGGGGGGACATTAAGATGGGTTCATCTGTCTGTCTGTCCATCTGTCATTCCTTCCGTCACATTTGGTTTCCGTGCAATAACTTCAGTTAAAATAAAGGATTTTAATGAAACTTAGCACAGAGGTAGTTTATGACAAGAGCTTGCTTGGGATTGATTTTCGGGTCACTAGGTCAAAGGTCAAGGTCACTGACTAAATAGAAAATTTCTGGTCATTTAAGGGTTAATTATTCAAGTTTTTTTTAAAGAAACTTGGCACAGAGGTAGCTTATGACAAGAGCTCACTTGGGATTGATTTTCAGGTCACTAGGCCAAAGGTCAAGGTCACTGTGACTAATTGAAAATCGGTTTCCTGTCATTTAAAAGTTTACCGTTAAGATTTTTAATGAAACGTGGCACAGAGGCAGCTTATGACAAAAGCTCGCTTGGGATTGATTTTCGGGTCACTAGGCCAAAGGTCAAGGTTACTGACTCAATAGAAAATTGGTTTCCGGTCATTTAAAAGTTAACCGTTCAAGATTTTTTAAAGAAACTTGACACAGAGGTAGCTTATGACAAAAGCTTGCTTGAGATTGATTTTTTGATTGATTTTTTGATCACTAGGCCAAAGGTCAAGGTCACTAACTATACATAGAAAATCCGTTTTTGGTCATTTAAAGGTTAACTGTTCAAGATTTTTGTCCCCTGTTTTCACCAAAGGGAGACAAACAAACGATATACCATGGTTCCAGTTTCTTTCTTTGCATTTTATGCTAGGACTGTCCATATTACCCCTCATATATCATTACAATTACAGAAGTCTATTTCATTTGAAAGCGGGGGGACATAAATTTTATGAATTTGCTTGTTATTCATTAGATAATTTTTTTAATAATTAAATTGTTAGTGTCGAGTGGTTTTACTTAATGTTTTATGAAGCATTTATTGTAACATGGACATAACATATATTCTTTATATATATATATATTTTTTTTAACACACAGTGATTTTGCTATGGTTTTTAAAAACTACCTTCTACCTTTCAGATTGGGAAAATTTGGACCCTTTTTATGTCACATATTACACTCAGAATTTTGAAATTCATTGCAAAGATCTTATATTGTGACAATATCTAACATTTTTTGTCTATCAGAACAGTTTTGGACAACTGGATTTAACTTAAACTATTTGATTGTGTGTCACTGTTGCCTTTTGGGGAATTTTAATTGTCAAATTGGGAAATTTTAGTCTTATTTCTCAAGGGAAAACTACCTTTATTCGGTAGTAATTTAAGGCAAACAAAACCACCGACACAATATAGCAAAAATAAAGTAATAGTTTTAGTAGTCTTGTGCAAGTAAAGACAAATTGTGTCTAAATGTAAATTATTTTTCTATTTAATACAGTAAAACTTTGATGGCTTGAACATCGCTACCTCGAATACCCCAGATAACTCGAAGTCATCTGTCAGTCTATTAGATTATTATTTCTAATTAATTATAATCACAAGATTAGTAATTGACCTAATAAGACAATACTTGATATAAACAGTTCGATCGCTCAAACCCCTTGATGGCTCAAATCTTTGGCCAATGTCCCTTGGACTTCAAGCCATCAAAGTTCTACTGTACTCATTCTTAAGTTTCAGTTTACTTGATGCTGACATGCTTTTTGTATTGTATTTCATATTAATTTTTATTTCATTTGAACTTTTCCTATAAATATAGTATCATAAGTGTCAATACTGTTTTTGTCTAATATAGTGATTTCATTCTTATAATAAAAATTGTTTCTGACTTTTTAATAAATAATTATTTCTATAAAAACAGTATATCTCATCTTTCTGACAGTAAGCCAACTGTGGCATGAACTAATAGTAGAGATATGACTATATCTGCTTTCATCAAATTAAAGGTGAATTAATAATAATAGGTACATTTTAAATTGAATGCTTGGTATTTTGACTATCTTTTTCAGATATTACAAAGTCACAAAGTTTTTACAATAAGCAGGAGTTGATTCTTCTGTGAAAACATATCTTTAAAATAGAACTTGAAATTTGCAATATTCTGTCAAAAAACATGTTATACTGTTTAGTGTTGCTTTTATCTCACTTGGGCAAAATCCATTTTAGCTGATACAAAGCTGAGCATGTAAATGTATGGTACCTGTGTGCATGTGTCAGAAACACTTATTTTTTAAAATAAGGTTTTAATAGGTTTTTAAAATGGTAGGAAAATTTGTACTGGTATTTGGTTCTATATTTAACTAAAAATATCAAAATATCAAGTAAAAATTTGGGTATTCAATTTTAACATCATCTAAAATGTGAAAAAAATTGAGTACATGATAATAATGTTCAGGATATTTATTAATTTATAACACTTTATTAGACAAAGTAGATTCATTCCTCCTCAAGAGAAATATTACATATACACAATTATACACTAAACATTTGTTCATCATCCATTTTCTTTAGGTTTTATAACAAATACAACATCATGTAACACATAGAATGATTTGTGTAGATCTCCCTCACACAAATAAGGTAGTCTAGTGAAATGTTCTACAGTAAATCCTGTTGGTTCTAATACATCTTTTATAAAACTTGTAGCTTGTTCTTCAAACGTCTTCCCATTTACTGAAAGTTTTTGTGTTGGTAAATGATCTTCTGAGTCTGAAATATTAAGAATAATTTGATAGCAAATGGTTAAAAATAGAATGTGCTTGGCATTTGAGATAGAAACTAACAACCTTATTTCTTGTTTCATCAGAAAAGCTTACACTTTGTGCACTGTAAATTTATAAGGTAGGTATGCCAGTGGAAGAAGTTAAAGCCCCAGGATAGCAATGTGAAGAAGGTGGTTCCCAGTCTCAGGAAATCACTGTGTGTACTTAAGTTTATAAGACAGGTATGTCCCTAAGGATAATACTGTAAAATAAAGGTGGCTCATGATAACACTGTGTACTGTAAATTTATAAGGAAATGAGTCGTGTGTACTGTAAATTTATGAGGAGGGTAAGCCTTCAGGTTAACACTTGGTTCTGTAAATTTATAAGGAAAACTGGCCATTGGGCTATAACTCTGAATTTATATATATATATATATATATAAAAGTAGTTCCTCAGGTTGACACTAAGCATTGTAAATTTAACCGTGTATTATAAATTTAAAAGCAAGGAAGGCCATCAGGCTAAGATTGTGTTTATAGGGAAGCCAAACTGTACATAGAAAAAACTAAGCCTTCAGGGTTACACTGTTTACTATAAATTAACAAGGAAGATAGTTCCTTAAGCTTAACATAACTTAACAACTCTTATGCCATGCTAGGGCTTACAGCTGGCAAATAATAACAATAGTTCTGACCTAAAGGCATTGACTTCTGGTCTTTTGTATAAGCAGGTAAATGAACAGGGTCTTTCACAAACAAATCTTGTTTCTTACCTTGCTCTACATATGGATTAAATGGTAAAACTACAGCTATTATTGCTTTACCAATCCCAGGAGTCAGAGATTTGTGTATACTATTGAGGATTTTCATTGGCTGGTCACATCTGTCGAGTAGGTTCAGACATCCAATCAAATCATACTGTAAACTGCCATTGTCCCATTCATCAATATTCAGTATGCTGGATCAAAATAAAGAAACTTTATGTTGATGACTTTGAACTTTTCTGAATGTTATAATATTTCTTGGATAAATGTTGTATATGAACTGAAGTAACAAAATACATAAAAAATAAGTACAAAAAATCTTAGGACAAATACTTAAAGATAATATTAACCTGTAACCTTTTTCTTTGAGCCTCCACTGCATTGTAGATGAGACTTCTGTAGTATATACTCTGTCAAAATACTTAGCCATAAACTGTGTTACCATGCCATCTCCTGCTCCTGTATGTAATTAAAAACTTGACATTACAAATTATATCATTTATATTTTTTGACAAACTTTAATAACTGTATGCTGTATCATTTACTACAGTATCTAGACAACAAGGACTGCTTGTGACTGTCTAAACAACCAGATATACTTATGGCAATATATGAAAACAAACCCATGGTTAAATATAAACATATAGACAACAAGACCAGCTTAGGCCAGTTTATGGAAATATGTAGATGACAACTTAAAGCAAGATAATGACAACATCTGGACAACAAGGCCAACCAATGACAATATCTGGACAACAAGGCCAGCTAATAACAACATCCGGACAACAGGGCCAGCTAATGGCAATATCTAGACAACAAAGCCTGTGAATTACAATATCTAGTCAACAAGGCCTAATGGCAATATGATGACGAAACCTGTTAAGGGCTTTATCTAGACCACAAAGCTTTTATCATTCACAACACTAAGGAAGTAAATTATCATAAAAAAATCAATACTCTGATTACCAGTATTTACATTGCATCTAGTAACAACAAAAGCAAGTCTTCATACCTAAGTCCAATAAGTTTTCACCTCTCCAGTTGTCCTCAATGTTAAGAAGTTGTTTTAACTGAGTGTCAGAAAACACAAACATGGATCCTCTCTGTAATAACCTAAAATATTTGAACCAAAAGAATAAATAAACCTGAGAGATACATGTCTATAATAAATTATTACTCTAAAATTATTTTATTACTACAGCTATAACTGACAAATCAAAAATTAGCAGTTGTCAAACTCATTTGTTTCTAAAATGATGTTTTTTGAAGAAAAAAATTCACTCAGAAATATTGCAAATAGGTAACTTTTTTTAAACAAAACTTGATTTATAAATTACCATTTTTAGATCTGTTTGACCAGTCAAATTTTCATAAGCCCTAGACTGGACAAAAAACTATCTGTAAAACAGCTGGTTTTCAAACAGATTGCATTGTAATAGTATATATAGCAACAGTCAAGTTGTCAAGAAACACTCGTCCAAAAAAGTTTTTAGTAGAAATAAAACACAAACTGAACAACATACTCTTCACCAAACATGCAAAACATCTATAAGGCAATGTTTAGTTTGTCTATCATAAATGGGAAACTTAGATAAAGACATCTACACATACACCCTGCAACACATTGAAACTTGCAACTTTTTGTTAAGTGCTAGCTCTCCTGAGTCAGTATACTACTGACAAGCATACCACTCTCCCTGTATCCTGGCACCAAGTGAACCATTTGCCCCTTTAATATTGAGTGCCTGGCAAGGAGATGTATCTCAAATTTTAAAGTCTTATGTATGATCTTCCACTCTTAAGGCAGACTCTCTACAGCTGAGCCATCAAGATGGTCATAATGAACTATATTTTAGTGTGTTTACTGATTATATTTAATTAGGAAATTAATACTGAAGTGAACAACTTTACCCATTCACTGATGTTTTTGTCATAAACCAAGACAATACAGATTTAGCTAAAGAATGACCAATCTGAGTGAAGAACCAATCAGCTTTATCATAACAGTTTTGTAAGAAATGTTCAGTCTCCTCATCCTGATCAAATTGTAAAAACTTTTCACAGACATCTTCAGGTAACTTGGCAGTATCTACATAGTACCACTGAAATATAAAGTAAGATAGAATTAACCAGTAAACTTTTTCAAAGCGGTTCTGTAACAATTATACAGTCAAGCCATTCTGGTCAAAAATTGTCATAAACAAAAAATGTTCACAATCTGTAAATCATATTCAGAATGTTTACCTGTCAATCTGCAGGACTACTAAATGTAAAACAATCGTGACGATGGAACATGTGTACAAGAATTTGAATATTTGGACGAAACATATTTTAATATATTTATCATATTATTGATTTCAATTGTTAAAGGATATCCAATACAGACAAACCATATGTAAGAATAACCATTGATAAAGACTAAAGTAAATTTTACCCGACTTCCTCATTTTAGTAATTTGTATCAAAATTTGAGGCGTGAAATGACCCCTTGTTATGTAAAACAAATTTATTATGTTATATATGACATACATATGAATGATTGTCTTGCTTTTGTTTTTCATCGTCTCGTAACCTGTTGTACACAGTTCTTACAAGTGGACTTCTGATGTGGCGTAAATCGGACTCGCTTGTGCTTGGTGCGTATGGGTTTTGAATTTGCATCGCACAGCTATCAAGGACAATGACATTCACCGTAAAATAAACATATCCAATGTAAAATATAGACTGTATCATGGATTATCGAGATGCATAGAAATATTCTTACGCGCGCTCTGTATTTTGTGTAAACGTAACATCTGTAACTTCCGGGTTTTAGAGCCTATTAGAGTTATTCCCCTTTGACTTCTACTTTCATTTTGCAAATGGGGTACAGCAGTGCAGGTATATGTAAAGGCTCGACTATCGGATGGCAGCGCCTCCTCTCTCCTAGGTTTGAATCCCAATCGACCTCGTTTTATTTATCCGGTTCTCTGGTTTCCTAATCAATTCCAGTACTTACCGCCTCGTTATATTGAAAGAATTATATAAATTTCCACCAATTTTTTTCAGTGAAACATTTGGGAATAAGTTATAACCCTTCGTAATCAAAAGTAATTTCTTTAATATAATTTTCAGTCCAAAAGTTTGATTCACAGGAGGTGTTCCGGAATGTTTCAAATGCCCACCATCGGTAGCGTCGGTACATTTATTCCGTGCCACGGACATTGTAAATTAAAAAAAAAAAAAAAACACACACACACACACACACGCACATAGATATCAGCGAAAAAGCACTGTTAAATATGTCATTCCCTGTTCAAATTTCGTTGTCTTTCGAAATATTTAAACCTTCAGATCGCATTTATACAATACTAATCGCAGAGGAGATCTATATTATCTAGGCCATTTAAGACGGACAACTTCTCAGCGCGTTACACATAACATTGCGTGGCATTTCCAATTGTATGAAGTAATCTAAACACACTGAGCGTTTTTGAATTTCTGTACCAGAGAGTGTATACGGTAACCAATCTGCTTTGAAAGCGACCGGTTTATATTTTCACCAAATTGATCTTTATCCTGTTTGAAAGAGCTTTTACATTTTGATTTTGTATCTTTAGCCTTCTTTGTTCGTCATGCTACAACAATCATTTACCCTTTATTTCCATTTTGGTCATTTCTTTCTTTGTGTAGTTTCTAGATGGTAATTTGCTTAAGGTATTGTCGCCACTTTATTTTTAACACATCTCGAAGCACTGGTACATCAACTTTGATGTTCTGTTTCCTGTTATTTCCCATGTCTCTCACAGTAATAGGTTGTCTTATGTTTAAGCTTTTTTTTACTGTTGTATTTCCATAATTTTCAAAGCCGATAGAATCCCCTTTTTCCGTGTAATATATTTTTATGCATTGTAGCAATACTCCTCCCACATTTCCTGCCCATTACTGCCTTCAAGTATACGTAGTTATCAGCGTCGTTTTATATCTTTGCCAGTTAATTTGGACTGCATCTTATGTTTTGTCTCGCGAGCATTTTATATTGTTTTGAAACCAGTTTCATCAATTGCTGCCACAAATGTAATATTCCTGTTTTAGAAGAAACCAGAGAGCAGTGAGATTTTCAGTGTCTGTCTGGGTGCTTCGGAAAAGTAATTAAAGTTCGACCGCATTGTTCTCTATGCACTTTCTTGTCTTCATCACTAGCCATTATTTCACACGTGACTGTTCTAAACTTTTTCTTTCTGCATACCTTGGCCGATTCCTAGATTTATGTATTATAGTTCTTATTTCTTTCGCAACTTTAGCTGGTTTTAGTTTTTGTATTTAGCCAGCAGCCAACGATTGGCTCTATACGACTAGTTTAAGCGTAAATTATTTGGATTTTCAAAAAAATTGTTTCAGATGCCAAAATGTTACCTGTCTGATTCAGCATTTTTACTCTTCATTTACTACTATATTATATTTTCTTTTCCTTGCAATTGAAGTTAGCGATTCCGATTTCTCTACTAGTTTTGTATTTGACTGCGCCAAATCTACAACTTTGGTGACCAGATCGTGCACATATAATACTGGGGTATCTGTCTCGTAAACAGGTTGTTATCTGATGAGTCCTGTCCTACCCCTACCCACCAGTTTTCTTAGTCTTTCTTCTAAGTGTGTAAGATTTTTAACTACTAGGACACGTTCAAAACAACAAGAGAGCTAAGCAAACTGCATCCTGGATGGTTTTACACGTTCAACCATACGGTTCATTTACGTTTTTGACATCATCAAGGGGAAAAGCCACGTTTTAATAATAATAAAGCCATCATGCTTAATATCTTTACTCCAGGATTTCATATTAACTTTTTAAAAAGTCGCGACTTTGTAATGCCGTAAACCTGAAAGCAATACATGTGTAATATAATCAAAACAAACGCAAAATGTGATGCGTATTTACAAATGTCATTGGTAATTGTTTTATTCAAATCGTCGTGTAACTTTAGAGGGACACTACACTGGTTATTTATGTTGGATATTAACACCATAAACCTCTTGCAATTTATTCACATAACCAGCATGGAACCGGTAAACACCAACTGGTATACCAAAAGGGGGACACTTTTCATACACGATGAACATCTAGTTATTTGCAAAGAAGGAGAAGAAAACACTTTGTGCTACAAAATATAAACGTTAGTTTCGCTTTTGACTGCAATAGAAAGTCTACAAACTTGGTCTATACGTCCATCTGCTGCGTGGTTGTTGAGTGACAGATTAATGTCGCCTTGTGGTAATTTAAACAGTGTCGAAAGGCACAGAGATAAACACTTTGTGCTACAAAATATAAACGTTAGTTTCGCTTTTGACTGCAATAGAAAGTCTACAAACTTGGTCTATACGTCCATCTGCTGCGTGGTTGTTGAGTGACAGATTAATGTCGCCTTGTGGTAATTTAAACAGTGTCGAAAGGCACAGAGATATATTTATGACTCCATTATTTAAGCAAAACAGTTCTTTGACAACTTTTCTGTGATCAAAAACAACTTGCTTTATTTTAGAACATTTAAATGAATATAATTTTCTAAAATAAGCTTCTTGTTTGTGGGGTTTGTACTAAAGATGATAGAAGAAAAATACAGTTCTATTATGTTAAAATACACCGCTATTACCCATTACTTGGTGATTATTATATTAATTAGCCTTCATACATAGTTCTTAGTTTTCAAACAGAACATCAGAAGAAATAAACGTCATCAGTAATAATTATTGTTATTAAAAAATCGATTAATAATTGTTAATATTAGATCGATAAGAACGGATCACGTAAATAGCTTATCGGAGAAATTAAACAATTATGGATTTTCCTCCCAAAGAGAATTAGGTTTTAGAATTTCAAGATAAACGTTATGAAAGAGCAACAAAGGAAAGTGAATGGAATCAGTAATTTAATGACTAGCGTTTTTATTCATAAGAATTTAGAGATTTCTGTACCTAATTGGATCACATTTATTGTAATCACTCCGCCGTCCAATATAAATGATATCAGAAATAACACCAATCAAAAGGATTGAATTTGATCACAGATGCAAATGAAACACTCTGCCTCCTCCTCATTAGACTGAAATATTAAACACAAAGCATAGCATTTATCTTATTTAGTGAATTAATAGGATTTTATTTAATGAGACTTTGCACTCAGAATGATTACGTGGGTAAAACTGTTGCATTTCATTATCTGACTTGATTGATCCCAGGACAATGATTCATCTTTGTGATTAGTAAAAATATCAAAAAGTATTATTTGTTTATCATTGTTTTTCCATTAATGTGTGAACTGAAATCAAAACAATTAAATCTAAATGTGAATACACAAATAGAGTCAAAGTTGCAAAAATGATTTTTTTTGATTGCTTCTCTTTAGAGTTTGGGGTATCACTAAAGGCTTAAATTTGTAATTTCTAAATGTTCAAAAACTTTTTAAAAAAATTTTCTGTCGTTTAGCTATGTATTTAATTGTATTATTTGAAAACGTATAAACATAAAATTTGCTGAACCTTAATTTTATTCCATAAATTTATATTGATATGTTAGATTATTCAACCCGCTGTTTTGTAAAAAAAAAAGTTTGCTTTGTGACCTACAGAATTATGTTGTGAGCAATCTTTAATTTGATAAACTTAACGAAACTATTGGACACCGTTCGTAGAACTAGGTTAAACCAAACTGAAGCTTTGAAGAATTTACTAATGTTTAATGGAACTAGGTTGAACTAACGGAGCCTTGAGCTAAGACACTTTTCAGTTGTTTTGGATATTCGTACATTATTTGGTATTTGGTTAAAAATGAATCATTTAGTTATAAGACCCTATTTGTGGAACATTGATGGAACTTTGAGTATTTAGAATATGTATGTGGAAGTTTCTCAAACGGAATTTTAGATAATCGGACTCCCTCGCGCGCGCAATTTTGCTTTTAATAACGAATCTCTTTATATTTGGACAATAAAGATAAAATTAGGTTAATCTAACAATTGCACACTGCGTTTTGAGTTCCGGTAAAATAATAAAATTTTGCCATTTTTTATACTGCATGTTGAATTTGGTTGAACTATTAAAGCTTTGCACCGTTGTATACAGGTATGCTGAAATTTATTACATAGAACTGTGTATGTAAAAAGCGATTTAGATGATACAAACGCTTTACGTGTATTTGAACATATGACCCATAAGAGACGTATTGAATTACTAGCTTAATTCTAGACGATTACACGTGTAAAATAAAATGTCAAGTATTTCAACTGAAAACGGTTTAGGAAAAGTATAAGTCGAGTAGTATCGTGGTATGTTAGGCAAGAAAGTAGACCGATTGGAAATATTTAAAACTTGAATAATCCCAGGTAGACAGACAAATAGGATTATGTTATATCTCTTAGTTCACGAAAAGAAACGTCAGAAAAATGTAAAACTATAATATGTTTTTGGGAGGACAATTAAGAGATATACTATAAAGCAAAAAGTGTAACTAAACTGATAAAATTTTAGATCTAATTCCAGTTAATATATGTATATATACGAATACTTCCACGGAATACGTCTTGGTGATCTTCTTTTAGTGCAATTAAACCTGACTAAGACAACGACACAAAGGACTAAAACTCCAAATCCACATGGACAATAAATGTAATATTTTTAATTGTTGACGATTAATTACCAAGGTTTTATATTATTCTCAGTTTCTGTTTTTGTTGTATTTGTGTTTGGTCTTAATGGTATTAGAATTGTGTTTTTTGTGGAATACTAAAGAACTATTTTCTACATCGCCATTAATTCCTGGATTAATTTGAAAACCTCGTCCTTAAGCAATTAATGTTTAGCAGTGCAAAAACTATATTGGATTACTTTATAATTTCACTTAAAACCAGTATCCATGGCAACCTTTGAGAAACTATCAATCATTAATTTAAAGCATTAATTTATATTTTCATAACGTCAAGCAATGTCCTTAATAAGTCAATTTATATGAGATTTGGCGGATTATTCAACCAGAGACAAGGAACGTTAGAATAGAAAGTGTGTTATCGCGATATAATCTGTATGAATTCAAAACATTAGACCGTTTAGGGACCCTATATTTACGATCATTTATCAATTCTAATACAATACTACCTAAATTGCTGGAATTAATTCATAACTGGTGGGACAGAATGCCCGGAAATAATTTCAAAATTAAATTGTGATATAGATAATTCCTAGACTGTAGAAGCATAGTAATTACATTTTGATTTTTGACCGATTAGTTGTAAGGCTTAATATCACATCACGGCATATTATGGATCGTTGAGATTGTTTTCCCATGAGAAAATTCCATAATTAATCGGATAGTTTTGGTCTTTGTAATTGCGATTCTTGCGTTTTACGACTGATTTGGTTTTTACTTTTATAATCCCTTCATTTCCATTATTTTATGACTTTTGTTTCAAGGATGGCGTAACAAAGTCCCTTGGACACTACTTAATCTAGCCTAAGCAATGCTCAAAGGGCGTAAATTACATCATTTTTCATTAAAACATTTTCTCATATGCAGCAAGCATGTTTGAGTGACGGATTGGGTTTTATGTATTGTTAAATGATTAGACGTGTTATGGAATGTCACACTCTCGTGCCGATTTCATACTCACTACATCTCCTAAGTAACGACAATTAATGATAGAAAATTCATCTATTTCCTCTAATTTTACCAATTATAACTAGAGATGATGGGATCATTAAGTGTTGTTTTGAACAAAGCTTTTTAGATAGAGATTGATGGCGTATGAAATCTGACCCACGTTCCTTGATTATAAAGTACACAGTGGATTGCTTCCAGTTATTTGTTTACGGTTAAACATTATAACACCCACATGACATACATAAGATTGGGGAAGGTATTACGATAGTATAGAACAAGGAATGCTTCTACCATCGACGCCATTTTGCCCCTCACTTACATTGTCAGATTTCTTGACAACATCATATATAAGCTTATTGTTCAGGAGGGGGGAACAAACAAAATCGCCGAAAAAAGGAGATAATAAATATTAAATATTGCATGGCATGTTTATATATATATATATATATATATATATATATATATATATATATATATATATATATATATATATATATATGTACGTGTGTGTGTGCGTGGTAAAACTTGTCTACTGAGCAAATTTTTTTGTTTAACTATGTTTGGTATAAGGTGGCAAAGTGGAATGCATATAAGTATTTGAAAGAAAAAACAATAAGATATCTAGGGAAAGAGATTAATTAAAATCTACAAGTAATCCAATTTCTCACAACAAATTTAGCAAACGAACAATTGTCAATGCATTTCTTATTAACTAACTCATTGTTCGTAATTAAACAATATAGGAAAAGGTTTAGTTAAAGACAAGCAATTCAAAACTAATGAAAGGGTTTGACTGTCGGTGGAATGATATAAACCTAGTATAAGGCATGTCAAGGTGTCAACAGATAGAAACGAGCCATGTCGTCTAAACCACAAAATGAAAAGAAAAGCATTTAAGATATTATATAAATCTATATTGTACTGCTGCGCAAATATATATATATATATATATATATATATATATATATATATATATATATATATATATATATTATATGTACAAAGGCACGGAGAATTAAAAAGAGAAATGAACTTTGATGTTAAAGTTTTAAATTAATGTTTCGGATTCTACATATAATGAACCCATGTTAGCTGTTGGGAATTGTTGATTTAACACTACGTTTTGATGGTTGACTTAATATTCTTGGCGATTGCTCCTGCACAAATTTACATTCATCAAGGGGCATATTTGATTAAAAATGACGTTAGATTGGACCACTAGTTAATTTTGCAGTGATTGTACCAAACACAAAGTCGTTGATTAAACTCTGGGCGATCTTAATGAAACCTAGGTGTAGAGTGTGTCAGTTAATCGATAGTTGAATTACGATTTAGACATTATCACTCAAACTTTGTTCTATACCATCTTAACTATTCTGGACATTCGCTGATAATATTTATTTCTGCTATTCATATCTAAAGACCTCCTTTTAATTAAATTGAAATACATTTTGTTCATTAATGATAAAACGAGATTGTTGGAACAGGATGACAGGGCCTACATCTCAATTACTTAGACTAAGATGACAGTTAGTCTTAATGATGTAAAACTCTCTTCCTTCTTAAAAGAGTTAACATAATTTTGGTCTTGTCAAGGAATAACTAGAAATTTTGAACGCATTCATCAAAATGTTTGTGAGGTTATCATCCTAATGTACGATTGGAAGTTTCTTTAGTACTGACGTCGCATCCATAATTCAGTTACACCATGAATTGTACAAATTATAAAAGAAAAATTCACATCTATAAGTTACATTATCAGATAGAAGACACACTAACTATATTAAATGTCTTGGCTTGATGAATGGTTCAGAAATTATATTCTCCATAGTGCACACAGATTGAAATGAATTTCATCCATTTGCCCTCACTGATTAAGATGTTGCGAGGAATTTTGTTTTGTTTGGCCATTTTACAAAATTAATATGGCCTGAAGCCAATATTTCCTTATAATCACCAAGAAGAAGAAAAGCAAGACTCCGTTAAGATCTTATTTAGTAGATCAATAAGATCTAACTTAATGACTATAGCTGATCAGGACAGCCATTTGTCTCCGTAGAGATTCCGATATTTATAATAAGGTCCATTTAAACTAACTATTGTTGTGTTAACAACCCTCATTTTCATGTACTTAGAAGTTGTAATAGGTAAAAGATAACTACTTTGACACTGGTTATGGATTTAGAAACTCACTATAATTATGATGTACTGGTATTATAAACGTGTTAGGTTTGATCAATTCCTCACTTAGGACCAATATTTATGTTTTGTAGACCAATTAACGACTTAAAAACAACTATATAGTGACGTAATTAGCCAATGTCTGCTGATAGAAAAATACATATTTCTATTAGTGCATTTGCTCTACAAATTGTAAGAAAAATATAAATAAGTCAATAAAAAAAAATAAATACTAGTAAAATAATAATGAAAAAAAAATTGGAGTTTTCAAATTTTCTTTTGTTAACCCCCACGTATTTTGTATCCATTTGCTTTGATACCAAATGAGTTCTTCTTGTAATGTAAATACCTCTTAATATAAGAAATTGGTTTTAAACATAATATTTTTTTAAATACAATTATAAAGTTTAAGAAGTTGTTAGGCGTTAGAAAAGGTCAAAACAAAAGATGAGAAGACAACTGCATATAAATACGACGTGGAGACAAAGAGTGATAGCGACCCCGACTTTAAACTGGCATCGAGTATAATTAATAATGACTATTTGATATTCATTTTGTCAGATAAAAATCGTCTAAATATCCTTGGGGCTTTGTTTTTTCTTTATTTCAACCTCACAAACACACTATGTACTAATTTTTTAATCGAAACAAATAATTCAAGGTTAAAAATATGTAAAAATAGCCATACAAACGTCATGCCATGCTTTAAAATTGAAAAGCAATATATGGAGGTCCTATGGAGAATGATCGGTCCATCAAATTGAGTTGGTAATCAACTGTAGTCAATTGGAACTTATAGTTTAAGCATTATTGTAATAGTCCCAACCTGATTGACATTAGTGTTTTCGCTGGAATTAGTCTTCTTGTCTGGCTCATTGTATCAAAAACTATTTGTTATCTGTAGATTTAAGCAATTTTTTTCTTGATATTCAAGCGGAATGGCGACGACTTTAATGTACTTGATAATTGCTTTCTTCCAGTAGGACTTGTGTATTTATACGGGTTTTTGGACATTTCTGAACAAGTGCTATTCGGTCTTTTTTTTTACATTAGATTTTTGAGAACAATGGGCATATACCGTTGGTTTTCTAGAAGTTTTGTCATAAAATTCAACTTTCACAGAAACCAGTCAGATTTTTCATCATTAATTTCATTACCATTCTGCACGAAGATATGCAATGTTTTACATTAAAGTTTCTTTCACTTAAATCAAAGCGATCACTTTAATGATGGTGGAAGACACTGGAGTGTTGGGAGAAATATGCCAACTTTCCGAAATGGAAATGATCTAACCATTTTGAAATTTCACAAGTACGCGAGTTTGTTTTCATGTTTCTGGACTGGACAAAACCAACTAGGTCTTCTTCCTGCGTCTAGTGTTATCGAGTTCACTATACAGTCGTGTATGGAAGCATTTAACACCTGTATAGTTTCTTTTATTTTTTAAAAAGCTGCCTTACTAGTACCGCCTAGGTGGCTCAGTGCTAGGGCGTCCGCTCAAGAGCACATCTAACCGGAGATGATAAAGAGTCTGACTGTTGTATATTCTTTGTTGCATGTTGTCATTTACTGAACACTTTTTCTATTTCATTTCTAAATCGCTAGTCCAATTAAAGATATTTAAGTAGCATAATTCTCTTTAACTGGTTTTGGACAAGGAGCTCCGTCTTAACTTTACATGTAATAACATAATTAGTGTTCCTTGATTGGCACAATCAAATCAAATGACTGTATTATAATATTGCTGCAAAACAAAACAAATATTTGTATTTTCATATAGTTTTTATTACATAAGCATATTAATAGCACATTTACACATTTTAATACAGTGGACTCTGGTTATATTGGCTTGTAAATATACATGTATAATGATGAGATTATCAATGGAAAATAAAGATCTAATAATAGGTAGAGCAACAACAGAAACAGTAGCACTGGATACATTACAAAATAAGACATCAAAGCTCAGATAATGTAAACCTGTAAACAGGGCAATCAAGAACTGTCAATGATAATGACAATGTAAACCTGTAAACAGGGCAATCAAGAACTGTCAATGATAATGACAATGTAAACCTGTAAACAGGGCAATCAAGAACTGTCAATGATAATGACAATGTAAACCTGTAAACAGGGCAGGGCAATCGAAACAAAAAAGGGTTCTGACAAAGTAATTTAAAAACATCAATAATTATGACAATGTTAATATGTGAAAAGGACCACCAATTGTTACTTCTATGTAAACAGTTAATGAATGCAGTTGTTAAAAGATGTTGTTTGTTATTGGGTATGTAATCATTACATTTCATTTCATAATACAATTTTAAAGAGAACATGATTATGTGACTGTTTAAGTTTTTGTAAATCAGAGAACAAATTTGAGAGTGGGGTAACTAAGAACATGTGAGCATTTCCAGTGTTTGAACAACTAAACACATATGTAACTGTTCAAAGGTTTTGGACAATAGGGATCATTTCAGAGTTCCTAAGTTTCGTCGAGAGAGAGCATATGCAACATAAATTTTTAAAATGCTCAATAACATAATTTCTGTAACTGTTTTATTCTGCTTAAAGAAATCACAAAAATCACACTATTTATATAGCATGTATTTAAGGGATTTATATATTCTAAGTTCATGATTTAAAACTATTACAGAAGTTTTGAAGACAGAAAAAAATTCATCAAGCTTTCTTTGAATTGTAATTGTTAAAAGTCAAAGAAACTAAAAAGTATTTAAAACACAGCATGGCTATCCCTTGCAGGACCATCATACCATTGATATCTCTTGCTTGACTATCAATCCTGAGTATAAAGTACATAATATTTGATGGTAATTCTTACCAGTTTCAAATAAAGTATAACCTAAATTCTGAACACATACCCTTCTCTCTTTATATACATTATAATATCAACAAATTATTGTTGGACAAAATTTTAGAATGATTACATTATAAAAAAATAAGGGTTGTTCCCCTTTACCAATACAAAAATTGAAACATGAAATAGTTTTACATGAAAAATCAATATGAACAAAAATATTATACAATAGCACCATTAACCATTAGTCCAATACAATAAAAACACTACTTTATGTATGCATGTGTATATTGTAACAATGACTAACACACACAAAAAATAATTAATTAAAAAAATAATAATAAATAAAAAAAAAAAAAAATAATAATAATAAACAGACAACAAAAAATATGGACTTACAACAGACTGACAATAAAGCAGAAAAAAATGATGAAAAGTAACAAAATAATGTATGTAACTAGGTTTGTAATATGGAATGTATATAAATGTATTATATATTTGATAAGTGTTAACTTAAATATGGAAATACAAGCATGTACTATGTCATAACATGTACACATACACATGTATCCATCTCTCTCAACATACAAATAATTCATTATCATAAGGATAGTATAGTTTATGAAACACAATTCTGTAGACATTATGTCCTATATATAAACAAGACCATTCAAAGAACAAAATCAAAACAGACATACTAAGCATAAGGCAATAACTATGATAATATACAAAAAACAAAATCTACTAAAAAATTCCTGAGCAATATATATATACATGCATACAATATAAGCACTTTTAAATTGCATTAAAAGAAACATTTAACAATTAAAAAAATTACAAAAAGCATTGCTTATAATAATAATAATAATAATAAAGCACTCATGAAAGACATTGATGGGCTAGCTTCTAAGTATATAATAAAAGCCAATAAACAAAAACCAAACACTTGTGACAAGCACTCGGGTTGGACATCAATATGATAGTTATGTGTTAAAACAAATATAACATAGGTCATCATACATACAGATGTAATGTTGGTTATGCGAAAGTGCAATAACATACAAATGATATATAAGAACTTTCAAAACCAGTCAACCAAAATTATCAAAAACTTTTAACTTGCAACAAAATTTTAATATTTAAACTGACACTGAAGCTTAAGCGAGAATGTATGGTAATAACATTTTAACAGTTTGTGCATACAAACTATAATTCTGATACAAAACAATAAATGACCACAGTTCTTAAATCATGATAACAAAATACAGAAAGATAAGGTCTATCAGTTAGATCATACCCTGGAAAATAAGGAATCTGTTGTTTTAGTGGTGATACTTAATAACTAGAAGCCAGTTTGAAGACTTTTTGTCAGAGGTGTGCTATAAATCTCTGTAGAAAGATTCTATCTTAATTAGTTCAAAATCCTTTTTTAAATTCTTGACTAATAAAAATTAAAAAAAATTGTCAGTATATCAGAGGCTATATCAAAATCCTACAATTTACTATATGTCAGTATATCAGAGGCTAGGATAACATAACAAGCTATAATTACCTATATTGTCAGTATATCAGAGGCTATAATAACATAACAAGCTATATCAAAATCCAACAATTGTCAATATCAGAGGCTAGGATAACATAACAAGCTATATCAAAATCCAACAATTGTCAGTATATCAGAGGCTAGGATAACATAACAAGCTATATCAAAATCCTACAATTGTCAGTATATCAGAGGCTAGGATAACCTACAATTGTCAGTATATCAGAGGCTAGGATAACATAACAAGCTATATCAAAATCCAACAATTGTCAGTATATCAGAGGCTAGGATAACATAACAAGCTATATCAAAATCCAACAATTGTCAATATCAGAGGCTAGGATAACATAACAAGCTATATCAAAATCCAACAATTGTCAGTATATCAGAGGCTAGGATAACATAACAAGCTATATCAAAATCCTACAATTGTCAGTATATCAGAGGCTAGGATAACCTACAATTGTCAGTATATCAGAGGCTAGGATAACATAACAAGCTATATCAAAATCCTACAATTGTCAGTATATCAGAGGCTAGGATAACATAACAAGCTATATCAAAATCCTACAATTGTCAGTATATCAGAGGCTAGGATAACCTACAATTGTCAGTATATCAGAGGCTAGGATAACATAACAAGCTATATCAAAATCCTACAATTGTCAGTATATCAGAGGCTAGGATAACATAACAAGCTATATCAAAATCCAACAATTACCTATATTGGCCCCGGATCAGTATTTAATAAAAACTTGACCAAGAGCTAACAGTCATTTATAGCCCAAAATTAGTCAGATTTATATTTTAAAAAACAGGGAGGTCAGTGAAAATAATTTAGACAATCTTACCATTTGTTTTGAATCTCTGTAAAGAACTAAAGACAAACATAAAAGGTCCAAATGTAAGACAATGTTTGATGTTATTTCAAATTTCAACATAATGACATCAATTAATTTTTGAATACTTAACAGTTAAGGTCAAAATAAAAATTATAGAAGCAAAAATGATAAAGCTTCATTAGAATCATTTGTACAATATCAAAAATATATAAATGTATGAGCATGAACAATTGTAAGTTTCTGTGATAGAACTAACAAAGTCGATTCTTGAATTTACTTTACTGGTCCTGTACTGGTCAAAAGCAGATAAATGTTTATATTGCTGTATTAAAAGTAATCTTATTTTTATTTTTAATATCACTGATGATAAAAAGATGCCACGTTTAGGGGAAAAAATTTATCTTTTATTCCATAAATTATTTCTTTTAATTTTTTTAATGCAAATCACTAATTTTCACATTCAGAAGATTTGTACTGAAACATTAAACTATGTACATAATTTTGATTTAATAATGAATTTAACTGCGAGTTCTTAATGAACTTTCAATTATATTAATTTTTTGGAGGTGTACTGTAAATACTGTTTAAAATAAATGTAATTTAAAAAGGTAAGTTTTTTCAGTAAAAGGTAATTTTAAAAATGATTTATACATTTGTTCTCAATGCATATTTCTTATTGAGCACAGAAACAACGTGTGTGTGTGTGTGTGTGTGTGTGTGTGTGTGTGTGTGTGTGTGTGAAACATTACTTATATGAAACAAGGTCTAATTTCACAAAGCTAATAAAATCCTAATGAATAATTCAGATCTAGACAATTTTTTTTTTAACCAAGTGACAAGTTTTTAATTATACACTAATAACCAGCCAAAAAAAAAAGTAATAATAATAAATGAAAAAAAAAAAAAAAAAACACCAAAGGAGCAGGTGCTCTTCCACTGTGATAAAAAGGTGAACTACTGTTAACTTACATTGAAACATAGTTGTAAAAAGGCAATATTTGTCTTTTTTGTGTCATTATTTTACATACCAAATATTATCTATTATACCTCCAGATCTAACTTCAAAGAGATTACATTATTTCAATATTCTATCCCTCATTTAGCTAACAATTTGTAAATTTTAGAAATACTGATTTGTATTATTATTTTCAAAGCAAATATACTTTATGATTGATTGGTTAGTTGTTTGGTTACATTTTGTTTTACATCATATCAGCAATTTTTCAGTTATTAGCATCTATCAATTGTAATAGCATATATATATAAAATGCACAAATATTTCATGTAACACATAAAACACATTGTGCTTTAAATAAGGAATGAACATGTTTTCCTGATACAAGAAATAACTTGATAAAATGTACCATAATGAGTACTTTTTTTGAATGCAGAAAGTTCACAGATACTGTGAATGTAAACATGTATATGAATGTTTAAAAGAATTCATGACTAGACGTGTAAATCAGCAGTTTCTGAAATCATTTTTGTATGGTTGCAGAACATCAAATAGTACTACAGTATAAAAACATAAATGAACATAGTTTCATCATTCAATCAAATAAAAACATACCAGTCCATTTCAAAATCACAATCCCAATTTCAAAGTGAAAACTTTGAAAACTAGCTCAGTTAAACATGTGGACTTCCACAGAGAAGGCTGAGTGCTCCAGAAAGGTAAGAACCTCCTGTCTAACTAGTTATACTCACCATGTGTGAAATCAAATTTGTGAGGAACTAAACTTATTTCCCATCCAAAGTTAGTTTAACAGTCAATGATTCCTTTAATTGTTTCATTAAGTCTTGTTCATTTGATTATTTCTTTCATAAATATTTACTGTATTTTGTTCTTAATTGCACTGCCTACTGCGTAGTATTACATGTTTTTTTTTAAATTCTATTTTTTAAAAATTTCAATACCATTTTGGAAACATGATCAAAACCAGAAGACACAGATGTTTTAATTTAAAATCAATATTAACAATACCATTAAAATAAAGAAACCCTAAAGTAACATAAATTATAGTTTACAAAACATAAAATAGAACAATGAAAAAGTAAACTGGGAAAAGTTTTCAAAATAGACACGCTCTTTGACATTCAAGCAATATACAATTACCAATATTTCAAAATACAAAAAGATGTTTTAATTTGCGAGTTGTTGTCAGCTGTTTGCTTAAAATATTATCCAAATGATGCTATGTCTGGATGTATACATTATACATATATTCCTAAATTTAGCAAAGTCTTTCAGTAAAACAAAGATTTATTTTCAATATTAAAATTTCTCAAGCAAATATCATAAATTTTGAAGTCTAAGTACATTATGGGCAAAGTCTGATGCCACTTTCTTGCAAAATACCCCTAGGGCCTTGCTAACCTGAGAACATGTTTAAAGCACTAACTAAATTCTACTTGATCTAAAATGCAATGCCTACATAAGCTCTTACTTTTGTATGTTCATTAGAGAGAATTTTTGAATATTTAATAGGATTCATTTTTTAGTTTTCCCATTATGAACTTAAGTAAGGCAAAAAGGAAGATTTTGTTTTAGTGAATTTTTGTTAATGGAATTAATGAATCAATTTCCACCACAGCGAAATATTACCAAATAAATGTATAGTAAGAAGTTATTTTATATAAAAGACATTACTATATTCTCTATTTGTTGCTGTTGTTTTTCGGAGGCTTTAAAGACTTTAATAACCTACTTAGTGAAATAATACACTGGTACAAGTCATGAAAGCAAATTAATCCAGTTTGCACATGCTAAGTAAAATGGGGTCTGTGAAAAATTCATTAAAAACCAGTTAAACGGCTGTAAAACAAATTTGAGCTAACTCAGTCCACACTCAAAACTGTAACAACCATTTTATCTGATTTTCTGTTTATAGTAACAGTGACCATTTTTAATTCCAAACAACCATGTCAGACAATTTTTTTTATCTTCAATCAACAAGGAATTTCCTCACCAAATTTGGTTCAATTCCATGTAGTGGTTTAAGAGAATAAGGTTTAAGAACACAGAGGTAACCTTTATAATGCCAACTTACATGTACCATAGTCAATTCAGATAAAAGGGATATAAAATTTAATAAATTTATCAAAAGCTTGAAATCTCTGCAAGGTGTAAATATCATTGCTTCTCACTATTTAGGAAGGGTCATTGATTAATTGTTTTTGCTATACAAACTGGTTTATTTTGTGTTCTTAAGTAAACTCATGATTTTACAATAAGTAAATTATAAGTCTGAGATTAACTTTTTTTTATTATTTTGTGAAAACTATATTTTAATGGTATATATAGGTATAAATGTAATTTTGTGTCATTTTAATGTTCTTCAGTGTGTTGAAGTGTGTATTAGGTGATTCTAGCTAATTCCTGTTTTATACAACAAACATTTTATTGTTTCAATAAACTTTTAACATTTTTACTAAATACAGTATTTTCAATTTTTTGTACTGCATTTGAATTTCATTGAGAGACTAGAAGCCTTATATCCTTCTTGAAAATATAGTGATTTTATATTTTATGGGTATTTCTAAATGATGGTTAATGTTAATTAACTGTTCAATAATTGGTACTATAAACGCCCGATTAGTATCAGTGATAACATGTGTTCAATGTAAATGGAACTACTGTCCAAAACTGTATACATGTAATGCACTAAAAAACCAAAGGTGATTCTAGCTCATTTATGTTTTATTAAACAGAAATTTTATTGTTTCGAGAAACCTCAACTCAAGAGACCTTATATCCTTATTGAAAAAAAAAATCTGTATAAGTATGATACACTAAATAAACATGTTTGTCATAAGGGTTATAAGAAATCATAAAGAAAAAATCTAGATTTACAAATGTTGTAAAAATGAGCAAAATAGCATGAATGGAACAATTCAAACATGTACTGGCAATGATTGTTTACCAAGAAAAACTCTATACTTAATTATACAGCTAAGCAATTTTTGACAACATAAAAAAAGGCTGTTGTCTGTATGATAGTGGTAGTAACTCTAGAATTGTTTTAAGTCTTAAAAAGCAATTTTGTTAGTTTGTGTTTCCAAATAACTGACTGGGAAGTTTCCTAGAAAGAAATGGAATTCAATAGGTACATGAAAATTATGATAAATGCTATGATATAAATTGAAAAAAAAAAAAAGAAATTTGAGATGTTTGCTTTTGGACATGTTACATTTTGTTGGATTTATTGTACAGTTCCGATATTTTAATATCTATATATAAAGATTTTTATAATGTAGCAATGATCTCACAAAACATTATGTACTTTTACTGTAACCAAATATGTTTAAATATATTACAAGTATTCAGTCTATGAATGCCTGGTGTGAACATCCATATTTTCTCTGCTGAACTGCCATCTCCACTTTTTCTGTTATTGACAGGCTATATAAATATCATGTTGCTAGGTAACTGCAGACCATGCATGTATATAGGGTAAAATATTGGCCTTAACTAAACATTCATATTGATGTGGTTTGTTGGATTTTAAGTATGCTGAAAGTTTACCAGGTACATCTTCACTTGTGTCCATTCCTGAAAATAAAAATATACATAAATTAATTGAACATGATTTTAGAAACTTGAAATCTTGAAGGAAAAAACCAATGCATACAAGAGATTCTACATTGCATTTCTATAATGCCCCTTTTGTTTGGCATAAAATGTATGAAGCCTTACAATCATTTCCTTATTGTCCCTGGCTACTTGTTTTTCAAATGAACTTGTCTGAATGTAGAATGAAGGGAGGTAAAAATTAACATATCAGTTAATAATAAATCCACAATCAATGAATCTACAGAAACTGTAACAGAAGACAGCACGATGATGACCTTGACCTTTTATTACTTTTCAGAGAGTTAGTACAATTTTGTTTTATTCCATCTACAATTGGCATTCTGATATGACATCAATATTTTGTTTTTATACTATTTTAAAATTTGTTTTTTTTTCTTTATAAGACCATATACAACCTAATTTTGTTCATATGTAATGATAGATTTAACAAACTGCAACTCAGACAAAGGCAAAAGCAATTTTAAAACACATCTACCATTACTCCAACTGATAACATTTTCTCAATTTAAGATAACAATTCTCACTTGGATGAAAAATCAATTAAAATAAATTTAGATATGTCTACAATTTCATGAGAAGAAATAGAAAATCAAATGGTTGGTAAAATTCATAAACATTTTTTCTTTAGTAAAAGAAAAAAAAATGGAACATGGAAAAACATGTCTGGATAAATAAAAACAACGCAACCAAAAGATATACACACAGCAGCATATATCAGCAAACAATTAAAAGGCAAAAAGCAGAAATGAATGTTTGTCTGATACAAAAACATGCATAGTGTAAATGGTTCATGGTTTGTCCTTGACAATGACATAAGAACCATGTACACTGTAAAAGGTTTGTTATGGACACAAACAAAATTCCATGCACAGTATGACATATCTGTAATATGTCCTTGACAATGATAATGCATTATGTGACATGTTTGACCTTGACATTAATATAAAACCATGCACCTAGCAAAGAGGTTCCTCAACTGTGACTGACATTCACAGAAAACTGTGACTGTGTGACATTTTTCTGAACACACTTTGTTATCAGGCTCTCAAGTCTGAAGTTTGAAAATATGTGATCTCAGTATGTTTGTGTTTCAAGTATAATGGTTTTCAGCCCCAGTCAGCCTATGTGGTACTTCATTGTGCAAGGCATTTAATTTTACATTTCTTCAGTCTACACAGCTGTCATTTTAATTGGTACCATCAAATATGCTGTAAGTTAATCCTGAAATAGACCATGCTCCCATCTTATGGGATGTATTATACCATAAGTCATTCTTTGTCACTAAAACAAGGCCAAGCATCCATCAACCTGATGGGCCTAAACATTCAGGATTTTAAATTCTATCTTATTCAAACCAGTTTGGTCAGCTAAATGAGTGTTCATGTGGGTTGATACATTATAAAGAATGGGATGCTCTAACATATTGTTACATAATTAACAAACAAGTGGTTTTATATAACATCCAACTTCACAGTTTTATTGATGGTAGTAAATTTAAGTATTAAAAATCTGACTGATAGTTTCCATGGTAATCACATAAAACAGCAGGTTAAAAATTGCCAAAAATTTTATTAACTGGTGTCAGATCATAAATAGCTAGTTAGTTTTATTTTTTCATATTTTAATATTCTAGTTGTATAAAATATAATCCACATGGTGTTCAGAAATGAACTCAGTCAGCATGACTTCTCAACACATTTATATCTCAGGGTCCCTCCTTAGTATTATTCCAATTTCCTTTTAATTAAGCTAAGTAAGACCAAAGTGGGGTTCTTTCAGTTATCACATTAATTAACTCTACTGGTAACCTATCCTTGATAATGAGCTGTCAGATTGGTCTTGTCCAATTCTAGCCATTGATTTTTTACAATTACATTATTGTAAATTTATACCAATTAGCAGTTCTCTCATTTACACAGTATGGTCAGTGATTTTTTACTGAATTTCTTGAGAGAGGTGTTTGTTGACTATAAGCATAATTAGCAACTTATACCAAAAAATTAAATCAGACGTATCAAATCTTACTTCTATTTTGTCATTTATTAAATTCTTAATCTATTGATGATTTTCAAGAGCTTGAAAATGGAATTTTTAAAATAAATAATGAATATATCTGCACATACAAAGTTTGTCTAACTGCAGAACCACACACTGACTGTCCAAGTACACAAACATGCTAAGATGAACAGAAACTCATGATAACTTATACTGCATCCCTTTTAATGACATTTGATAATAACTGTCTTTGCTACTTGCCACAGATGACATTTGATTATAACTGTCTTTGCTACTTGCCACAGATGACATTTGATAATAAATGTCTTTGCTACTTGCCACAGATGACATTTGATTATAACTGTCTTTGCTACTTGCCACAGATGACATTTGATAATAACTGTCTTTGCTACTTGCCACAGATGACATTTGATAATAACTGTCTTTGCTACATGCCACAGATGACATTTGATTATAACTGTCTTTGCTACTTGCCACAGATGACATTTGATAATAACTGTCTTTGCTACGTGCCACAGATGACATTTGATAATAACTGTCTTTGCTACTTGCCACAGATGACATTTGATTATAACTGTCTTTGCTACTTGCCACAGATGACATTTGATTATAACTGTCTTTGCTACGTGCCACAGATGACATTTGATAATAACTGTCTTTGCTACTTGCAACAGATGACATTTGATTTTAACTGTCTTTGCTACTTGCCACAGATGACATTTGATTATAACTGTCTTTGCTACGTGCCACAGATGACATTTGATTATAACTGTCTTTGCTACTTCCCACAGATGACATTTGATAATAAATGTCTTTGCTACGTGCCACAGATGACATTTGATAATAACTGTCTTTGCTACGTGCCATGGATGACATTTGATAATAACTGTCTTTGCTACGTGCCACAGATGACATTTGATAATAACTGTCTTTGCTACTTGCCATGGATGACATTTGATAATAACTGTCTTTGCTACTTGCCATGGATGACATTTGATTATAACTGTCTTTGCTACTTGCCACAGATGACATTTGATTATAACTGTCTTTGCTACTTGCCACAGATGACATTTGATAATAACTGTCTTTGCTACTTGCCACAGATGACATTTGATAATAACTGTCTTTGCTACTTGCCATGGATGACATTTGATAATAACTGTCTTTGCTACGTGCCACAGATGACATTTGATAATAACTGTCTTTGCTACTTGCCACAGATGACATTTGATTATAACTGTCTTTGCTACTTGCCACAGATGACATTTGATTATAACTGTCTTTGCTACTTGCCACAGATGACATTTGATAATAACTGTCTTTGCTACGTGCCACAGATGACATTTGATAATAACTGTCTTTGCTACGTGCCACAGATGACATTTGATAATAACTGTCTTTGCTACTTGCCATGGATGACATTTGATTATAACTGTCTTTGCTACTTGCCATGGATGACATTTGATTATAACTGTCTTTGCTACGTGCCACAGATGACATTTGATTATAACTGTCTTTGCTACTTGCCATGGATGACATTTGATTATAACTGTCTTTGCTACTTGCCACAGATGACATTTGATTATAACTGTCTTTGCTACTTGCCACAGATGACATTTGATTATAACTGTCTTTGCTACTTGCCACAGATGACATTTGATAATAACTGTCTTTGCTACGTGCCACAGATGACATTTGATAATAACTGTCTTTGCTACGTGCCACAGATGACATTTGATAATAACTGTCTTTGCTACTTGCCATGGATGACATTTGATTATAACTGTCTTTGCTACTTGCCATGGATGACATTTGATTATAACTGTCTTTGCTACGTGCCACAGATGACATTTGATTATAACTGTCTTTGCTACTTGCCATGGATGACATTTGATTATAACTGTCTTTGCTACTTGCCACAGATGACATTTGATTATAACTGTCTTTGCTACTTGCCATGGATGACATTTGATTATAACTGTCTTTGCTACTTGCCATGGATGACATTTGATTATAACTGTCTTTGCTACTTGCCATGGATGACATTTGATTATAACTGTCTTTGCTACGTGCCACAGATGACATTTGATTATAACTGTCTTTGCTACTTGCCACAGATGACATTTGATTATAACTGTCTTTGCTACTTGCCACATGGATGACATTTGATTATAACTGTCTTTGCTACTTGCCACAGATGACATTTGATTATAACTGTCTTTGCTACTTGCCACAGATGACATTTGATAATAACTGTCTTTGCTACTTGCCACAGATGACATTTGATAATAACTGTCTTTGCTACATGCCACAGATGACATTTGATTATAACTGTCTTTGCTACTTGCCACAGATGACATTTGATTATAACTGTCTTTGCTACGTGCCACAGATGACATTTGATAATAACTGTCTTTGCTACGTGCCACAGATGACATTTGATAATAACTGTCTTTGCTACTTGCCACAGATGACATTTGATTATAACTGTCTTTGCTACTTGCCACAGATGACATTTGATAATAACTGTCTTTGCTACTTGCCACAGATGACATTTGATAATAACTGTCTTTGCTACTTGCCACAGATGACATTTGATTATAACTGTCTTTGCTACGTGCCACAGATGACATTTGATAATAACTGTCTTTGCTACTTGCCATGGATGACATTTGATTATAACTGTCTTTGCTACTTGCCATGGATGACATTTGATTATAACTGTCTTTGCTACGTGCCACAGATGACATTTGATTATAACTGTCTTTGCTACTTGCCATGGATGACATTTGATTATAACTGTCTTTGCTACTTGCCACAGATGACATTTGATTATAACTGTCTTTGCTACTTGCCATGGATGACATTTGATTATAACTGTCTTTGCTACTTGCCATGGATGACATTTGATTATAACTGTCTTTGCTACTTGCCATGGATGACATTTGATTATAACTGTCTTTGCTACGTGCCACAGATGACATTTGATTATAACTGTCTTTGCTACTTGCCATGGATGACATTTGATTATAACTGTCTTTGCTACTTGCCACAGATGACATTTGATTATAACTGTCTTTGCTACTTGCCACAGATGACATTTGATAATAACTGTCTTTGCTACTTGCCACAGATGACATTTGATAATAACTGTCTTTGCTACATGCCACAGATGACATTTGATTATAACTGTCTTTGCTACTTGCCACAGATGACATTTGATTATAACTGTCTTTGCTACGTGCCACAGATGACATTTGATAATAACTGTCTTTGCTACGTGCCACAGATGACATTTGATAATAACTGTCTTTGCTACTTGCCACAGATGACATTTGATTATAACTGTCTTTGCTACTTGCCATGGATGACATTTGATTATAACTGTCTTTGCTACTTGCCATGGATGACATTTGATAATAACTGTCTTTGCTACTTGCCATGGATGACATTTGATTATAACTGTCTTTGCTACTTGCCATGGATGACATTTGATTAAAACTGTCTTTGCTACTTGCCACAGACACAATCTACTCATCTATCAATAATTTATACCTTAGACTGACAATATTATCACAAACCATTGTAGATGATTATACCAAACCAAGCAATAAAAACCTATGGAAAAGGAAGGCCTTTTGTTCAGAGTTGAACTATTCAGTTATTTAAGATGACTTGTAACTGTAGGCTAAAACCTTTACAATTCAAAAGGGGTGTCTATGGCTGTAATGTCTTTGTAACTGTAGGCTAAAACCTTTACAATTCAGAAGGGGTGTCTATGGCTGTAATGTCTTTGTAACTGTAGGCTAAAACCTTTACAATTCAAAAGGGGTGTCTATGGCTGTAATGTCTTTGTAACTGTAGGCTAAAACCTTTACAATTCAAAAGGGGTGTCTATGGCTGTAATGTCTTTGTAACTGTAGGCTAAAACCTTTACAATTCAAAAGGGGTGTCTATGGCTGTAATGTCTTTGTAACTGTAGGCTAAAACCTTTACAATTCAAAAGGGGTGTCTATGGCTGTAATGTCTTTGTAACTGTAGGCTAAAACCTTTACAATTCAGAAGGGGTGTCTATGGCTGTAATGTCTTTGTAACTGTAGGCTAAAACCTTTACAATTCAAAAGGGGTGTCTATGGCTGTAATGTCTTTGTAACTGTAGGCTAAAACCTTTACAATTCAAAAGGGGTGTCTATGGCTGTAATGTCTTTGTAACTGTAGGCTAAAACCTTTACAATTCAAAGGGGTGTCTATGGCTGTAATGTCTTTGTAACTGTAGGCTAAAACCTTTACAATTCAAAAGGGGTGTCTATGGCTGTAATGTCTTTGTAACTGTAGGCTAAAACCTTTACAATTCAGAAGGGGTGTCTATGGCTGTAATGTCTTTGTAACTGTAGGCTAAAACCTTTACAATTCAAAAGGGGTGTCTATGGCTGTAATGTCTTTGTAACTGTAGGCTAAAACCTTTACAATTCAGAAGGGGTGTCTATGGCTGTAATGTCTTTGTAACTGTAGGCTAAAACCTTTACAATTCAGAAGGGGTGTCTATGGCTGTACTGTCTTTGTAACTGTAGGCTAAAATCTTACAATTCAGAAGGGGTGTCTATGGCTGTAATGTCTTTGTTCCAAGTCTTTACTGGTTAGTAACAATATAATGGACTTAGTGGTCCGTTTGTGATGTTTAAATGTGACATGACAGGCAAGTGTACTTGCACTTTATATGTCACCTTAAGTATGCATTAGTTTGAAAAAATCAGAATCAGCTGCAAAAACTCTTTCTCAGGATTAAATAAGTCTAAATTAATCCTTGAAATTAATAAGATAAACTTGTCTTGTCTTAAATAGCTGAAAATTGCTGGTGTGATATAAAACAACAATGAACCAACCAATCAACTACTCAGTGACTCCAGTCCCTAAAATTATGTGTGTTGAAATATTTTCATAAGTATTTCTGACTTTATAAATATATATATATATATTGCAAAAAAAAAAAAAAAAAAAAAAAAAAAAAATGTATACATGTATTTACTTTTTATAACATTGAGGTATTATCACAATATATGGAAAATTCATCAGAAAAACAAAATGTTTAATCAATTTTATAATCAAGAGTTAATCAAATTGTAGTGTAAAACACTAGTTGTGTGATTAATGAATGGCAGATGTATGTTAAACCTGTTATCAAGTGTTAATTACATGGCTGGCTGGAGGGATTCTAAAGTATGCCACTATCTATCCCTCTGCCAGTATAGGCCAAAAAAGCACCTGCTTATTGTATACCCTGTAGGGGCCTCATATGACCTTTAACCTCGACAACCCATTCCCACATCAATCAAAGCAATACATTAATCAACATTGCTTTAATGAACATATTTTTCTACTGTAAATGAGAAAGAATGTTGATGGTGTTTTTTTATCGTTAATTAGGAAAACATGCAGTTAGTTCCTGTGTGTAAACTAAAGAAATTATAAGTTGTGAAGTAATTCATGCACAAATGAAGAATGACTAAAACTAAATACACTATCACCTTTTGACAAAACCCATTATTTTACTGAATTACATTATAGATTTTTAATGTTGTTTTACATATAAATATTTTTTACAGTTTTATTTTTTTTTCTAAAAGATGACTATCTAAAAACAACTTTACCACAAGAAGCTGGAGAGCAGTTGTTGTACATGTAATATATTCCAAAATTATGAAGAATATTGTGTTAAAAGTTCACATTTATGACTTAACTAAAACAGGGAAAGTATCAACATTGTAAAAATAAAATAAAAGGAGATAAGTCCCCTGCAACCCAAAATACATTAAGAGTTTGTTAATTTCTTATTGAATTACTACATGTATTTATATACTATTGTAAGTGTAGTTTATTATACAAAGCTGTTCAAATGTTAAATTTTAATAATGTTAAATTTTTATTTTTAATTTTTGGTTTGCAATACTGTTTAACTAGCACAGCTATAGGACATCTAGTTATAATTAGATCACATCATTACCTCTTTTGAACATCCTTACTAAAGTTCAGACTTTATAGATTGTTGTACATGTATCATCACTTTATCACTGGGGTAAAAGGTTATAAACCATATTTAAGCTCCATCTTTATTCAATTTCATATCTTTTTTTTGTGACATTTTCATCGATATTATAAGCTATTTTACTAAAATAATGTTTTAAGATTATTTAGTCATTTTAAACATGAATTCTTTTTTTAAATACACATAATTGCAGTTTGAAATTTATTTCGATGTATAAGTTGCAGAATACTTTGCTGTTTCACCCAACTAGTTGTACATTTACTACATAACAACTTTCTATTTTCATGTATTGAGATGTTAAGTCAGTTCAAGTCTATAAAACATTGCTAGTACAATCTTTCTGGTCCTTACTGTAAGAGGTTTTTTAATGTTTGACCTTGAATAAAGGTCAAGATCAGGAATAAAGTTCAAGATTAGGAATCAATCTTCATACAACTTTGCAAAGTTTCATTGTTTTTAAAGAGTATAAGATTAGCAGCATGTTTGTAGATGCATATATCATTAAACTAAAACATATATAAGCTTAAGCAATTATACCACAGATTATCAAAACAGTAAGAGTATTCTGGAAAAAGCTGGTATTCAAGAGCGATGGTTTGTATTTAAAGCTTGGATTTGGTGAAAAAAAAAAAAAAAATTAAAGGAAACAAAGACAACAAACTGGTCTTGAGTCAGACATGATTCAAAGTCAAAAAATAAAAATAATTTTAAATAACACTTTTAGCTCAACATATTGCTAATAACTGATGATGGTTTCTGTTTCCATGATTTTCCCCTCTCCAATGTTGGAGGTCAGTGTAAACTTGAATGATTCTCCAGTAATTAAAAAAATCACCTTGGATTAATATAGATATTTTAGACATGTAACAAAATTACATTCTACATAATGATCATTGCTGTTTCCCGGATTCTTCAAAACTCCCCAAATATATATTGTTACTCTTTTCCCGTTTTAACTGTTTTCATTAACCATTAAAAATTACCTGGTGTCTAAATGAAAATATATAATAAGATATATTACACCTCATAAATTTATTTTTCTTCTAAATGATTTGACTTTACTCTGGGCTGTTTTTGCATTGCAGCCTGGAGGCTCCGTATTATATCTGCTTACTTCACATGATACCCCTTGATGACGTTATATTACACTACCTAAGAGTACACTGTAGCTCTAATAGTTTAATCAATGGATCAGAACACAGATTCGATGGGGATGTGTAGTTCAATGTTACAACTCCGTCTAAAAAGTCCTGGTTTGTCTTGTCAACCAACGATGATTTATGTAAAATCATAGACAAATAATATTGGTATCTCTTTTAAGATGGTATCCATTTGGTATGATATACCAAATATTTCTTGACAATTACTTTTTGTGGTACAAAAATTTACTTAAAAAGATTTTATTTTAATGTTTTTTTTCTCCATTGTAGTAAGTAAAACAAGTTATGAAGGCTCTTAAAATGAACACCCAAGAAAACCCTACTACATGCAAATGTTTGTGCTTTGTTAGTTTGTTATAGTGCTGACTGCATAGAGGAGTCCAACTCACAATCACCTTCACACACACACACACACACACACACACACACACACACACACAAGAACAAATACAAATAATGACAGGAACAATAAAAATTACATTTTCGCTAGTACTTTCATGCATGTTGCAATTTTCAGGCAAACATTCGTCTGAAGATTGCAACACACATGAAAGTACATGTACTAGAAAAAATGTAATTTTTATCTGTTTCTGTTATAATTTTTATCTGTTCTTCTATGTCAACTGTATACAAGATTCCAAGAACTTTTGATTCATATACATATATATATATATTGAAAGCAAAATCAGCAATAAATAATTGGTAATGCATTTAGCATTTCTATGAAAAAAGGCTAGTAAAATAAAAAGTTTACTAAGAATATACAAAATGTGCAACTTATACATAACGATATACAAATGTTAATGTTATTAGTTTTATTAAAGCAAATAAAAATTGAAATTAAAAAACTTAGAGGGGGTTAAAGCATTTAAGATTACAATAAGTTTACCTGCTGTTAATAAATCTGTTATAATTTATATCTTTATAGGTTTTTGTAGCTGAAGAGGCTGAAAACCTAAAACAAAGTATCAAACATATTTCATAATTCTTCAGTACATTGTAAATCATCATGTTTCGGTATGGAGGTAGGGGGAAGGGGATGTTGGCACAGTTATGCCTGGGATTTTGAAGAGTCTGAATCCAAACTGAAAATCTTACTTAAAATATCAAACCCGTTCACATTTTTTGAAAAATATCTTTCTCAGTCTATATATCCATGGTTTTATAATACATGTATCATTATTTTCAAGTCCCATATTTATGTTGCAAATAAAAACATTTTTAAGAGTGTTGGTCATTTGTTAAAGGTTAATAATAATTTTACATGGTAAAGCACACACTTAAATTAGCATCTAATAAATACAGGTTGACCTTTCTTGAGATTAAAGGTTTTTAAGAAAGGCACTAATGTTGGTAAGTTATCTAAGGGTGTGTGATAAACAAACTGATGCCTTAAATTGATGTTTGCAAAGTAATTCAAGCCAGAGGTAGGCATAAGCAAACAATCAATGGACACACAAACAATTGAGTTTACAAAGTAAGCAACTTTAGGGGAACACAAAGTGAATCAAATAAAATTCATTCTGACAATGGAGTAAATGGCTGGGCAGTATCAAAGTCATTGAAACATAAGGTGGACCCCAGTAAGAACTAAACACATGTTGGAGTGAAGGTTTATATTAGACAGGGATTTGGTTTATAAAGGTTGATTTACCAATCAATGTCACTAGTACATCCTCATAAATAGTTCAATTTAGACACGTTTTAGGCTGATTAAGATTTTGTTGATTTTATCAGACCAGACAATTAAATTTTGTTATATATCATGTAATATGATGAAGGTCACACTGGTTTAAACATGGTTAGGAAAAACCTGCTGAAATGATTAAATTTTACAAAATGCTTGCTGTGTGGTGCAGTAATGATTTTTGTATGTTTAATAACTCTATCTCTGTTTATGTGATTTAGTGATAACAAGACTTATTTGTGTAAAAAGGTTTGTAGGTTTTATTTTTTGAATTAATATTTCTGCAATTTATAATATCTGAAGCAATGTTTGACATTTTGAGTTTTGAAGGAGTTAGAGTTACTCATTTTTACCCATTCTTACTAAAATATGTCACTTTTGATCTGTCATGACTGCATGATGGGTCTGTTTTCAAGTCAGTAAGCTTAAAGGTTTTAGTGGAACTGTACATTCAGCTGACATCACTAATATGATAGGATATAGTCTGAAGATTTAAAAGATATCTCCAGGCTAGATTAAATATAACAATTTAAATATTAAAACCAAGATAAAAATCACAAAGGTTGGAACTTGTTCAAATACCCATTGTTTTTGTAAAAATGACATTATGAGAAAACACTGGGTAGGTTTTTCAATTTAATACTACTTTACATTGAAATTCTGGTACTGAAAAAAATAGTGTTTAAAAACCCACACCAAGAAACAATATTTTGATACTAAGAAGAAAAAAATCTTGTCGACATAAAACCTGAAAAGACTTTATAGATGTATTTGATATACAATAAATGTCTGTGTGCCAAAATCTTAAGTTGTTACATAATGATATACCCAGCATCATAGATTAAAACATTCCATTATTCAGATATTCTCCATTAATGCATTTTAATACAAGACAATTCATTACAATAACTTAAAATTAATGCCCATAAATAAGTAGGATTAAATTGAATTAATTCATAATTCAAAAAAAATATAGATTACAAAATCCATCACTGTCATATAATTTTGATGACTTCATTTAGAAGAAATATCGTGGCCGACACTCCCGTCGAATTCTAGAAATTAGGTTTAATGGTTACAGCTAATATCTAATATTTCTTATATTTAGCAAACACATCTTGAGATTGCTACTCTATCATGTGCTTTAATTACATTTACTCCATTTTGATGTAAAATGGAATTGGAAATCTGACAAGCATGGTAAAGAAAAGATAAATTACGCTAACAATTTCTTATTTTGGGTTGTTTCGTTTGACTTAAAGTATTAGTCTGAATAGAATGCAAAGAAAATTGCCAAAAGTCAGTGATGCAAAATCGTGTTGATGTTAATGGGATGTCTCCAAAGAATAACCTCATAAATCTCAGCAATTTTTGATGCTGGCAATCAAAAAGATGACCCTGATCATTGGCGATAACTCAAGAATCAGCATAGAGTCAGTACCCCAAAGAGTAATCTACAAAATAATTACAGATTAATTGTTTCTGGGCCACATATTTCAAACATCCATAATATTTATGTAAGATTGGGAAGTGCATTGGAATCATTACATCAACAGGATAACATTAATTTCAGTTTTAAATATTCACTCTGGGAATCGTGTCCCAATCTTATTGATAAATTGCTATTAATGCTCTGTCTGAGAAAATTACATACAATCAATGCAATTTTTTTTCCTCTTATTTTGGTTGAACTCACATTATAGACCTCGTCAATTTCGCCCTGCAAATGTGTATCTGGTCTTTATCATAATGGAAAAACACAAGTGACATCGATAACTAATTTGTAATTAGTGGGACAATTGCTGCCTTGATTTGGAAGCCAGTTTGTTATTCTTTATTCAGAAGCAAAGAAATTAGATCTAGATTAAGATTAATCTAACGCTATACAACAGGTCTACTAGGAATAATAACTTTTGACGCCAAAGTCTAACCCTTCTCCTGATCAGTAAAAATAAAAGATCTGAGATGTGTTGTATAATTTGTTATATATTTTCTGTCTGTTTTTTATTGTCGTTTTGATTTAAGTCAATATATGCTTGTGATAAATTATGATTTCTTCACCAGATATGTACTGTATTTTTATAATGGGAATAATAATGAAGCTGTAGTAACTGTTTTAAATTACCTTTCAAGTGTCCTGATAGAAAAACAAAATAGATCTACTCAATTCTGTATGTAAATTAAACAACTGATATTGGCTAATTCTGCGTAAATTGTATTCAAATATATTCTATGTATATCATGTGTATAGTCTCAACTTAAGTTTTATATATTACATTAATATTTTCCATTAAACAGCAAAACTTTAAACTTTTCCAACATGAATGTAGTGTTAGTAAAGTAAAACAAAAATATTTAACATGAAGTATATGTGATAAATGATTGAAAAAAAATAAATCTCCATAAGTAAGAGGTTTCTTTAAGAGCTTACCTAATTTGTTAGCAACATCAGTAATGGTGTCTAAAGCTGATGGTATATGACTTTCATCTATGACCATGACCTCTATCTCTCCAACTTGAAAACCAAAGTCTGTAAGGTCAAGGTCAATTGTACAATCAGGAAGACCATAGGACTTTCTAGTAGTAGTAAAAACTGCAAATTCTACAAGCTCTAGTCTTTTTAATAAATCTGGTAAACACAAACTTTGAAGAGAAGGGTCCATTTTAAAATGCTTTACAAGAAACTGAGCAATATCTTTTTCATTTGAGATTTCATTATATTGAGTAGGTAATCCAGCCTTTTCAGATAACTGTCTACCAAGTTTGAGTTCCCAGGTTTCATTTCGTTGACGAAGCCAAGCATCCGCCAGAGTTAGAGAATAACTATCATTGTCATAATATCTATCAGTAAATATCCATTCTTTAAGCAATGTTGCTTCTAATTTTATTAGTTTGTCCAAACTCTCTGATGTGACTTTGAATTTACGTTCAATTTCTATTGTTGGTACAGGTGGTACTGTTTCTAACTCATCTTTGGCTGTTACTTTTCTCATTCCCTGTTTAACAGTCTTGCCCATCTCAGTTACAACTTCCTGTTGTTGATACATCACTTCCTGCTTCTGTTCAGCACCCTCTACAACAATTCCATCTTGCTGATCTTGGCTAAATTCAGAACTAAAGTGAATTATAACATTTTCTTCATCTTCCTCAAGTATCAGATTTTCATTAGTTGCCTCCATTGATGAACCTTTACAAGGCTGTTCTTCAGAGGATGTAGCTCTCTTCTCATCTACACTTTCAACTTTTATATTAGTATTATTTACTATCTGTTCTGTAGATGTAGTAGGCACAGCTTGTATTCTATCTTCTTTAATATTCAAATCCTGTGTAGAATCAACAGATGTTTCTAGTATATAAGCACCTGCCTCCAAGCTTCCATAATGCTGAATTGCTTCAGGTAAAGTTTTGTCTACCTTTGAGCTGGCTGTTATCTGATTTATAGAGTTGTACATTTCAAATCTATCACTATTAAACAACTTCACATCATCTGTTGCCACCACAGTTTTATTTTTGTCATTAATTTCTCTTTTTGAATCCATGTAATACATCTCTTTAGTTTTATCTAATAACTGGGATGAAATTCTCTCAGTTTCACCATTTTTGTCACTAAAAGCTACATCCACTTTACTTTCATATATCTTATTCCGTCTACTCTGATCCTCATACCACTGGAATGACGCATCAGAATTTTTGTTTTTCCTACCCTCCATATCAATTTTTAAATCCTGCCCTTGATTCAAATCAAAGGGGAGATAAGTTTCCTGTCGATCTATAAAAGTCTCTGTACTATTGTTTTCCTGCTGCTCTATAATTTGTAAAACAGAATTATTGTCCTCAACACTCTTTTCTATTTGCTCTTGTTTTTCTTTTCCTATTTTACTTAAGCCTTGATCTGTCACATTGCCATT
Source organism: Tegillarca granosa (assembly GCA_029721355.1). Lineage (NCBI taxonomy): Eukaryota > Metazoa > Mollusca > Bivalvia > Arcoida > Arcidae > Tegillarca > Tegillarca granosa. Next base: position 4,639,524 of record CM056603.1, read on the forward strand.
GAAATCTTCTTCCACTGTTTCATTTGGTGTCTTTTTAGTAAGATTCAATTTCTCCCTATCAGGACTCGTAAGTTTCTCTTCAACTCTGTCTACAAATGAAAGATTTAGACTCATCTGCTCTCCTTCTGTATTACTCATGGTGGAGATGGAAATCTGAAATATATATATTAGTCTCAATTAATATAAAATTATAAAATTGGTGGTAATTTGCAGTAATTATTTTGATCTGTAAATCATGTATAGAAATATATAATGTTAATGTAAAGCTATCTCAAGTTCACAGTTTAAATACAATTTTGACAGTCTGTTTTGACATTTGGTTTTAAACCTTACCCAACAGGCCCCCTCTTATCTGTTCTCTGTTTCTGTAGAGGAAAATGAGTTCTCTGAGCTCACCTCTCATGCACGACATGTAATATTGTATTTTACTACATTTATCTTGTCATCTTATAAGTGGGGGCCTCGATGGCCAAGTGTTCTAAAGCGCGCGCTTATGGATCACAGTGCCTCTCACCGCCTGGGTTCGAATCTCACTCGGGACAGATCCTAGTGTGAGAAAGTTTGTCAGTTCGCTTGCCGAAGGTCGGTGGTTTTCTCCGGGCATTCCGGTGCCCTCCATCATCCCAGAACTGACCGCCTCGAAATAAGTGAAAGAATCTTGACTGGGGCGTAAAACATCATTACTCCACTCCACTCATCTTCTAAGATTTAATAACAGTAATGGTAAAGATTTAATAACAGTAATGGTAAAGAATATTTCACTTATGTCGGGATATCACTAGCTTTAGGTGAAGTGAAAGACATTTTCATCTTTGCAGTGCACGTAACTTCTTTAGCATGCCAGTATTTCCATACAAAGAGTTTTATCTTTGCAGTGCATGTAACTTCCTTAGCATGCTAATATTTCCATACACAGAGTTTTATCTTTGCAGTGCATGTAACTTCTTTAGCATGCCATTATTTCATACACAGAGTCCTTGATCAAAGAACAGTCAATAATTACCATTTTTTTTTGTCTCAGTAAGTATGAAGACCAGGCCCCAGTTTCACAATCATTCACTTAGCTGAGTGTACACTCAACTCAAATATATCCCATTTTTCTCTCATCAATATTTTAAAAATTTTAAGTTTTATGAGACAATGTTTTGTTTTGTTCAACAATTCTATACTAAACAATTTCAATATTACATAAGATATTCAATTTTAACTGTGTAATGTCTTAGAAATTGACATTGAAATATTCCCGAATATGAGTTGAGTGTACACTCAGTTGAGTGAATGATTGTGAAACTGGGGCCAGACCTTCAAAATAAGAAACTGTGCTATTCATAAAATTGGAAGGGGGCTTGTAATAAAAAAAAATTACTATTCTATTGAAAAATGAACACTTTAATTTGAAATATCCTATTATAACAACTACTGCAGTAGCTCAGTTGGTAGAGTGCTCGCTCCGTAAGTAGAAGGTCGTGGGTTTAAACCCCTGCCGGGTCTGACCCAAGACTTGAAAGTGGGTAGTGACTGTTCTTTCGCCAAGCACTCGGCATTACGAAATGAAAGTCACAGTTCTTTTGGATGGGAACTTAAAATAAACAAGGTCCCATGTCATGGCAGGCATGGCACGATAAAGAACCCTGCTGTATAATGCCATCAGTGCAACGCACAGGCAAAATTTCTGCACTTTCGCCTATAGCTGGTGACGTCTCAATATAAGTAAAATATTCTTGACTGGGACATTAAACACCATTACTGAACTCAATTCTTATTATAACAATTATGAGCAGAGGTGAGTACAGCCATTACTTTGCTTTTAAAGTAAGTTCATAAAAGCTTTCCACATTATTTTGAGTTTTGTAATCAATCTTGTACAAATAATATCTTTTCCACAAAAAGAGTTGTCAAGATACTACTATACTTTTGATTCTTCTTAAAAGATTACATTCCCTATTTGATTTCAATACTGTATTTTGCAAACTTTCTAATCTTTAATTAAGATGCTTTTATAAAAGGCACCATCCACAATTTCTATTATATAAATATATATCATGGTTAATAATACTGGTATCTCTACATTAAGAACAGACAATTTGTGGACCATTTAAGTACTTTGATGTTCTAATTTTCTTTAAGAACAGACAATTTATGGACCATTTTAGTACTTTGATGTTCTAATTTTCATTAAGGACAGACAACTTGTGGACCATTTTAGTACTTTGATGTTCTAATTTTCTTTAAGAACAGACAATTTGTGGACCATTTTAGTACTTTGATGTTATAATTTTCTTTAAGAACAGACAATTTGTGGACCATTTTAGTACTTTGATGTTATAATTTTCTTTAAGAACAGACAATTTGTGGACCATTTTAGTACTTTGATGTTATAATTTTCATTAAGGTCAGACAACTTGTGGATCATTTTAGTACTTTGATGTTATAATTTTCATTAAGGTCAGACAACTTGTGGACTATTTTAGTACTTTGATGTTACAATTTTCATTAAGGTCAGACAACTTGTGGACTATTTTAGTACTTTGATGTTATAATTTTCATTAAGGACAGACAACTTGTGGACCATTTTAGTACTTTGATGTTATAATTTTCATTAAGGTCAGACAATTTGTGGACCATTTTAGTACTTTTATGTTATAATTTGCATTAAGGACAGACAACTTGTAGACCATTTTAGTACTTTGATGTTATAATTTTCATTAAGGACAGACAACTTGTGGACCATTTTAGTACTTTGTTGTTATAATTTTCATTAAGGTCATGCAGACAACTTGTGGACCATTTTAGTACTTTGATGATATAATTTTCATTAAGGACAGACAACTTGTGGACCATTTTAGTACTTTGTTGTTATAATTTTCATTAAGGTCATGCAGACAACTTGTGGACCATTTTAGTACTTTGATGATATAATTTTCATTAAGGACAGACAACTTGTGGACCATTTTAGTACTTTGTTGTTATAATTTTCATTAAGGTCATGCAGACAACTTGTGGACCATTTTAGTACTTTGTTGTTATAATTTTCATTAAGGTCATGCAGACAACTTGTGGACCATTTTAGTACTTTGTTGTTATAATTTTCATTGAGTACTTTGATGTTATAATTTTCATTAAGGACAGACAACTTGTAGACTATTTTAGTACTTTGATGCTATAATTTTCATTAAGGACAGACAACTTGTAGACTATTTTAGTACTTTGATGCTATAATTTTCATTAAGGTCAGACAACTTGTGGACCATTTTAGTACTTTGTTGTTATAATTTTCATTAAGGTCATGCAGACAACTTGTGGACCATTTTAGTACTTTGATGATATAATTTTCATTAAGGACAGACAACTTGTGGACCATTTTAGTACTTTGTTGTTATAATTTTCATTGAGTACTTTGATGTTATAATTTTCATAAAGGACAGACAACTTGTAGACTATTTTAGTACTTTGATGCTATAATTTTCATTAAGGACAGACAACTTGTGGACCATTTTAGTACTTTGATGTTATAATTTTCATTAAGGACAGACAACTTGTGGACCATTTTAGTACTATGATGTTCTAATTTTCTTTAAGAACAGACAATTTGTGGACCATTTTAGTACTTTGATGTTTGATGTTCTAATTTTCTTTAAGAACAGACAATTTGTGGACCATTTTAGTACTTTGATGTTCTAATTTTCATTAAGAACAGACAATTTGTAGACCATTTTAGTACTTTGATGTTCTAATTTTCATTAAGGACAGACAACTTGTGGACCATTTTAGTACTTTGATGTTCTAATTTTCTTTAAGAACAGACAATTTGTAGACCATTTTAGTACTTTGATGTTCTAATTTTCATTAAGGACAGACAACTTGTGGACCATTTTAGTACTTTGATTTTCTTATTTTCTTTAAGAACAGACAATTGTGGACCATTTTAGTACTTTGATGTTCTAATTTTCTTTAAGAACAGACAATTTGTGGACCATTTTAGTACTTTGATGATATAATTTTCATTAAGGACAGACAACTTGTGGACCATTTTAGTACTTTGTTGTTATAATTTTCATTGAGTACTTTGATGTTATAATTTTCATAAAGGACAGACAACTTGTAGACTATTTTAGTACTTTGATGCTATAATTTTCATTAAGGACAGACAACTTGTGGACCATTTTAGTACTTTGATGTTATAATTTTCATTAAGGACAGACAACTTGTGGACCATTTTAGTACTTTGATGTTCTAATTTTCTTTTAGAACAGACAATTTGTGGACCATTTTAGTACTTTGATGTTTGATGTTCTAATTTTCTTTAAGAACAGACAATTTGTGGACCATTTTAGTACTTTGATGTTCTAATTTTCATTAAGAACAGACAATTTGTAGACCATTTTAGTACTTTGATGTTCTAATTTTCATTAAGGACAGACAACTTGTGGACCATTTTAGTACTTTGATGTTCTAATTTTCTTTAAGAACAGACAATTTGTAGACCATTTTAGTACTTTGATGTTCTAATTTTCATTAAGGACAGACAACTTGTGGACCATTTTAGTACTTTGATTTTCTTATTTTCTTTAAGAACAGACAATTGTGGACCATTTTAGTACTTTGATGTTCTAATTTTCTTTAAGAACAGACAATTTGTGGACCATTTTAGTACTTTGATGTTCTAATTTTTTATTAAGGACAGACAACTTGTGGACCATTTTAGTACTTTGTTGTTATAATTTTCATTAAGGTCAGACAATTTGTGGATCATTTTATTACTTTGATGTTATAATTTTCATTAAGGTCAGACAATTTGTGGATCATTTTAGTACTTTGATGTTATAATTTTCATTGAGGTCAGACAATTTGTGGACCATTTGAGTACTTTGTTGTTATAATTTTCATTAAGGTCAGACAATTTGTGGACCATTTTAGTACTTTGATGTTATAATTTTCATTAAGGACAGACAATTTGTGGACCATTTTATTACTTTGATGTTATAATTTTCATTAAGGTCAGATAATTTGTGGATCATTTTAGTACTTTGATGTTATAATTTTCATTGAGGTCAGACAATTTGTGGACCATTTGAGTACTTTGATGTTATAATTTTCATTAAGGTCAGACAATTTGTGGACCATTTTAGTACTTTGATGTTATAATTTTCTTTAAGGACAGACAATTTGTGGATCATTTTAGTACTTTGATGTTCTAATTTTCATTAAGGACAGACAACTTGTGGACCATTTTAGTACTTTGTTGTTATAATTTTCATTAAGGACAGACAACTTGTGGACCATTTTAGTACTTTGATGTTATAATTTTCATGCAAACTGAAGAACACAATCCATTATTATAATATTTATTTGTATATAGAATGTTTTTTGCTGCTAGCAAATTTTCAGATGACCTTACTATGTTTATTATGTACTTTTATTGCAGAAACCATTGATAAGGACTTTTATAAACTCTATAATATCAGGTCTAATAATTTGTAAAAATTTATATAACAAAATACTTCTGATACATTACAAGGACACCTAGACATCTATAATACGGTAAGTACATATGTACTGACTTATTTGTCCCTTTTTACATTGTCAATGGTGGTTTATCATGAATGTTCAATAGATGACAACTGACATCACTGCCATTAACAAAACAGTAATGTAAATTTACAGGCTACCCACAATACATCTCTCCCTACAGGTTACCCACAATACACCTCTCTACAAGTTACCCACAATACTTCTATCTAACTAATAATTTCTCATTATTTATATATTTTAAAAATTTTATTTTTAATTTGACAGGGATTAAGAAATATCTGCATTTTGGTATATTTATGTAAAAGAAATTCAATATTAAAGTTTGAAACAAATGTCTGAAAAATTGTAAAAGGCCAAGCTTTTTGTAATGATGAAAGAAATAAAGATGATTATAAAGAGGCGCGCTTCATGGATTAAAAATGTAATATTATTGAAGACAGTAAACAAATTGAGAATGAACAAAATACATGTTCTTAGACACATAATTAAATCAAAGTCAAATCTAAATTTCTTCCTTTAAAGAAAAAGGAGCAACACGAAACATCAATTTAAACGAAAATTTGTGAAAACTTGAGCAATTAATGTTATACATGATGATTTGAAAATTTTAAAGACATTAGTTAAAGAATTCTAAATTTAGAAGTATATGTCTGACTTGTATTGATTTTTAATAACCTTAGTGGTATGGTTTGTACTTTGTCATGAATAACCAGGTTAAAACATATGAAAACATAGATTTGACTACAATATCATCATGATCCATAGCAGCAGCAGCAGTACCAACAGCATTAGACAAAGCGTAATCAATAATCATACAAACTTACCACATAAAAGACAATTATTATACTGACTTTTTAGCATGTAATACAATAATAACAATTTTATATCCCTTTAACAGCTACAGCAGCAAACCACCTTATAAAGACTTTTATAACATTAGTCAAAATATTATACAATTTATGTTGGTTTTTTATTGTTTTTTACTGTTTGGTTACCAGGGAGAATGATGCATGTTTCAGAGTTTTAAGTCAAATTCCCATAAAAACAATAATTATTGTCATTATTATGATTTTACCATGAATTTGAGGATAAGGTGTTGCATCATAAATATTTATAGTTATGGTTAAGGTGCTTTGATAAAATTGTCTGAATGTAGACTGCATGTGAAATCTAAAACTTATTTTTAAGCCCAGCTGCACAGAAGATATTAAAAGTTAATTATTAATTCAATTATAATTAAAGGGAAACACTACATGATTTACTAATTATAACTTAAATCAAAATTAATAACTGCCAGGGTCCAAGTTATATTAATGAAGGCTAACCTTCCCGATTCTGATAATTATAAATAAAAGCTATACTGCCTTGTTCTAAGTTTTATAAATGAAGATAAAACTGCCCTGGCATGGACTATAAAAATGAGAACAATACTTCTCAGGTCTGAGCTATAAAAATAAAGACAAAACTGCCCAGGTTTGAGCTATATAAAGACAAAACTGCCCAGGTCTGAGCTATATAAATGAAGACAAACTGCCCAGGTCTGAGCTATATAAATGAAGACAAACTGCCCAGGTCTGAGCTATATAACTGAAGACAAAACTGCCAAGGTCTGAGCTATATAACTGAAGACAAAACTGCCCAGGTCTGAGCTATATAACTGAAAACAAAACTGCCCAGGTCTGAGCTATATAACTGAAGACAAAACTGCCAAGGTCTGAGCTATATAAATGAAAACAAAACTGCCCAGGTCTGAGCTATATAAAAGAAGACAAACCTGCCTGGGCATGGGCCATACAAATGAAGGATAACACCAATAATAACAAACATTTAGAAATCTTCTCCATTATTATCATTTTATTTGTCATTGTATCATTTGAAATGCCAATTAATTTATTTGTTTTGGTATTGCTGTTAGAAATGGAGAGGAATAGTAGTATTTGCCAGTCAAGATTCTCTAACAAATACCATGGTAGTTAAGTTCTGAGATGGTGGAGGAAACAAAGATTCCTAGACCAAACTTCTGGCAAGCAATCGGTACAAACTTCCTTATAAATATTTCTAACTTTATTACAAATATTCAACTTTAACTGATGTTATAAACATTTGAAATACCAGGTTTGTGCACAACTGTTCTGTAATGATATAGATGTTTTAAATGTGGAAAGTAAAAACTAATTTTAAGCATCAATACCAAAACCAGTATTGACTATTGTATTTTAAACAAGTTTGTTGTTAAATTTTGGAATTAAGAAAATAAGTTTAATGTATAAGATTTTGTCCATTATGACCTGAGAAAGTCTGGCTATTTAAGGAATGTTCACACATGTTACAAGACAATGGATGATACTACAACCAGACATCTGCAGCAACTTAATAGGTATGGAAGTAATTAGTCTACCAATGAAGACAAATTATATCCTTTTTTGTAATCAAGAAACTCCTTATATTACATATTACTGTGAAAAGCACCGAGGTAAATTATTAAAATCATCACAGGAATTTTTCTCAAAAATACTTTTAACCTTGTGAAAAATATTCCCAAGTTACAAAAGTAAATTATAAAATAAAACTCTAGAGACCAGAATTAAGGAAAAACACAGACAAATAATTTGACATAAATTAGTATGGTGAATGTGTTTTATGGAGTTTAAACTGTATATTAGGCATAATAATAAGTCATCCATAAAACTAATCATATAAATGGATTTTTGAAATTTTCTTTTTCTTTTCTATCAAAAATTTATATTCATCTGTTAAGTTAATGTTCAAGTGCCAAATAATTGGTGTACTAATTAGAAATTTATATCTATAAAGTGATAAAAATTGTACCCAAATGTCAAATAAAAACAGAAAATCTTTAGAAAAAATGTTTCCATAAAACCTAATTCTAATAAATTAAAATTTGCATTCTTTTTAGATTAATATATATGGGATTTAAATTACATTCACAGAAAAATGTGTATTTTAAAGTGAATCTAATTCTCTTGTTGTTTGATACTTAAGATGAAGGGTACAATATATTTTTTAAAAACAACATAATTCAACCAACAGCACTTTATAGTCAATTATAATAGTTATAAAAAAAACAGTGTATTTATTTTATTTTAGCATTCTGAAAGTTACAATTTCCTGGTATAGATAGGTTGGTGTCACTGAAGTCAAGATTTTAACCTGTATATTAAGGTTATTAGCTCTAAAATGGTGAAGAAAACCTGAGTTTTGGGGGGAAAACAAATAATCTCTGTTATAGTTAAAGTGTGACTTTTTTTTAAAAAGTCCAAAAAAAAAAAAAAAAAAAAAAAAGTAACACCTATGTCTCGCCTTATGGCGATGCCAGGCTCAACAAAAAAAAAATATAATAATAAATATAAATAATAAATAAATAAATAATGTAAAAAATTATGAACATGTTTTGTGATTATATATAAGATCTATCTGGTATTCTTATGTCAAAGATCCAGGAGACAACAGCAACATCAGCATTTAAAAAAAAAGCAGGATATTTCTAGTTAAAGGGTATATGACACAAAGCTGGCTGTTTAAAGCTCTGTTGGCTTTATTTCAAAATGTAATTAACACCATACAAATTTTTATTAAAAATTGTTTGGGTTTTATTGATTATTATAAATGCAGTTTGTCTTGACAAATTATTATTTTTTTATAAGCAGCATACCGCACAAAAATACTTCCGTAATAGCTGGTTGTCAAGTGGCCTATTTATGTGGTTAATGAATGCTTACCTGGTGGAACTCTTTTTTATTGGAAGATTGTAACATATAAATAGGTGAACACAACACTTCAGGGAACTGGCAAAATGGATAGTATTACATAATTTAATTTAGGGAAAAAATGACAAAGTTAATTAAAAGAGATTTAAGATCAGGCTAGTAAAAATCACATCATAATTTGTCTTGTAAAAGTTAATTACATTTTTTTCTATATCAATGCTCCATTGGAGTTATATGGTAGTTACTACATACAAATTTGTCCATATTTTTGTCTGTTCATAGTCAACAGATATATAATCTGTAGTTGTAATATTTCTGTTTATGTTTTATGGGGTACTTTTTGTTGTACTATGATATATTCTTGGTTATTTTAACTTCATATAAGTACTGTCAGTACCAGTAAAATCTTAAGTGATGCACATACTTTTCTAATACAATATTAAGCAGCAAATAACAGTCTTTGAATATGCTGGATCTACTTTATGGTGTTTTACTTTTTGTTAAGGACAATTTTTTTTTTTTTTTTTTGCAGAATGATAATGATGGTGAGAATATTGTGTATTTAGATTAATAATCATTCCATCCTTGGTGAAATTACTATAATTCATACTACCCTGGTGAAATTGTTAAAAATCATACTATCTTGGCGAAATTCTTAAAATTCATACTACCCTGGTGAAATTACTGTAATTCATACTACCCAGGTGAAATTACTATAAATCATACAATCCTGGTGAAATTACTATAATTCATACTACCCTGGTGAAATTACTATAAATCATACAATCCTGGTGAAATTACTATAATTCATACTATCCTGGTGAAATTACTACAAATCATACAATCCTGGTGAAATTACTATAAATCATACAATCCTGGTGAAATTACTATATTTCATACTACCCTCGTGAAATTACTATAAATCATACAATCCTGGTGAAATTACTATAATTCATACTATCCTGGTGAAATTACTACAAATCATACAATCCTGGTGAAATTACTAGTAAATCATACAATCCTGGTGAAATTACTATTATTCATACTATCCTGGTGAAATAACTTTAATTAATACTACCCTGGTGAAATAACTATAATTCATACTACCCTGGTGAAATTGCTATAATTCATACTACCCTGGTGAAATGACTATAAATCATACACTTTATTTACAACTGTAAATTTGTTGGTTGGTTGATATTGTTTTACACCACATCAATAATTTTTCAGCTATCTGTTACCAGACAATTATTTTTAAATCTTGAGGATTAATCTTCTACAAGTTCATGTGGTGTATGAGTGTGCAAGTGTTTCTGATCTGCATTGTTCTAGTGCACACGGTGACCTATAGAGTGCTAGTACACAGGCCCACAATGTCACAGATAAACAAAGCAGACCAAAGCTGTTTATTATTCTGGTACTGAGCCAACCAACACCTATCTTACTTGCTTTTGGCCAAAATTGGTGATATATCTACATTGAAGGCTAATTGCCTTATGTAGTTGGCCCCTATTATGAGTTGTTGACTGTCAATAAAAAACTTGTTATTTCTATCTAAAAGACAATTATGATTATTAAGTACACAAAACCACATTACCAGTAATTTAATTATGTCCTTGATCAAAAGTAAGCTAAAGAAGGTAGCCAGCAAAGAATATTATATTACACCACTTTTACAAGTATGGAAAGAAAATATATGTGTATGTGTGCAGTAGAAATCATATATATATATAGCATTTTTTTTGTTTTAAGTAATAACAAAATACCATGATCTAATATACATTAATAAAAATACAGAAATTCTGTTAAAGCCATTGTTCAATTTAACTTTATCAAAACATACCCAACAAAACTTAATTTTCAATTATTACTTCTTCATTAAATTTAAAAAAAAATGTAAATCAAAATTATTCTTGCACATATGAAAAATTATCAATGAATAAAAGCAATGAATGTTTATATATACCTTAGTATACATACCATTATAAAACAATATCAGGTAACCTTGTAAAAATGGTGCTACACAAGAATGGAAAAGGATACAAATTAATCGATCAAGGTGACCTTATAATTATAAAAATACATTCAGAAGATACACAGAAAGAATTGATTGATTTATAATACAAGATTTAATAGTTTAGTGTGCAGCAACTACAACATCAACTATAAGTAACTGCACACCTGTAAAACTCAGGTAAAAAACCTGGCTTATCTCCCTTACACCAATAAACTTACAATGATGAAAAGTCTCAGGTATGACCAATCTCATGAAGGAACTAAAAAAACACATTGACAAATGCTACTAAATCATTTTTCAAATTGAAACATTTGATCAATTTTAAACTAATGTTCTACTGTTTTTATCTAACAAACTTTTACAATCTGTTTTTTATTTTTTATTTTTTTGAGATTGAATCCATCCATTTCCGTTTCTCATTAAAAAAAAAGTTCATGTTTATAAAACAAAGACATTTGTGATTAAGTTAATCTAAGTACAACACAACATTAATATGATTTTGGCAGTTTATGAAACAAATGTTTAAATTTAGAGATAATTTTGAGGGTTTATTTATAGCTAATTGCAAAGGTAATGATAAAATATTATCAAAGGTAAACATATCTTGTGGGGTTTACCTGAGAATGCAATTAAATACCTGATCAGACACCTTGATAAAATATCTTTTAACATTTTACCAAGATATAATTATACCATCTTAGTCATTTTTATCAAAACAGCATCCTGTTGTGTATAATTAAAATCACATTACAGGTAATATTGTCAACTTACAACATGACCTACATTTTTAATTAAAATTTAGAACTTAAGTTTACTTATTTTACAAACAAACACCAAACTTGTTATATAAAAAAGTAAAATTAAGTTGGTTAGACTATACATGTGCAAAGAGAGAGAGAGAGAGAGAGAGAGAGAGAGAGAGAGAGAGAGAGAGAGAGAGAGAGAGGAGAATGGTAGTATTTGCTTATGTTGTAACTCACTTACATGGTAAGGTCTACCTGATGAGTTAAATGGTGAATACAACTTACACTTGGGTCTAATTCATGAAATCCATTTAACAAATAAAATAATGGACCTAGTACTTAGATCCCTACCTTTTAGAATCGTATACTACATCCCAGAGTGGACAAACCAAAAATGAATCCCTGAATAGACAAACTAAGAACTTACGTCTCTATTTATGGACAAATTAGGAACTTGATTCATTACTTAAGAGAGTCTAGTACTACATCCCAGAACTAAGGTCTCTACTTCATAAAGTCTAATACTACCATACATCACATAATAGACATTGCTGTAGAAGTATGTGCACTGCTAAAAAGCAATCTCACAAAATCATGGCACCGATAGATGACCAGACTCGTCAACAAAATCAACAATGCTTCAGAGGTTGTTGTTCTTGTTGTTTAATGTTGCACAAGCAATTTTCAGCTATTTGTAGTGAGAGCAAGGTATTAATTTTAATAGATTAATATAAGAACAAGGTCATGTATGCTTAAGATGTGTGTGTATTATGGTCTGTTGTATACTAGCACACACTTGAGGCAATTTTTTGGTAATGTGCTAGCTCACTGAGTCATTATGCCACACACAAGCATACAACTCCCCCTGTCTATTATTCTGGCACTGGGTGAACCATTTAATACACTGTCTTTGTAATCCTGTATCCCAGGGAGGGAAGTAGTATCGTAAATTTTAAAGACCTATGTACAACCTGGTCAGGTATCAAACCCATGATCTCCTTCTCTCAAGGCAGATATATATATTTACTCTACTAATGAGTCACCAAGGCCATTGCCTCAGAGGTACTCCTGAAGAGCAATCTCACAAACTCTTGGCACCAGTATATTAAATGGGTGACAGCTGAAAGTTGTTCTCCATTTTTTAGAGGATACCAAATATTTTTATGTTTGATTGTTGAGATAGTTGTTGTTTCCACTGTTGAAGAACTGTGTCAACATGATCACACAATCAAATTTTGTTAAACAAATAATTTCCAATGATCTGTTTGGTAATTTTCTGATATTCAAGATCACTAAACTCTTGACACAATTTCATTAAAAATCATGTTATAAATGGCCACTGCCATGTTATTAAATTCTGTGGTTATGGTTCATCTGGACATAGATACACACCCTTATCTTATTGTTTTTAGTATTTATACACTAATTAATCTAACTTTCAGTTTGCCAATAAATAAATTACCCATTATTGCTTGAATAAAAATTTTCTTTTAATTCAAAGCCAAAATTTTGAAAATTTATTATTCTTTAAAAGTGCATATGGTATATCATATTAAGAGTGTATAAAATATGTTATCATAGTAACCACATAAAAACTTGCCAAAAATTATGATTAAGTATAATAAGTAAAATAATGAACATCCTGTAGTAGATAAAAGATTGACTTTAAAGAAATTGATATGAGAAATACATATGTTAATTTTAAATGCCTTTGAAGTTAATATGACTTATCAATGATATATGTATTAATGAGGAGGTTGCTACTATACTGAACACCAAGTGAGAAAGTTTTCTACCAAACAGAAAGATAATCTGACTGGTTATAAGTGTATAAATTAATCAGGGAATATGAAAACTGGCCTTGATCCTCATCAGGTCATTTGAACATTCACAAATCTACTTCTGATCATGTAGAAATATTTCACGCCTCTTAATTTCACCAAATGTATGAAATATCAGGAGAATTGATAAAAATAACTTTTTGATTACAATAACAAAATGTTGATGATGTTAAAAAAAATAAGGGTGATGGAATGTAATCAAACTATAGAAAGCGAGAACCTGTTAAGGTGATTAAATGGAGAGATGATCTTTATGAAGAATAAAGCCTGAGTATTAATTAAAATAGGAAAACATTGGTGGTCTAAACTTCTGCTGCTGTAACTGATAGTCAGCCATAATTCTTAATCATCAACAAAATTTACCCACTTTAACAAGATCTGGTTTTCATATCTTAAAATCTAATGATCAAGAGAGGTCAGACAAAATAACAAAAAATCTATAAATGATCACAATAGATATGCTGTCTAAAAATCTATAAATGATCACAATAGATATGCTGTCTAAAAATCTATAAATGATCACAATAGATATGCTGTCTAAAAATCTATAAATGATCACAATAGATATGCTGTCTAAAAATCTATAAATGATCACAATATAAATGCTGTCGAAAAATCTATAAATGATCACAATAGATATGCTGTCGAAAATCTATAAATGATCACAATAGATATGCTGTCAGCAGACCTATTTTAAAACTGTTGTTCTGCTTTAAATCTGTTACTTAAATATCTGAAAAGCTCTAAATTCTACACTCTAAATCTTTCTATTAATTACCTCAAACATTTCCACAAGGGAAATTATTTTTTTAATGAAAATTTTCTGTTATTATCAACTATTGTAAAAACAATTCAAGGACAAACAAGTAAATTTGTAAGAAGTTTTTCTAGAAATATTTCATTTTGTATACTGTATATCAGTTTGTAGCAACTTTCAATTTTTTGACGTGATAATTTTCTTATTCAATTGAACACAACACTGGCTATATGATTACTTACAACAAACAATCAGAAAGCACTGTAAATGTTTTAGTCTTTATTGGTTACTGGCTAAGACATTACAAACCTAGAAAAGCTAAAATTAAGAATGGGGCCATTATACATTTTGAAACAGAAAGTGATAAATCTGCTTTTCTTTTTTGTTTGTATAAAAAGTCCTAATAAGCCATTAAGGAGAAAACATTTTACTTGTACTTACCACTCTGACCTTAGTTTAAAAGAAAAAGCTTAAAATGACTAATTGAATACAGTCATATTGAAAATTTTTCCAAATTTTAAAATTATTTTAACTTTAGCCCATTGGACAACCTATGATTTTGCTACAAATCTATAGCCATATCCAATGCAAATCAAACTACATGTTATTAATTATCATGCCTCTTAGAATCCTCATTCATTAACGCTAATATTTGGTATATGAAACAAAAGAAAGTTTCATTGTAAACCCAATCACCCACATTCTGACTGAATGTTGCTCTGCAATGTGGTTTGCAATGACATTATTTCAGTCAGCTGTGATTTAAACAAGTTTTATATATCCAATGGGATTAATATAAGACTAAGTCCACAGAAGCATGATAATATAATATTGAACAGTTCTACACTGTGCCTTTTTCAAAATTGTCTTAACAATGCCATACATATAAATAGGGGTAACTTCCACCCCACCCCCCCCACCCCCCAAAAAATAAAAAAAAAAGGAAAAAGAAAGAAAAAAAAGCAATTATATAATACATATAAATGTATTTCAGAAATAACAAGTTAGTTATTGGATATAGAAGAACAAAACTATCTGTTAATTTAAATTAATGATAGAAAACCTGACTGAGTCAGAAATAATCAACAGTTGTTACATATTAAGTACAAAATAAATTATATGATTCCTGTAATGATCATGCTAATACAAAAAACATATTGATTGTTTTTGGAAGTATAAATGACATACAATACTACGCTGACTGACAAAAGTGTATTAATGTAGTTTCCATACAGGTTATCTCCCTTTATCCAGAAAAACACACACACACACACACACACACACACACACACACACACACACACACACACACACCTAAATCCTAAATTACATGTTATATTTGATTAATCTCATTGGCTCAAGACATTGCGAAATAATATATTTTACAAATTTCTGTGAACAATATTTAGTTAATTAGAGTACATGCACTGTTGTAATTTTAGAGTAAATTCTGTTAAATATAGGATTCAAATATATCTATAATATCTCCTGACATAACAAAATAAAATATCTTATGAATCATACAAGTTTATTAATTACATCAGCTATAGAAATTTGATTAAACTATTCGCTATATATATGAGTGGTCATAAACAATTTCAAATTTGGATTTGACATTAATCCATCCATCAGGTTGGGGCTTGAATAAACAAGATAGTTGGAGATTTTAATGGAAAGAAGACTTTTTACCTAATTGAAGTATCTTAACTTAAAACAAAATTGAATTATTATATCATTAAACTGTCTCTATCTATTTTATGTAGAGGAGTTAATTTGGTGTATATTATGTAGGAACTGAATATAACATAAGAGTAAATATAAATTTTTAACACTTCATCTTTACATATCTAATGAAGTATTATCATAAATAATACCTACATACTTCTGTAACCTATGATGTAGTACTTTACTATATTTTGTTTTTCTGGAATTGAAATTTAAATCAAGATTTAAAGCAAATTCTATTTTTTTCTGAACAAAAAAAAATATATATATTAACACCTAATGCAGTGCTAATTAGATAACCAAGTTTACAAAAACAGGTACAAACTTATCAATGTAGAAATGATATTGTATTGAGTACATTTTTGTGTAACCAATCAGAAATATTTCAAAGTTTTTTTTTCTAACAATTTAATGGGGAAGTAAGTTTTAAATTAAACACTAACAGGAAAAAAAAGTTAAACAGTCTAATATGTCTAAACTGGACCCTATATAAACCAACTCTTGTATAAATTGTCTTGTTTATTTCATTCATTCTGTTTGTTAAGAAATTTGTATATATACCAAAACCATGTCTAGAATAATCTAAGCAAATGTTGTCCTGTTGTTGTAGACAGGTTCCAAATACCTGTCTTATTCAAACAAAATCCCTGTTGCTCTTGATGTTTAATGTAGACAGGTTTCAATACCTGTCTAAATTTAGCCATTTTAGTGCATTTGTGTTTGATGTAGACAAATTCTAAAAACCTATCTAAATCTTACCAAATCTTAATTTTTTTGGTATCTGGTGTAGACATTCTAGAAACCCATCAAATCTCAGGGATTTTTGTCTGTTGGAATTTGACAGGTTCCATAGTACCTTTTTAAATTTAAGTGCAATCTTTAGTCTTTTTGGAGTTTGTTGTAGACAGATTGCAAAAAACTTTGTGAAATTTGTGTTCACTCGAGACAGGGTTTACTGTATATTCTGTTCAGATTTTCTAATTTGTTTTTCTCAGAATCTTTTAGTATTAAAACATCACAAGACACTATAATGCCCTCTTTTATATTATTATGCATTATTGATGTGGACTTACACAGGTCTGTGTATAGAGATTAATTCAAAGATTTAATGTTTTAACAACACTCCTTTTATAATTTTAAGTAAACTAAATCTTGTCAACATGCTGTTTTTAAGGACATATGTCATATATTAATTATTTTGGCAAGGTTTAAAGTTCACATTCTTGTTTGAAACTTATACTTCTCTTGGATACCTTCACTTTGTAATATGAATTAATTAGTCTTGGGATAAACCTTATACAAATAAATGATCTTCAATCATCAAGGAAGTTTGGTCAGGCCTTTAATGATATTAAATTGAGGCTATCAACAAGTTACCATTCAGTAGCAACAATATACATATTGATCACACTGGGTTTGCAATAATCGTGCAGTTCAACACAATACAATGCAATCAGCTTAGCACAATCCATTGCAATAAAAACAAACAAGGCTGTATTTCTGCATATAATATATTACCTGCATAAAATAAGTTGTAATAAATGGTGATCAAGGGGTTATAATAAAATAATGATTTAAATGGTAGATCTTAAGTACAAAATACTGACTCAACTGGATTGGACTGTTTGACATTCTTTTTTTTTTTCTTTTCACCCACACATGATATTTTTACTTCTATCTAGGTGACCACTTCTGTTCTGGGATGCTGAATGAAACCAGGATGCTCTTGGAAAATTACCAACCTTTAGCAGATAAGATAATTTACTATTTATCTCCAACTATTGAAAAGAAATTCAGCTCATCATTTAGTCCAAACCAATCAAGTCAATATTTTTACACTTAATAATTTTTTTCACAACCCATTTTAAATACGTAAAGTATCATATGAGCTTTGATCAAATTGAATTTGGTTGCACTGAACTGATTACATTGTGCTGCATCAATTACTACAAGCCATTCCATTTCTTTTCCCACTGGAACATTTTTGAAGATGGACTCTTGTCCCATTCCCCAATACAATACAATACAATTAAAAAAAAAAAAAAAAAAAAAAAAAAAAAAAAAAAAAAAAAAAAAAAAAAACCAAACCAATGTCTTACTTGTCAAGGGTGCAATGAAATGTCAGGAAAATACAGTAGTGCTACAATTTAAATGGGGATAAAGTACTGTAGCTGTTACCATACAAATAATAAAACTCTTTAAGTGTACCAACCTTTGAGTACCTCAATTAGGTTTCCAATATTTGTTTGCTAGACCATTACTATTGATATCAATGATTTACCAAGAAACCTAATCAAACAGGCCATTCAGTCTCACCTTCAGTATTTATGATTGAGTTCAGGTGATAATTGTGTTTTACTTCATGTTTTGTGGAACTGTTTATCTATATCTTATATTTCACGTTAAATGTGCTCTTTAGGATTTTGTGACATACATGACCTGTAACCATTTAAGAACTTACTTTTTGGCACAAAAAATGTTGTACAAAATGTGAGGATATATGTATTTTTATAATTAAAAACTTGAGTGAAAATTTTGCTTTAAATAATAAAAATTTTCAAATTATTTCCAAATATTAATGCAAATGTCAACTTACAACCCAATGACATTGCTAGTCACTGGTATCAAAGACTTGACAATGATTACAACCCAATGACATTGCTAGTCACTGGTATCAAAGGCTTGACAATGATTACAACCCAATGACATTGCTAGTCACTGGTATCAAAGACTTGACAATGATTACAACCCAATGTTATTGCTAGTCACTGGTATCAAAGACTTGACAATGATTACAACCCAATGATATTGCTAGTCACTGGTATCAAAGACTTGACAGTGATTACAACCCAATGACATTGCTAGTCACTGGTATCAAAGACTTGACAATGATTACAACCCAATGACATTGCTAGTCACTGGTATCAAAGACTTGACAATGATTACAACCCAATGACATTGCTAGTCACTGGTATCAAAGACTTGACAATGATTACAACCCAATGACATTGCTAGTCACTGGTATCAAAGACTTGACAATGATTACAACCCAATGACATTGCTAGTCACTGGTATCAAAGACTTGACAATGATTACAACCCAATGACATTGCTAGTCACTGGTATCAAAGACTTGACAATGATTACAACCCAATGACATTGCTAGTCACTGGTATCAAAGACTTGACAATGATTACAACCCAATGACATTGCTAGTCACTGGTATCAAAGACTTGACAATGATTACAACCCAATGTCATTGCTAGTCACTGGTATCAAAGACTTGACAATGATTACAACCCAATGACATTGCTAGTCACTGGTATCAAAGGCTTGACAGTGATTACAACCCAATGTTATTGCTAGTCACTGGTATCAAAGACTTGACAGTGATTACACACAATGACATTGCAAGTCACTGGTATCAAAGACTTGACAGTGATTACAACCCAATGACATTGCTAGTCACTGGTATCAAAGACTTGACAATGATTACAACCCAATGACATTGCTAGTCACTGGTATCAAAGACTTGACAATGATTACAACCCAATGACATTGCTAGTCACTGGTATCAAAGACTTGACAATGATTACAACCCAATGTCATTGCTAGTCACTGGTATCAAAGACTTGACAATGATTACAACCCAATGACATTGCTAGTCACTGGTATCAAAGGCTTGACAGTGATTACAACCCAATGTTATTGCTAGTCACTGGTATCAAAGACTTGACAGTGATTACAACCCAATGTTATTGCTAGTCACTGGTATCAAAGACTTGACAGTGATTACAACCCAATGACATTGCAAGTCACTGGTATCAAAGACTTGACAGTGATTACAACCCAATGACATTGCTTGTCACTGGTATCAAAGACTTGACAATGATTACAACCCAATGACATTGCTAGTCACTGGTATCAAAGACTTGACAATGATTACAACCCAATGACATTGCTAGTCACTGGTATCAAAGACTTGACAATGATTACAACCCAATGACATTGCTAGTCACTGGTATCAAAGACTTGACAATGATTACAACCCAATGACATTGCTAGTCACTGGTATCAAAGACTTGACAATGATTACAACCCAATGTCATTGCTAGTCTCTGGTATCAAAGACTTGACAATGATTACAACCCAATGACATTGCTAATCATTGGTATCAAAGACTTGACAATGATTACAACCCAATGACATTGCTAGTCTCTGGTATCAAAGACTTGACAATGATTACAACCCAATGACATTGCTAGTCACTGGTATCAAAGACTTGACAATGATTACAACCCAATGACATTGCTTGTCACTGGTATCAAAGACTTGACAATGATTACAACCCAATGACATTGCTAGTCACTGGTATCAAAGACTTGACAATGATTACAACCCAATGACATTGCTAGTCACTGGTATCAAAGACTTGACAATGATTACAACCCAATGACATTGCTAGTCACTGGTATCAAAGACTTGACAATGATTACAACCCAATGTTATTGCTAGTCACTGGTATCAAAGACTTGACAATGATTACAACCCAATGTCATTGCTAGTCTCTGGTATCAAAGACTTGACAATGATTACAACCCAATGACATTGCTAATCATTGGTATCAAAGACTTGACAATGATTACAACCCAATGACATTGCTAGTCACTGGTATCAAAGACTTGACAATGATTACAACCCAATGACATTGCTAGTCACTGGTATCAAAGACTTGACAATGATTACAACCCAATGACATTGCTAGTCACTGGTATCAAAGACTTGACAATGATTACAACCCAATGACATTGCTAGTCACTGGTATCAAAGACTTGACAATGATTACAACCCAATGACATTGCTAGTCACTGGTATCAAAGACTTGACAATGATTACAACCCAATGACATTGCTAGTCACTGGTATCAAAGACTTGACAATGATTACAACCCAATGACATTGCTAGTCACTGGTATCAAAGACTTGACAATGATTACAACCCAATGTCATTGCTAGTCACTGGTATCAAAGACTTGACAATGATTACAACCCAATGACATTGCTAGTCACTGGTATCAAAGGCTTGACAGTGATTACAACCCAATGTTATTGCTAGTCACTGGTATCAAAGACTTGACAGTGATTACAACCCAATGTTATTGCTAGTCACTGGTATCAAAGACTTGACAGTGATTACAACCCAATGACATTGCAAGTCACTGGTATCAAAGACTTGACAGTGATTACAACCCAATGACATTGCTTGTCACTGGTATCAAAGACTTGACAATGATTACAACCCAATGACATTGCTAGTCACTGGTATCAAAGACTTGACAATGATTACAACCCAATGACATTGCTAGTCACTGGTATCAAAGACTTGACAATGATTACAACCCAATGACATTGCTAGTCACTGGTATCAAAGACTTGACAATGATTACAACCCAATGACATTGCTAGTCACTGGTATCAAAGACTTGACAATGATTACAACCCAATGTCATTGCTAGTCTCTGGTATCAAAGACTTGACAATGATTACAACCCAATGACATTGCTAATCATTGGTATCAAAGACTTGACAATGATTACAACCCAATGACATTGCTAGTCACTGGTATCAAAGACTTGACAATGATGGGTGTGTTACTGATGCCAAATAGTGCTAAAACAAGAATATGTAAATAGTACCAGAAAAATTCCTCCAGGAATAAAAGTTTGTAAGCAAGACTATATTTTATATATTGACCAATCAGATTTCTTAAATTGTTGAACATTAAGTAATTAGGGGTATAAAAATAAAAATTTAGGATGAAATTCTGTAATTATAATATATAAACCAAATATATTTTCAAAAGGAAAGTAATTGAAGCAAATTTCAGTACAAAATTTAAATGATTAGTAATTCCAATAAATATTTGAAAATTCATAAAAATACGCCATAAGTAATATGTTAAGTATCTGCAGGTGTAAGAAAAGCTAATCAGATAAAAATGATCAAAAACCAAATTATGTAATATTTTACTAGATTTAATTAAAGTAAATACCAACTTTTCTCTAAATTTCTGCTTTATTATTGTTATCTGTGATAACTATCTTTTTGATGTGAAGTTTTAGGCAAATTGTAAGACACCTAAATATTCCTAAATCTATCTTTATCAACAAATATCATCTTTCACTTTTAAGTATCTCCATTTTTCCTTCCAATTAGGGAGTGTCAGAAAATATTTTTTAAAATCAACTTAATTACAGTTTATATTTAAATATTCTTGTGAAGTTTTTCAGTTATCATACGTTTTATTAGGACTTTTATTTTATCAAAATTTATCTAACTTTTAGTTTAATACAAGTATGGTTTTTTTTAATGTGTTACTTCATTATTTCGATATTCATCACAAGTACAGTAACTCAAATTAAGTACTATGTCATCTCTCTACTTCATTAAAGAGTTAATAGATAAATGAATATATAAATGAATGAATGAAGGAAGGAAGGAATGAAAAAATGGTGAATGAATGAATGAATGAAAAATGGTAAATGAATGAATGAATGAAAAAAT
Organism: Tegillarca granosa; assembly: GCA_029721355.1. NCBI lineage: Eukaryota > Metazoa > Mollusca > Bivalvia > Arcoida > Arcidae > Tegillarca > Tegillarca granosa. Next base: position 4,662,429 of record CM056603.1, read on the forward strand.
GGTAAATGAATGAATGAAAAAATTGTGAATGAATGAATGAAAAAAAGGATTAAATGAATGAATGAATGAAAAAAGGATTGAATATATAAATAACAGCAATGTCTACAAAAGATACAAGCCATAATTAGTGTAAAATACATACTTCTTAGAGTAAAGGTGTGTGGTAACATGGCCATGGTAACAGAAAAAAATCTACCTAAAAACATCTTGATTAGTGAAAGTTTAATGATGAAAATTGTTCTGTTTCATAAAGGTGTTGGTAATAAGTTTGTTTTTGCAATGAGTAAAATGTTATAAAATACTTTTAATTTGATAATACCCTGGTAATTATTTATAGGTAAGTTCTTTTGATTTTTTTATTATTCTTTTGGTTTGTAGGGGTTAAAGAGTTCAGTTTGAGTGCAATTATGTACAATATTCATTTAACAATATCAGTAATCTTATCAGGACTACAGATATACCTGCTGACTAAAAACTAAATTATTTTTAAATCTCTCCTTAACGATTGTTCAATATTTTTACTTAATCAAATGAAATTGCTGCAAGATAAACAATAATAACATTGTAATGCCATAATTCATGCTAATGTTTCATACTAATGTTGTTAAAGTGCTAATTGTGCTAATTAATTCTAGGAATGAAACATCATCTTGGGATAAATAAGATAAAAATTATGTCAATAATTAAGTAACAATAATTATTTTTTAATGAAAATAGCAGTTCAGGTGTCAACAAAATATGTTGTTAAATAAAAATAGTCGAGAAAACGTTTTGTTAAACAAAAATGTTCAAGGAAAAAGAAACTAGCATATGTCTTTGCTTCTAAAATGAACAAAACTTAGTAAACAATCTTTTTGACTATTTGGCATTGGATTTAGATTTCACCCAGCATATTACTTTATCAACCAATACCTCTTACTTTTTGTGTGGATCACTATGGAAACACTTAAGGTTGCAAATTTGTGGAATAAAAAGATTTTTTTATCGAAAAATGTCTACTACACAAATTTATGGGTACAACAGGAGCAACGATAAACTAAATTTATGATAAACCTAACTGGAAATAACAGGAACTATTCTTATTACTGAAATAAACATTTCTCTAAAGCTTAAAATGCAATATCATAGTATCAAATACTGGGCAAAAGCCAGAACAGCCAAGACACAAGAAAAACATATTGTATATATAGCTGATTATAAAACTCAAAACAAGATAACATTATTTATAAATCTTGGTAGCAAACTACAACTTGTGAGTTTAGACATTAACCAGAATTTTCATAACAATGTCAGATTTAAATAATGTGTCTGAAAATTGTCTTCTCAAAAATAAATACTTTTCTGAAACAACTTTTTTTAATGAATGGTTCATGGATACTGATGAACTTGTGTGACCTAGAACTACTGTAAGAGTAGATCACTTATTGATATTGAAAACTCTACTAGAAAAAAATCATCTAGAAATCCTCTTCAAATCCCTATGCAAATGAAACTATGGTCATAAAGCAATTAGAGAACAATGCCTAAATGAGAGTGATCCTGATGATGTCCCACCAGTTTACATGGTTAATACTGATAGTTGTGTGTTTTTGTAGTTTGATCAAGATAAATTCCACAATACTGATGCTGCAATGTATATGCATAAGAGCCCCATTAACTTGATTGGAACGATCTGATTCATCGTAAAAAATTTAGCCGCACACAAACTCATTCTGCATAACCTAATTTGACAAGGCCAGTCATTAGCAGATTCCTTGATGAATAATTGTAAAGACCTTCTCACAAAGCCATGTACCTTCATTATCAAGATGGAATATTAAATTCATTTATAACCCAGCACAGAGCTAGCAAGCTCTATGGTAATCTAACTTGTGTCATGGAATTTTCATCATATCTATGACCCGATCAGTGAAAACCATGTTGATTATCAATTCTCTAAAACATTATTACATTGCTTTTTCAGATGCCAAGTTTTATATTAATCTATCTTTATTTGTTTTGTTAGTTTTTGACTGTGTAATATTGAGAGGCTTTGATAAAATTGGTACTAAGAGCAAAATGTTATAATTGGATGAAATAAATATTAAAAAATTGCAAGTCAATTTGGAATTAAAACAAAAAATCTGCATACTAGAAATGGTAGGCTAGGCCATTAGCTTCATTATTTATTAGTATAAATTGTACAAATATTTGACATTTATGTTGGTTTATGTAAAAATCAATATATATATCATATTTAAAAACTGTTATCACAAACTAATAAATGGCTAATGTTATAGGTTTAGTGTTTTATGAGGCTTTTGAAAATTACCATTGAATCTTAGATTTAACAAAGCAAAATTTCAAATTAATACAAATTATCACTAAATATCTGTAGTTATACCAGCAAACCATACCATGATACCCTTATAACATTTGTGCTGAACTATTATTTACATTAGGTATGGAAGTACAGGAGTTGACATTTTTTTTTAGTAAAAACCATGTTGTTCTAAGAACAAGCTTAATAATCCTTTTCCATCATGTTCTGCACAAATAGAGCATGATCATGTGATATGCAAATGAACCCTATTGGTATAAAAGTACTAAAACCCAATAATTGCAATACCATTTTGTCAATTTGTCTAGTACCAACCTAAAGTAAAAGAAATTGTATATCATAATCATCATCATATATATTTGTCTTGAGTCTTAGCTGTTTTTAATTTGTTCATTTTGAAGGCTTTGGCTATTACATTGAACACGTTATTACTCAATACAAAGAAATAATCTATATAACAAAAAGATGAAAAAGCAACAGCATAACAGCAGTGAGTATACAGCAATACACAAGGACTAAAAAAGATGTCAATACTTATAGCACAGATACATGTGTATTTTTGAAAATAGTTATTTAAAAATATGTTTTGTTTTTTTTTAAACTTTTTTTTAACACATAACTTGAAAAGAAATGGGTAATAAGTGATGTAATAAAGTGAACATCTGCTATAACTTGAGATGTTACACGAGATGTTACACTTTAGCAGTTGCCTTTTAACAGGTGAGCTAACTTGCAGAAGTGTTAAAGATTTGATTTTATGTAGAAAATTTAAGCAAACTTGATTACTTATCAATGAGCAAAAAAATAATGAAAAGTGGAAACAAGAAAAAATGTTTATATAATATTGTCAATATTGTTTATGGAAATTTGAATATTTGCCATCAGCAATTTAATAACATTTTATCAAACTATTTCATCCTATAATTATACCTGTTAAATATTTTATCTTTTCTCTTGCTTAAGGAATGTCTATGATCACTGAGGCTACAAAAATTATGACCTACTCATGCATTAAAGATGAGGGTTAATTCTGGGATACAGTTTTTATCCATTACTTGAGAAAAATATTTTCCCTTTAGTTTCAGTGACACTTGTTAAACTTATTTTGACACCTATTGTTATAATTACCTGAAGCATTCAACACTTAATTTTACTAAAGTTAAAATTTCAAAGAAGTTACCAACTGAGAAGAAAATTAACAACAGGGAAACTAAAATTAATTCTATGTTGTAGTTATTACTTTCATTAAAAATTTGTTTCTTAAAGCTTTTGTTATTATAAAAAAATCCAAAATTGTTTAGAAATTTAAATGAGCAATGTGATTAATTGTAATGAATATAAAAATCTGTAATTTAAGTCTACCTTAAACACTCGAACCAAATACAGATTATCATGCTTGTGATGGTGATATTGATGAATGACCACAGCAATATATAAATCATAAAAGACACATATTCTGTCTTTTAACAGGTTTTTTTTTCATATGTGTTCAAGATAATAATAACTCAAAGTATGTCTTTCTATCTGCTAATAACCATGTATTATCAAAGAACAACTTGTAACTTTGTAACATATGACAAGGTCCAAACAAAGTCTTCATTGAAGTCCTTACCATGACTTGACTAGATTATACTGAACCACTTATGTTTTACACTGCTAGATTATACATGCCAAATCAAAATAAATCTGATGAATATCAAATGGTTAGATCTTGATAATACTTCATGCTTTTTAGCTACAGTCAATTTCAGAACATTAAGTGCTTTCTTCAAACTATCAGAAAAAAAAAACATTAAAAATACATAAATGTTTGTGCTCTATGAATGTCATCATATGACCTTTAAAGGAAAGGCTTTTCTACAATTTATATACATATTCTGTACATGCTTTCATCAAGTAAATTTTATTTATTAACACAGCAGGCAAATACTTTCATTTCATCAATCATATCTCATTAAGCATCATAGCAAGTGCTCCTAGACTTTTTCAAGATTTTAAATAAAATTGTGCAACAAATTTAAAATCTTGAAGATGTCTGGAAAATAATTCCAGCCAAAACCTCTTAAAAGTAATTCTAATTAAATAAGCAATATTCTGTCTAAATGACATTCCATCAAATCAAATGAGATCTTATTCAGCCCTCAGCCAAGTTCATCATTTCTCACCATAAAATAAGAACTGTAATATTATACAAAATAAATGCTAATGCTTTTAAATTCATTAATGTCTCTCAAAAATCCTGAAAATATATACCATAGATTGTCTTTCATTAAATTTTCAGACAATACTGGCAAAACTTGGGGATTTCATGCGTTAAAACAATTAAGAAAGACAGAATAACAAGCTTTAGTGATGGTTTTAAATTTTTTAAGGCTAAACACAAATCAATATAGAGTTATTGCATTTCAAGGGATGTTTCTGTCTGATTTAAAGCAGTGAAAGCAAGTGCAAATGAAATTTAATTTGAACTATAAAGACTGAATTTAATAAGGTTTTAAATTTCATTTCATTAAAAAGTTGTTGCATGTTTTAATTTGAATCCTAATTTTGGTCTAGACATAGTCTTGAGATATTGTAAAATGAACCAAACTTTTAAATTAATTGTTTTTGAAGCTTCATTTGAGACTTAACCCTTTTAAAATCCTCTAAGACATGCTTCATGTGGGAATACTCCCTTCCAAAATTGGTTAAAATTGGTTTAATGATTATTTAATAGATGTGAAAAATGATAAACAACTACTAAGTTATAATGATGCATGCTAAAAGACAGGATAGAAAATTACAAAAGGTCAACAACAGAAACAGTTTGTTAAGGATTTAACTATTAAAAGAAGTGTTTGAATTCTAGGTCTTGTCTGTAAAAAGCATTCCTTTTATGTCTTACTTCCCTTATTTATTTATTATTTATTTATTTATTTATGGTATTTATTTATTATTTATTTATTTATTTATGGTATTTATTTATTTTTTGTGGACTAGAATGGTGTTTTATGTCCTTGTCAAGATTTGACATGTTACAGTTATGTGTAAAATGGTAGAGAAAACTTGAGTAACTGAAGAACAATCTCAGAAACCACAGACCTTACTTAGGCAAATAAATGAAACCTCCTATTGACTAAATGGATATAGGATTTAAACCAAAATGAAAAGACACAATGATCGGTAAGATAAGGATTTGACCACCAAAGGCAATGTAAGGTTAAGCTTGCAAAAGTTTTTGCTTGGTCAAAAGAACAATTGCATTGGAATCCCACAAAAAAAAAAAGTCAAATCAAAATAAAGCCATATGGTTTCACAAAAAGTAAAATGAACATAATAAAACTAAAAATGAGGTAAATTGTAAGTGAAATCATAATTGGTCTAGAGTTACTTAAAATAATATTTCATTGAATGCAGTGGAATAGGAACAGTTTAATGCCTAATTGAATTATTTTTGTTTTGACCTAATGAGATGACAATTTTTGGACAGTGGAGGAAACCAGAATACCTGGATAAAACCAATAACCTTTGGCAAGTGAACTGACAAACTTTCTCAGATTAGGAAATGCCAGAGTTTCCTGGGCTGAAGATTTTTGTACTTAAATCTGCCTTTGTCAAAATGTATCTTGTCTTTAAAAACATGTACACTCACACACAAATAAAAAATATATATATCTTTACTTCCAGACAAAAATAATCTACTCTAAAAACTTCACATTTTTTAATGAATTCATTGTAAAATTAGCCTGGGGTTAAAATGAGAAATGCTTTTAAATAAGTTTTAATTGCATCATTAGTTCCATTAGAAGAAAAATTTATCAGATAATAATAGGTGTACAATTAGTCCTACAGGTGCTTGTCTAGGAAACAATACAGAGCTATAAAGAAAACATAAACCTCACCCAGATTCAAGTCTTTATACTACACAGGGGTATATTATCATCTTTTTGATCTGGAGCTACTAATTATAATCTAAAATTGATGAGAATTACATCTCATTATTGTCATCATTCAAATTGTCAAAATTTTCTCCCCACTTCAGTAATTAAGATACATTAAGGTGTAAAAAATTCTCATTAAAGATAAACACATTTTTTATTTAAGCTATTACTAACATGTTTTTACCCCTTGATGTCTATCTTTATTTCTTTTCATCTCATATTTCTTTGTGTAAAATATACATTTTTTATCCATTTTAAAATTAATTGTTTTTAATATGCAACATTTCATAAAATTTGACTAATAAACAAAGATTAATATTTTACTTCACAAACAATTCGACTCTTTTACTTATGTGGCACACCAGGATGGTGTTAAAGGTAAAGTTAGCTACCGGGGACAGAGTAGAGGATTTATTGAAGACTCTGTTATTACTGACTCAGGGAAAATTAAACAACAAAGATGAATAAAATTTTTGGATAAATAAATAAACAATTCTGCAAACTTCATATAGCCATCTGATTATTCCTATTTTTTCTGTGTTATGCATCTGTGTAGGGTAACATTTTGTGTCAAATTTGAAAAGCAAACACAAGTTTAATGACCCACTGTTTTAGTTTCTGAGTCTGTGCAAAAAACTTTTTAAGCCTTCTAGGGAAATATTTTGTTCATTTTGAATGATATCATTGACAGAACTTTTTTATTTTACAGTCGCAGTATAGCTGATCTAAATATCCATTAAAAAAATTACATGTCGTTTGTTTTTTGTTTTTTTCATGACAGCTAAGTAAGTTTTTGTAAATTATGTTGACACTTAACATATAAAAAACTTGGATTGGCCTTAATGCACTGTATCCAGATTAACTTTTTTAAGATGTTTAATGACTGGGGACAGATTATTAAAGACAATCTTTGTTTTATTGCTGAAGTGATGCAATATAAATCCAGACGGAACAAAGACTAAAATCAACAAACATAAATAACACAAATCACAACTAATCACAAATGTCTTACATGAAAAACAATTACCATGGCAATTTTTAAATGTTTGTGCTTCATTTGACCAGTGATTTCAATTACTTGAGATAATTTTTGTTTAATGACGATGTTTATTTGTCTAGATGACCAGTTAAAAACCATCAACAAAATCAATAATCATTCTTTATCTTTGTCAAACATCAAAATAACAATTCATTGGAACTGATCATTAGCTGGAGAAGATTTCTGGGTTTATAGCCAACTTGTATCGGAATGATCTGAGTAAAATTGAACCAGTGGTCAGTTATAGAATGGGGACAAATCAAAATTACTCTATCACCTTATTGTTTTATATAAACTACAAAAATGAGGAAGAAAAACAAAATTTAAACAAAGATGTTTGTGAAACACTTATGCCCCCCCCCCCCCCCCTACTTGGACAGACATTATAGGGTGCACAAGCTTTTATTATGGGCAGTGTACATGGAAATGAAATTGACCTTTTGAACTTAAAATCAATAGGGGTCATCTACCAGTACTATCTGAGATGCATAAATTTATCAAGTATGATATGTCTAAGCTAAAAAAAATTTTGAATTATAGGTTGTACAAACATATAGACCTTCAGACAGGTTTGACTGTACTTCTAAATCATAAATTATTATAAATATAACCATATTCAACCAACCTGATTATATATGATCAACCCTTGTAGAGATAATGAACATAAAGCAAATAATTGGAATTTTTCTAAGTCCAAGGGGATAACTATGTCAAAAATTGCTCATTTGTACCCAAAAAGAACTTGACCTAGATATTCTTATAATAAATCTGTATACCAAAGTTCATTTCAGCATGTGCAACTTCTGCAAAGAAAATGAACGGAAACTGCAAATAATTGAAATTTTTGTTAGTCCAACGGGGATAACTGTGTCAAAAATTACTCGATCGTACCCAAAACAGAACTTGACCTAGATATTCTATTGATAAATCTGTATACCAAATTTCATTTCGATATGTGCAACCTCTGTGAAGAAAATGAATGGAAACTTGGTGGACTGACAGACTGACCAACAGACAGACAGCAGCAAAGCAATATGCCCTCCCTACTTTGAAGGGGGGCATAGAAAGTATGAAAAAGAGAGAAAAACTTAGAAAAAAAAAAAAAATGGAGCATTTCTTTAATTGTCCATACCCTAAAATTTGAAAAAATATAATGTTTTAAAACATAGCCAAAACTCTCAAAAAATTTAGAAAGTGCAGAAAACAAGCATGGTAAATTAAGTTCAATATTATAGTTCAATATTAATTTGTACTTTTAATTTTTAAATAATAATCACCTGTAATGTTGAAATTATAATATTTTTTATTACTGGATAATTCATACAATTTTGTAGGGAGTGTTTTTTACTTCAGTGGATCCAGTATCACTAAAACCAGTCAAAATCTGTCTATACTGGACTAATATTTCAGGCATTCATCATTAATATGGTTTATAAAATTAATCTGGTATTAAAATTAATCTGTATACCAAACTGAATAAATACCTGATTCTTACAAAATCCTAATTCTTGATGTTCAGTATTGGATTTCTACAGATTCTACTGTTTATAACTAACTCTGCCTAAATGTTCTGTTACTTGTATTGTTGTAGGTCCTTCCAGTGGTTCATTGGAGATATCATTATTACAGAAAAGATGAATATATGCAATAAAATTAGAAATAGTCATGTTATTATTATTAAAGAAATAACCTCAAAAACAGTGTGCACACTTCATAATGTGCATAGTGCATTATGTAAAGGTGTGCACACTGTTTTTTCAGGTTATGACTCAATAAACTTGTTTAAAACACAAGTTATTCCTTATAATTTTATTTTAAACACCTAGATTAATATATAAAACAAGAATTCCTCAGAATTAAATGTCTCGCCTGGTTAGTTTTTGATTGAGTAGAAAATACATTACTTTAACAGAAACTTTCACATTTTGACACACCGCTGCTGCTGCCTAGGATGACACCAGAAAAGTAACAGCTAAGTCTCGCCTAATGGCAAAGCCAGACTTGACAACAATGCATTGTTTAATTTTTCTTATTTTTTATTGTTGAATTTAAATTTCGCCTGTGTAAGAACTGTCATTAACAAACAATATTAGCCAATGAAATAGGCAGACATAAGCCACACCCTTCAATTTTAGCATTGCTATGGTTGCAGAGTTTATGTATTGCAGTATTATATAAACAAATTTAGAAATTAAATTATAAAGTTTTACCCTACTCCTAAATTCATGTACATTTGTTTAATGTCACCTTGTCAATTTATGGTTTTTGACACAATTATTTGGCTTCAACAGCCAACTTCTCCGAATGCTTATGATTTTATTTGCTTTATGAAAACTGTTGTACAAAAGACAAGTTACTATTTACTTTCAAGGTTGGAATGAAATTCAGAAATTATCTGCAATTTTGAAACTTCCATTTAGATTGTGAAAATTCTAAAAAATTAATTAAGAATGAGATTGAAATAAAACTAGAACAAATAAAAATAAGTTTATCTATGACATATACCTATAAATATGCTTTCTAATGTTTACAACTTTTCACTAAGCATCTTCCAAATAAATATAGAACCATACTTAATTAAAGCCTTTATTACTCAAATAATGGCTGCAATATTGCCAATAATTTCAAAAAGTAAATAAATGTATATATAATGATAAGAATTTTCCTAATTCTGCATGAAACTGAAATTAATTTCAAAGAATATGATTAACAAAAGCTCATGTTCCATTTGCCTCTAGTAAATATAAAGACGTATTTACTTTAATATATGACTTATTATGAACAAAAAAGTCTAATGATGGTTTTAATTAAACTCTCTTACATAAACTTGACTTTAACATAAAAACAGCACCTGAAAACAGAATTAAAACTTTGATTAAATCCTTCATTGGTAAATTCAATGAGAAAAGCTTCAAGATCAGGTACCTGGCATTTGTAAGCATCACAAAAACATCTGAAATTACGTTTCAAACTGATGTCATAGTTTCACATCTATAAATAAGTCAAAAAAACCTAGACATTACGAAAGATTTGTTGTTTTTCACAAACAAGTGGCTCTGAGCCACATTTAACACTCTTATAACTAAATATAAGATATACTAGGACAGATATGTAACCTCCACATGTGGTTCAATATTAATCAAATAGCAAAAATATAATTAATTATGCACAGATTTAACTTTCATTGCATCAAACTAAATTAAAGTTTCATTTAAATCTAAGAATACAGTAAAGACCTTTATTTTTTAAAACATATAAAAATGGATGCCAATGCTAATGACAGGAAAGTGATTCCTAGGTAACTTTTCATGTAGTTTCCAGAACTGAAAAACCTGAGAAATTGATAAAAATGAGAACCTTAAATCAACATTTCAAGACAAAAACAATCAAGTGAAAATACAAAAAAATCAATTTACAAAAATTTAGAATAGGTTTGATTTTAAGAAAATTAATTTGTATGAATTTGTAATTTTAGCTACGAGGCAATCTAGACAATAGATCCTGGAAAGTAATTGATACATATAAAGTATAAAGAAGGAGAATGAACTTAAATAAAGTGCATTATCTATACAATGTAATTAGTTCTAAATAAAAATGATGAATTATCTTTAAAGATTAATGGAAATTTTAATATACCGTCATTATTTTAAATCACAGAGATATTAATCCTTCATCTTAACATTAATATATTTAAGTGGTGAAGCTAGAGTTTTATAAAAATTAATTAATCTTATCAAAAATTTCATTTTTGTAATTGCCTTGTAATTGTCTATATGTAAAAATAATTTAGCAAGACAAGAGTTGTTTGAAAATAGTGTCTCTCATCTAACCACTCATGTGACAATATATGAACAATATGAGTAACAGCAACAGAACACCATACACTCATTGGCGTGCTTAAACCTCAACAAACTAGTTAAAATAAAATGTCTAACTTTCCTTTAACTTTTTCCTCTAACTTTCCTCTCTAACTTTAACTTTAAGCCAAAAAGACCATCAGACATCAGACAAACATTTCAGTTACTCATTACAGAGATCAACAACTTTGAACAGGTACTGTATGTAATGATGAAACATATCAAATACTCATTACAGAGATCAACAACTTTGAACAGGTACTGTATGTAATGATAAAACATGTCAAACACTCATTACAGAGATCAACAACTTTGAACAGGTACTGTATGTAATGATGAAACATGTCAAATACTCATTACAGAGATCAACAACTTTGAACAGGTACTGTATGTAATGATAAAACATGTCAAACACTTATTACAGAGATCAACAACTTTGAACAGGTACTGTATGTAATGATAAAACATGTCAAACACTTATTACAGAGATCAACAACTTTGAACAGGTACTGTATGTAATGATAAAACATGTCAAACACTTATTACAGAGATCAACAACTTTGAACAGGTAATGTATGTAATGATAAAACATTTCAAATTCTTATTACAGAGATCAACAACTTTGAACAGGTACTGTATATAATGATGCAAACATTTCACTCATTACAGGGATCAACAACTTTGAACAGGTACTGTATATAATGATGCAAACATTTCACTCATTACAGAGATCAACAACTTTGAACCGGTAATGTATGTAATGATAAAACATTTCAAATTCTCATTACATAGATCAACAAATTTGAACAGGTACTGTATATAATGATGCAAACATTTCACTCATTACAGAGATCAACAACTTTGAACAGGTAATGATATAATTGTGTCTGTAGCTATGACTTTATTTTACATGTACTTTTAAAGATTTAAAACTTATTTAAGACAAATTTGAATAAAAGTCTAATGGCACAATAAGTTTCAATACTGCTGAGAAGCATTAATCACTTGCAACAATAATCGTTTTGTACACTTGACAGAACAAAATCTTAATAGCATTTTTTTCTTCATCATTCTGGCTTAAAACATAGTCTTACATCAAATGTGTTAATTCTGTATTAATTTTGTTTTCTGATACAATATTCCCCTTCTGAACCTCATGATTAGATACCTAGAAAAAGTATTCTTATACAGACTTTTGTCAAATGATAGATTTCCCTGTCAATTAAACTAAATTAATGAGGAACCATGTCCAGAAAATGCAAAGACAATTACAATTCTGAATTAACAACCCATACACAAAAAATCAAACAAGGAAAAATGGATATTTATCTGTCTTTCCTATGATTTATGATAAAATTAGGTTTCATTTATTTTTCTTTAAAATCAATCATTAAATAAGAGATCCACCAACCTTTGAGTTACACAATTTACTTTAGTTATATGTAATAGGATTCTGGACCTGAAAAATCTGTCAAAGAAAACATGTTGTTTTAAAATGATCAAATTCAACATCATATAATCACAGCTTGCTAAGCCAGCCTGCATAGACAAGTAATCAACAAAGAAAATGACATAAGGAATTACAGACATTATTTGAAACAAAATCGAGACATATTTTTTATTTCAAATTAACAGATGGGTTCTGTAAAACATGGACTTTAATTGAGTGCCATGAGTTGGTTTCAATTGATACAGTAAACAAAGATTTTCAATGACTGCTTGTTTTAAGAATATATCAGATTTCCACTGATACAATAAAAATGTGGATTTTTCATTCATGAATGCTTGCTTGTAGAACATGTTAGCTTTCCATTGAAACAGTATAACATGGGCTTTTAGCAAGTGCTTTGAGACTTATTTGTAGCTACTTATTCAGTAAAACTTGGACTTCAAGGAATGCTTGCTCTGAGGAATTGTTGGCTCTCCACTTTTACAGACAAACATGGGCTTTCAACTCAATGAATGCTTGCTCTGAGAATTTGTTAGCTTTCCGCTGTTACCTTTAAACATATGCTTTTAATTAAAAAAATACCCAGAGAAACTGCTGACTTAACACTTATATAACAAATTATGGGCTTAAAATCAATGAGAATGCTTGCCTCAAGAAATTGTTGATTTTCCACTTGTAAAACTCAATAATTGCTTGCCCTGAAAATGTATTGGCTTTTCACTTTAACAGTAAACTTTTTCAATGGTTCACCTGAAAATCTCAGCTTTCCAATAATGCAGTTAAAATAGATTTCCAAACATTTTTTGTTAAAAGAATGCTTTCCACTGACACAGTAAATTCAATTAATGCTAGCTTTGTTGCCTTTCCACTGAAAAGGTAAACACAGCTTTTCAATAAATGCTTGCTCATAGATCTTGTTGGCTTTCCACTGATATAGTAAAACATGGGCACTGTGTTGGCTTTTAACTCAGTGAATGTTTGTTCTGAGAACATGTTGGCTTTTTACTGATACAGTAAAACCAGGACTTTTTCGGAGAATGAATGGTTATTTTGTCATCATTCAGTTACACATGAACTTTCAATTAGTGCCCTGAGAATACGTAAGCTTTCTACTGATATAGTAAACATAAGATTTTTAATGAGTGCTTTACTTTTCCACTGACACAGTAAACTTTTGTTGGCTTTCAATTCGATGAATGCTTGCTTTATGAACTTATTGACAGTAAAACAAGGTCTATAAAATATTGGTTCTTAGAACCATTGGTTTCCACTGACAAGCTAAAACATAGGCTATCAATTAATGCTTTTTCATAGAACTGGCTTACCACTTATACAGATATGTGTTTTTATTGAGTGCTTTCAACCAATAAAACAAAGCAAGGGCTTCTGACAAATGCTTTGAGAAATTGTCAGTTTCCACTGATACAGTAAAGCAGTATTCAATAGAGCTTGGTAGTAGGGATAAATCAATTTAAATCACTTTCCCATAAAAAAATCCTTTACCTAACTGTTGGGAGGGGTATCTGTATGTGAGAATGTTTTCTATCTTATTTGGATTGCTAGTATTTTTAAATGGACCCCGATTTAAACTTCATAAAATTGTGATACAAAATATTTTTATATATTTCATAAGAAAGAAAATATCAATTTTTTTTAGAAAGCCCCCTTCCCTTGACAAACATAATCTGGTCATAAGAAACAGTTGATATCAGTATAAAACATAGTGACATCTGTATTTCTAAAAATGTCACCAAAAAAACACATAACAGACTCACTGTAAATTAACAACATTTTAGTCTAATATTACTAATTCTAAACTGATTATTTTATAAAAAGCAGTAAGAACTTAATTTACATTTTTGGTTAGTATAATTTTAAGTGATTTCAGAGAGTCTCTTTTAAGCTGGGAAAGATATGTTAAATCTAATCACTGTTATTCTGGATATTCTCACACTTTAAATTGACATCATTAGGGGAGAAGATATTCAACAAATTCTAGACAGATCTAATTTCCGTCATTTTATTACTTATTCAAGAAATGTAAATGGAAAAAAGTAAAATAAATAAATTTCATTTTTGCTAATAGCTAGCAATTTGATTATGCAAAAAATGTAAAAATATACAAAAATATATGGCTTAAATATACAAAAACATTATACAACACTAAAAGAATGGAATTGACAACTAGGCATAAAATTGAAACATGTAATTTTAAAGTACACATTTAATTATTTGTTATTTAATAAGTAATACCACATTGTTTTTCAATTCCAGCCATGACAATGTCTATACTTGACAAATCAATGCAAAATATGCAACAAGGATAATTTTAGGAAAATCGGCAAAGCAAAGTGAGGGGTTAAAGGGGTGCCTTAAGATGGGATTATAGACACTGTTAACTTTTCGCTTGAATCGTTACATTACCTAAAAACTAAGTAACAGCATGTGTCTTAAGTAAATAGTCAAAATTATCAATTTTTTGTTTAAGAAAATAAAAAAAACCACCTTGGTGGCCAAGTGGGCCAAATAGCAATCTTCTGGATTACAACACCTCTAGGTTACAGAGCCACTTGTGTGAGAAGGTTTATCAGTTTGCTTGCTGAGGTTTGTTTGCTTCCTCCATATTCTCCATTTTCTTCCACCATCCAATAACTAACTTTGTTGATATAAGTAAAAGACTAGGACATGAAATACAATTATTTCACTCTTATCCACTTTTTAACAACATGATGATGATTTTTCAGTTTACTGTTTTAGTTACAAGGTTTATTTATTTGTGTAACAGTAACCATAAATAGCAGGTTAGTACATAAGCTTATAGGGCAAGTGAGTGTATGGGCTTAAAGAAACAAGATAGTTTTTGACCTTTAAACACAAGTTAGTATATGGGCCTAAGGGTGAGTAAGATGTAAGCTTAGGACAATTAAATGTATGAGCATATGAGTTGGTATATGAATTTAAAGGGCATGTTGGTATATGAACCTAAATGACAAGTAAATGTTAATGAGCTTTAAAAGGAAGTTGATTCATAGGCTTACATACATAGCAAGTCAGGTCATAAGTCCATAGTGTATTAGCAAAAATTAGTGTATTAGCTTTAAGAGCAACTAAGTGTATAGGCAGATAGGACAATTAGTGTTTGAGCTTTAAAAGCAAGTTGTAGAATGAACTTATAGGACAAATTAATTTATATACTTTTACAGCATGTTATTGTATTTGCTTTAAAAAATATGAGATCCATCAGACTTTTTTCTTTTTTCAATACTGAAAATGGATATTTCAAGTAACCACTTTCAGTCAAATGATGATATCAATCATGCAGTAAAGGACCTTCCAACTGTTCAACAAAAGAACTTCTTTAAAAGTGGCATTGAGGCCCTTAAACATTGCTATATACATGAATATATATAGGTACATATAAACGTATTTAGCAGTTCCATGTATGAACTTAAGGGGAAGTTAGCATACAGGTTTGTTTAAACATAAACAGATTGTTGATCTCGAGCTTTAACTTCTTAAGACATGTCTTGGGTGATTATTATCAAATGTAACACAAAGAGACAGATATAGAAGCTACAAATGGTAAAAAAAATGGTCAACAACCTGGATTAAGATTCTGACCTAATTTTTAAGTGTTTTTTATGATGGTGGTAAACAAAAACAACAAATTCAATGTGATGGTTTGACATAAGCAATCTAATTAAAACAAAGCCAAAATTACAGAATAAAACAAAAGCACTTATTACCTGATCTGAAACAAAAAACTGTCTGTCCATTTTAAAATAAAAACTCAAAAACAATAAGATTAACTTAAATCCAAATAAAAAATTACCATAATATACTTAGGAAAATATGTAAATGCTTAGAAGGGCATATAAAGGATGACAGAAGACAACATATACAAGATGAGATGAGACTGTAGAACAACAAACCAATCTCTGCTATCTCTTTATATTACATAGACAATAAGCCAGATATCATGACAACATGAATTAAAACATTCATAAACAGATAAAATCTTTTTTATCAAATGTTATTTTCTGATTATTGGATTTTAAATTTATATATTAACCAGGTCTAAGTCTTTTAAAACAAAACAGTAATAACAATTTTTATAATGCCATCTATTACAACCATTTTTCACTAGTACATAGTCTTTAACATAAATTGGTTAATTTTGTTTTGAAAATTCTGACAAGCCAACTCAAAAATCATATATAAAATGTCCACTCTTTATTTAATTTAACCAACTATGAAATTAAAAAACATTAGAACAAAGAAATGTAGGTATGTATTGTATTAACAAGTAGAAAAGATGTAAATTGGAGTGTAGTATTGATTGTGTTGAAGTGCAGGTCATGATTTTTAACTAGGCAGTTATTTGTTGAATGGTGAAGAAACTCAGTGTACCCAATGAAAACCACACATACCTTGAGTAAATGAACTTATAATATCTTTCTTACACTAGGGTGTAAACTTAATCTTAAACTAAGATAGTGAACAATGCTGTGCTATAAAAGCGCATGCTTTGGAACATTCTGCTATCTTGATTGTCTGTGTCTATAGTTAACTATTATATATTTGTGTTCCTGGTTGTCTGTCTCCATAAGGCACTATTAATGTGTCATGTTCTTGGTTGCCTGTTTCTATATTACACTATTATTTGTCATGTTCTTGGTTGCTTGATTCTGTAGTAAACTGTTAATGTGTCATGTTCTTGGTTGCTTGTGTCTGTAGTAAACTATTTATGCCTCATGTTCTTGGTTGTCTGTTTTTACATTACACTATTAATGTGTCATGTTCTTGGTTGCCTGTTTCTATATTACACTATTATGTGTCATGTTCTTGGTTGCTTGTTTCTGTAGTAAACGATGATAGTGTCATGTTCTTGGTTGCCTGTTTCTATATTACGCTATAAATGTGTCATGTTCTTGGTTGCTTGTTTCTGTAGTAAACTGTTAATGTGTCATGTTATTGGTTGCCTGTTTCTGAAGTAAACTATTAATGTGTCATGTTCTTGGTTGCCTGTTTCTGTAGTGAACTGTTAATGTGTCAAGTTTTGGTTGCCTGTTTCTGAAGTAAACTATTAATGTGTCATGTTCTTGGTTGTCTGTTTCTACTATTACACTATTATGTGTCATGTTCTTGGTTGCCTTTCTCTGTAGTAAACTGTTAATGTATCATGTTCTTGGTTGCCTGTTTCTGTAGTAAACTATTAATGTGTCATGTTCTTGGTTGCCTGTTTCTGTAGTAAACTATTTATGTGTCATGTTCTTGCTGCCTGTTTCTACATTACACTATTATGTGTCATGTTCTTGGTTGCCTGTTTCTGAAGTAAACTATTAATGTGTCATGTTCTTGGTTGCCTGTTTCTGTAGTAAACTATTAATGTGTCATGTTCTTGGTTGTCTGTTTCTACATTACACTATTATGTGTCATGTTCTTGGTTGCCTGTTTCTGAAGTAAACTATTAATGTGTCATGCTCTTGGTTGCCTGTTTCTGTAGTGAAATGTTAATGTGTCAAGTTTTGGTTGCCTGTTTCTGAAGTAAACTATTAATGTGTCATGTTCTTGGTTGTCTGTTTCTATATTACACTATTATGTGTCATGTTCTTGGTTGCCTGTCTCTGTAGTAAACTGTTAATGTGTCATGTTCTTGGTTGCTTGTTTCTGTAGTAAACTATGATAGTGTCATGTTCTTGGTTGCCTGTTTCTGTAGTAAACTGTTAATGTGTCAAGTTTTGGTTGCCTGATTCTATTATACACTTTTAAAGTGTCAAGTTCTTGGTTGCCTGTTTCTGTATTTAACTGTTAATGTGTCATGTTCTTGGTTGCCTGTTTCTACATTACACTATTAATGTGTCATGTTCTTGGTTGTCTGTTTCTATATTACACTATTAATGTGTCATGTTCTTGGTTGCCTGTCTCTATATTACACTATTAATGTGTCATGTTCTTGGTTGTCTGTTTCTACATTACACTATTAATGTGTCATGTTCTTGGTTGTCTGTTTCTATATTACACTATTAATGTGTCATGTTCTTGGTTGCCTGTTTCTGTAGTAAACTATTAATGTGTCATGTTCTTGGTTGCCTGTTTCTATATTACACTATTAATGTGTCATGTTCTTGGTTGCCTGTTTCTGTAGTAAACTATGAATAGGTCATGTTCTTGGTTGCCTGTTTCTGTATTAAACTGTTAATGTGTCATGTTCTTGGTTGCCTGTTTCTATATTACACTATTATGTGTCATGTTCTTGGTTGCCTGTTTCTATATTACACTATTATGTGTCAGGTTCTTGGGTGCCTGTTTTTACATTACACTATTAATGTTTCATGTTCTTGGTTGCCTGTTTCTGTAGTAAAGTATTTATTTGTCCTGTTCTTGGTTGCCTGTTTCTATATTACACTATTAATGTGTCATGTTCTTGGTTGCCTGTCTCTATATTACACTATTTATGTGTCATGTTCTTGGTTGCCTGTTATCTGTAGTGAACTATTAATGCATCATGTTCTTGGTTGTCTGTTTCTGTAGTGAACTATTTATGTGTCATTTTCTAGGTTGACTTGGCTGTTACAAGTGTATATTCTGAAGTTAATTTTTATTTTAGATTTTAATAAGACAGTACTAGATATAATAGTTGTTCTTCTTGCCTTGAAAGGTTACAACAAGACCTTAGTGAAGAACAGGGAAGGTAACCAGCATATCTATTCCATTAAAGATCACAAGCTTACATTCTTCAAGGAGAAATTCAGTGTTAGACTTGTGTACTTTGTGAAGGCAAGCTAATGTGCTTAAAGGGGACATTCAGGGTTAGACTTGTGTACTTTGTGAAGGCAAGCTAATGTGCTTAAAGGAGACATTCAGGGTCAGACTTGTGTACTTTGTGAAGGCAACTTAATATGCTTAAAGGAGACATTCAGGGAAAGTTTTGTGTACTTTCTGAAGGCAACCTAATATGATTAAAGGAGACATTCAGGGTGAGACTTGTGTACTTTGTGGAGGCAACCTAATATGCTTAAAGGAGACATTCAGGGTTAGACTTGTGTACTTTGTGAAGGCAACCTAATATGCTTAAAGGAGACATTCAGGGAAAGACTTGTGTACTTTCTGAAGGCAACCTAATATGCTTAAAGGAGACATTAAAGTAAGACTTGTGTACTTTGTGAAGGCAAGCTAACATGCTTAAAGGAGACATTCAGGGTTAGACTTGTGTACTTTGTGGAGGCAAGCTAACATGCTTAAAGGAGACATTCAGGGTCAGACTTGTGTACTTTGTGAAGGCAACCTAATGTGCTTAAAGGAGACATTCAGGGTTAGACTTGTGTACTTTGTGAAGGCAACCTAATGTGCTTAAAGGAGACATTCAGGGTTAGACTTGTGTACTTTATGAGGGCAAGCTTACATGCCTTAAAGGAGACATTCGGGGTAAGACGAAGGCAATTTAACAGAAAGAGATTGCAGTATGTCTACTTTTAAAAAATCCTGTATACATGATTAAGGAGATATAAGAACTTTCAGTAACAAGTAGTTACATGAATTCTGTATTGCTAGGTAAAAGTTATGATATCTATTTAATTTAAAATCTATATACCTTTCTAATCATTTAAATTCAGACTAAATCAAGCTGAAGTTCTCTTAATCACACCTGTGGTAAATTTAATCTTAATAATGCCAAATATTTTTAAATTAATTAAAAAAAAAAGTTTTCAATTGATGGTTTAGAAGTATGTGAAACAATCTGTCCTTATTACTAAATACAAGAATTTTATATTAAGTAAAAGAACTGACTGAATACGTAATGAGTGTTTCATTTCACCTATGACCCAAGCATTTCCTGCCCATTACATCCTAATATGAAATTTATTTCATTTTAACAAAGTAAGAAATTCTAAGCCCATTTTAATTTTAAACTTACAATGAAACTTAGCAGGCTGTCCTGTTACACCCCAATTTAATTTATGCAAATCAGATCAGATTCAAAAACTAGTAGTTATTAAATAGAAAAAATTGTTATGAAAATTACCTATTTAGAAGCAGAAAACTACAAATAGAAAGATTTCACTTTCTCATAATAAATCCTTCAATCACAGAGCCAAGCATTGAATTTTTTAATTCTATCTAAATAACACCTTAGACATTAATATTTGTTCTGGTGTAGTAAATCATTAATATCCCTTTATCCTTATATTTTCATTAAATGTCTTTGTACCTGGTGGACTTAAAACTTTAAGAGATGTGGAAAATATAATTGAAAGGTTCAATAAAGGGAAAACTTATAAAAATATATTAACTGCAGTAATAATGATAAAAAAGTCCTTTGCATTCACATATATTATAAGATGAAAGTCTTCATTAAACTACTAATAAAAACTCAGGACAATGTTTAAATAAGTTTGATAATAAAGTATTTTTATTCTTTAAACTATTATTGTTCTGAGCCTTGGTTTCATTTACTGTTTCCAAGGAGCAAAATACAAAAAAGCATTTTTTATGAGTCATAATTTTTCCTAATTTTCCTTTTTTTTTTTTTTTTTTTCTTTGTTTTCTAAGAAACTTGAAAGTTTTACATTTTCAGGTCTTAATTTTTAATTTTAAATGTCCAGAAATGTTTTGCATATTGCTGTAATTTACAATAATGATTAATGATACATAGGATAAAGCATTCAATGTGTTGCCACTTAAACATCCCAAAAGTGTAAATACAGTATTAGATCAGTTGCTAGAAGACTGCGATAATGTGTGCTGAATGTACAGCATTTGAAAAATGGTAAGTTAGAGATCTGACAATTTTCATTCTGACATCTTATATTTTGTACATTCACTAATATGCTTTTGAAGAACACATTAATTAATAAGGTTCAGTGCATTTAGAAATTTGACCTTATTCAGCTAGGACACTGAATGATTACCTTCTTAATAAAGTTAAACTTATCATAATTACAAATGGTTTGTTAAAATCAATCTTCACAAAGTCATTACAATTAAAACTTCTCATTATAGATTTAAAACTAAGGCCTATAATCAGTGTCACTAACATCAACACTTACTTACTTATTTATGCTTTTGTGAACATAGATTATCTATAATTTATTTATGCACTTAAATTTATTGTTTTGAGGGTTGCTATCTAAATAAATAATGTAGAAAGAAAGAAAAGATATGCAAATACACAAACTGGGATGGTCCTGATATTTCAGAAAGATAATATAACATCAGTGCTAGAAGTGGGTTTTAAAAAACAGTAGCGACAAGGCCAATAATTCAAAAAATTAAGTAGCCATTTTAATATTTTTGTGACCAGGTAAAATTCTTAGTAACCAAACCTTATCATTTAATTTCTAGTTTTAAAAAAGATAAATGAAAACTAGAAAAAGGTGTTAATTGTCAGAGCCCCAAAATCATATGTGATTATTGGTTTTTAGTTGCAATAATGTAAAATGAGATCATGGTTAGTTATCTGCTTTAAACTATAGAGATACTTCCTTCGTTTCAAACACTTTGCTGATACTTTTGAGAGGTAGACCAATTCTCAGGATCAGTTGTGGACAAAATTTCATTTCCTAATTTCCTGACTTTTATCGTGGTCAAACTAACACATTTTATATATCATGATGGTGATCATCTGACAATGCAAATTTTTGTAGAAAATTTCGAGTATTTGCTTGTATTTACTTGGAGCACTGAGCATATTTAAACTCATGAGAAAAAAATTGTTTGAGTTAATAAGAGCAACAAGCACAGTTTCAAAACAATGGCTTTCAAAGAAGCAACATGTCTGTCTGCATATTTAGTCTATTAAACAAGAAAATAGCTCACCAGACCCAATAATTTGCAAAACTGTAATAGCAGTTATGACAATGTTGTTATTGTAAGTATAGATAGGGTGCTAGGGGTAACTGTTTTTTTAATTTCATCTGGTAAGCTTAAACAACCAAGTTTTGCTCAATTCATCCTTCAGAACCCAGAAGGTAGATAGACTCTTACCTAAAGTACAGGTAAACTATACAGGCCAGCTTATATATATATATATATATATATATACACTACCCTAAGGTAACCTCTTTTTATTAATAACAATCAACAGGGTATCTATCTCATACACAAATTGTGACACAGTATGCCAGTATCAACAGTTCTACTTCTATAAGATACAGTGTCATTTTTAAATCTGAATAGCAAATTAATCTTTCTACTTTTGTAATTGGCACAAAGTCGTGTAACTTGAACCTTAAATAAGTAGATCTAGGGCCAATGGCAATCAATGTGGGTAGCTGATGTCAGTGACAAATCTTAGATTTTAAGTTTAGATTATATATGTTTAATCAGATTTCTTTGTTTAAAAAGGAAATTTTAAGATTCATCTTACCCATGTAATTATGTATTACACCTAAACTCTTCGTCATGATTTAAAGCCTAAAGCATTTTCATGGGCAATTAAAAACGTCAAAATTTTTAAGATAAAATCCTACTAGAATTTACACCTGTCTTGGGTACACCTTCAAAGACTTACAGTGTCAAATACTTCTAATTCTTCTGGTTAATTACAGGTATGCATTATATCCATTTCATAACTATGGTTGTGTGAAAACTAAGAACATTGTGTGTAGGTTTGCTCACCTCATGGAGGGCCAACAGGAAAATAATCAGTAACTTCTAACTCAAAACTTCAGTTCTAAACCAAGTTTTCCTTAATTAAATAACAATACCTTTTATGCCAATTGATGTCAAAAGCACTATAGTAATAAATAGCTTTACTTTTGAATGTCACTTACTTTGCAATAGCTTTCATAGTAACAATTCACATGCAAAACGTTTTTCAAACAAAATTACAGATAATCTTTTATGTGGTCATCAGTCAGTATTCTCAGTATTGAAAAATATTGACCATAACCATTTCAAAAGTTATAACTGAAAGGATTACAAAGAAATCTAAAAAGGTCAAATTTCATATTTATGAAAAATCATAACTTACATGTACATTTATATACAATGTACTTTCATTTTCTAAAAACAATTATGTTTTGTAAGGGCATTAAATTGAAATTAAATTTTCTTTTTCATAAAATTGGAGTACTTGTATCAGTATTAAAATTTACGAAATATTTTATGGCAATTGAAATGAAAATTTTGTGTAAAAATAATTGAAAAGGCAAATTTTGGTGTCATTTGATAATATTTGAAATGAAAATGGCCTAAACAAAAATAGACATTAACAGATCAAAGAAATCATTCAAATAAGAAACGAAATATCTTATAAAACAAACAACAGTTTTTTTTAAATATCAAATTATATAAATCAAATTCTGTCTTTGAAATAATAACAAAATATCAAGTTTTGTTTAATTAAAACAGAAGTTTAAGTTAAAGTAATTAAATGATATTAGAAATTCTTCATGTTTTTGCTTGCAATACAAGATGATAGTCTGGAAGTTTCTCTGTTTTTCATATACCAGTAAATTTGAATCTTTAAGCCTTTTTTTCTTATTAAAAAACAAATATCAAAATTTAATGAAAACACATTTGATACTCTGATATGAATATATATTATAATTAAAAGCTTTAAGGTGCAAAAAAATGTATGACCAGAATTATGTACAGCTGAATAAAATTTTAAAAGTACATATAATATTCTGGCAAATGAACAATTACAATACAATTAAATTTTTTTAAATTGAAAAAAAAAAAAAACTAGAACATTTTTTGTAAGTTTAAAAATGCAACAAATTAAATCAACTTTATAGCCTATAGCAAATACAGAATGTCTAATGAATCCAAATAAAGGAAACAGGATGTTTGAACTAAATTAACATACAAGTGTGCAATCCCACTAAAAAGTCTATACAAGTCTTCAGTCATGGCCAAGGTTAGATACCACTTAATTATAGAAGTCACCACTAAAGTCCTGTCAAAGTTTATGTGCCACCAACTATAAAAAATTTCTACAGTCCTGTCAAAGTTTATGTGCCACCAAACAATAAAAGTCTTCATTCATGGCCAAGGTTAAATGCTACCAAACTACAGTCAGCACTGAAGTCCTGATCAAGTTTATGTACCAACATAACATAAAAATGTATACAGTTCTGTAAATTAAAGTTACAGTATTTGTCTTCCATATTCTTCTGATTTTAAAAAAGGATGTCAAACATGAATTATTTCCAAATAAAACTTTTATCTAGAAACAAGATGACTTTGAATTATCCATACACACATACCTCTCACTGAATTTCTTCTCACATGCATCTTCAGATCTCCTTGTATTAATTAATTCAATATATCACTCTCAGTAACAGGAAGGAATCTAGTATGCCTTATCTTGCACCAGAACATTATAGTCAACTTGCCATCATAACAGTTCTCATGAAGATATCTATATCTACATTTTGACCCTTATTTTGACAATTTCATAGACACAATTAGTTCCAATTATATTATTATTCTTAAAAATTATGTATGTGATATGTTGAATTCTACATATATTCCCTTTTCCCCACAGTTCAACTGAGACAATGCTGACCATTTTTGGTTCTTTTTAAAATGTTGACTGAAAATTTAATTATATTTACATAACTGTTTTCTTTGAGTAATACCATTTATAAAATTTGATTTATGATAATATTTTGTTCTTGTTTTATATAATTAGGTGCAGAAGTTAAATATACCATTACAAAATGTCACAGAAATGCTGTAAGATCAACCTTTTAAAAGAAATTTTGTATTGGACAATTCGAATGATTAATAGAAATTGCTATGAAATACTAGTATATCATTTTCTTAAGTTAACAGCTTTCTGTGCTCCATGCATGAATCAATGTTGAATCACAAGATTTGAGAACTTCCTTAGATACTTTTCCTCCTTCTGTCAACACTATAACTGTAATAATAGCTTGTTAGTACAGTGGCCATTTTATGTGAGACTTACAACTAATATACTTTATCTCAGTACATGCTAAAGACACCATGTAAACTTGTAAAACATGTAGACCAACCTGTGATTGCTATAGAGAATGTTTACAACAGAAGCAGTTAAAACAAATTGAGCAATGTCTATTTAGTTGTTTTTTTTACAACACATTATATTATTACTCACTGACCTGTTGCAAATGGTAAAAGATGTAGAAATTGTTCCAGGTGATAAACTTCTGACAATACTACCAACTTTAGCAAGGCACCTTAAACAAATTAAAATTACAAATTTAATTACAATGACACTTTTATAGTTTTCAAATGTAAAGGATCGTCAGCAAACAAAATCAACAATCAATACCTTATTTGTGCTTAATAATAAGAAAAAAATGTTCTATCATAAATTCCAAGAATAATGTTGTTTTGATAGGAAAACTTGAATTTATGTAATACCATATTCAGTGCCATTAATGGTAACACATGGTACAGGGTAAAACCCATAACCATTTATTTAATGGTTTATGTTCCAACATTAGCTTTTAAAAGACAGCATACAGCTTAACAGCACATAGGCATCCATATTCTTTATTAAATATTGATTGCCATGACCTTCAAAAATCAACTTTGTTTGCTTTGTTTTGTTCAGAAAACTTTTGATGATCATATGTACAAAACTTAGACAATCAAATATATAAAATACAGCTTAATTACATGTAACTGGTGTCAGAAAGAATAGAAGACTACCGATAACTTGACAAAATATCAGACAGCAAAAAATGTCTGCAAAGCTGTTAATTATATCTTCCTGAAACATCAATGTTTCAGTCAATTTTCAAACATTGACTCCTAAATCAAAAATTTTAATATTGAAAAGCAAGTGTCCATACTGAATGGCTGACACCTATGGCAGGGATGCCTACATGTTCATGCTGACAGGGATGCTAACATATTGTTCCTTTAATCATCAGTGCAAGTAAGCAAAAATCTTTAATGCAACAAAACAAAGTAAGAATAAAAAACAATGCTGACATTAACAGCAAAAGAAGTGACTATTGGAATTCAATGGATTGTACTTCTTTTACGAGACAAAAGTATGACATAAGTGCAGGATATTTATTAATTGATTAAAGGTATTAGCTAACTTCACCTAACTGTACCCCTTATTAAAACCAACATGTCATGTATTTAAGCTATCTAGATGACAGGATAATAATGTACAAACACCAAATTGAAATTTATAACAAATATCTCCCTTCTTTTATCAGTATTTTTACTGCCAATTAAGCACCATTAACTTAACGTTATTGACCTAAATTTATAAAACAGGTAGAAACCAGAATATTTATGAATCTTATGAAATGAGGGTATATTTAAAAGGAACATGATATGAATATTTAATTACCTTTTAAAATAATTATATATTCCTTTTGTGATTTATTTGAAATAACAATTAAATTCTAGTAAGAATTTCTGATAATTAAACATGCGCTTAATTGAGAGGCAGTAAATATCTACCTGACCAGGAATACCTTAACTAAAATATTTTCATAGGTCACAGGTACAAATCAGGTACTTGATTAACTAACTAAACTGTACATTGTATAATATAAAGACTTGTGTAGAAGAGAGTATAGTAGAAATTATTACCAGAGAATTTGTAGAAATTCATATTAATTGTTATTTTTATTAATTTGACACTCTATCTTAAACAAATTTAATTCAAAATGATATGTAGAAAGAGTATTCACATATTTGGCCATAACAATCCCAAGTTACCACAAAAGTGACAATTACAAGCCAGAGTTTCCAAATATTTAGTCATATTAGCAAGAGTATCCATATATTTGGCCATAACAAGCCAGAGTTTCCACATATATGGCCATAATTAGCCAGGGTTTTCACATATTTGGCCAAAACAAGCCAGAGTTTTCACATATTTGGCCATAAGTCAGGATATTTACATATTTGGCCATAACAAGTAAGAGTTTCCACATATTTGGCAATTACAAGCAAGAGTATCCATATATTTGGCAATTACAAGCAAAAGTGTCCACACATATGGCCATAACAAGCCAGAGTTTCCACATATTTGGCCATAACTAGCCAGGGTTTTCACATATTTGGCCATAACAAGTCAGAGTTTTCACATATTTGGCCATAACAAGCCAGAGTTTCCACATATTTGGTCATAACAAGCCAGGGTTTTCACATATTTGGCCATAACAAGCCCAAGTTTCTACATATTTGGCCATAACAAGCCAGAGTATCAATGTATTACAAGAGTACCTTTGTCAAATCAGTGATACACCATAGTAGCTATCTGACAATAACAAGCAAGAGTATGATTGTATTTGGCAATTACAAGCCAGAATATCCACGTAAATAGCTAAATATGTCCAAATTACAATAAAAGACCAACAGATGTCTCAAAAAATACTATCAAGAGAAAAAATCCTCTAAAATACAATCAAAATGATGAAGAAATGTCCTGAAGTGTGCATTGTCAAGCTAAAACTTTCAACAAAGTCAATTTGAACAGCTGGACATGGAAATTCCCTCAGTATTGACATGCTGAATATAAATGAGACATAAATTTAGCCAAAGACAGTTTAGAGCATTTGAACATCGAGATTGCCAAGCCACCAAAATAGCCAGATGTTTTAAAAACAATGCTCAAAATCACTGAAAAAATGAACTTTCCAAAGCGCTAATTAGTTGCAAAATCTCATATATAATATATATATTGAAAACTTTTTACATATTCAGTATCACACTGAATACTTGGTGAAATAATCTAAACTGAAACAAATCATACCAAAGTACCAAATACTTTTAGATGAATTCATAAACACGATGAAGAAAAAGCTTACCAAGTAACTTAAACCTCCTTTTATCTTTACAAAGCTACCAAACAGTTTACTATTGCAAAAGGGGTATACTCAGGGCTCGTGCTGTTGATCGCAAGTGGCGAACAGCTTTCTTTAAACACTATCGGAAGTTGACTAATGAATAAACACACTAATTGGATTGAAGGAATTAGCCTCCATGGGTTAATCGGGTTCTGTTTTGAATATGCTAAAACTTGGTTGGTGTTTACGAAAGTTTTTGAAGCTCCCCTAATAAATCTGAATATAAATGTCGACAAATTAGCTCTTCCAGAGCTCTCTTATGACCAGTCAATGAATAATTTTATTTACTTGATTCACGGGAACACGAAGCACATTTTATTATAAATATTTTTCAAAAAAATAAAAAATAAATAAATAAATAAATGGTTGAATGATGATCGTTTCAAGTTGCATTTAGACGGGCAAGATAAACAGTTTTACCTCTGGATCATACACTAACTATGCAACTTTAACACTTGTACAACACCAATCATCTTCAGATCATAAAAAATCGTTACTTGACAGTGACTTGCAAACTACTTTTGAACAGAAAGTTGAAACTTTGTACGACAAGGAAAAATTCTATAATTTGTGCTATGTGATCTGTTTATTGGTTATCAAAGGAAAAAGTGCCTACGTTAAAATGTAATTCCTTACTAGAATTGCAAGCACTCTAGGGTTGTACAGATCTAGTAAATTCATACTCTGGTGGAAATGCTACCTATAATACAGGCTATATGTCTGATTTTACCCCTATTTAGAAATCATGGCCCTATTTTTCAATGGCTTGGGCTTGAATGACCCCATTTCCTTCAGTTCTAGATTGAACACTTCTGGCAGCATAGATACATCCCACACAAACATGTTCTACTGCCTGCTGACCAATAATGTACAACACTTGGTAAGATTAACTTTCTCATATTGGCGAAAAGGTTTTTCAGACTGGCGACATGTACAATGTTGCAGAAGATGGGTTGGCGAAACCAAAAATCTTCCAGGGCTAGCCCTGATACTGTTAAAACTTTTAACTATTTGCCAGTTTCTTAAAGCTGCATAAAGTTTTCCAAAGAAAAAATTAAAACGGTGCTAATCTAATTAATGATGTTTCTAATGAACAATGTTACATTTGGTTTAATGATAAAAGCTCGAATAAATAGAGAAATTACAGTAATTACCCAGCGAGATGCAGCATTTGGGATCTAATATTAGAACATGGTTACGTCATCAAAACCCGGGTCATTTAAACACAACTTTAAAAACAGTGAAATACGATAAATTAAGCACAGAACTTCGTTGAATTTGTCATTTGTGACTTAGTAAGGGATAAATCACACCATTTCAAATACATCTGGATATTAATTAAAGACAATTAATGCAATTTGTCATGTTTCACCTTTCAATCATGGGTTTTTCCATACATCCATGCTCATGCTCCAAGCTCATAATTACCATCGTTAATCATTGACCAACTGGTCAGAGGATTCCATTTATTTAAAGCTAAAAGAAATGAAATTTTAGAAAATGAATCTAGCAGATCGTGGTTAGAGGATATCTATTTTAAAAAAAATAAATTTTGAGAAAATCAAAAAAAATTCAGAAAATTGAAAAACTTAATGCAGCTTTAAAAGGTTTTATTTTACCATTTGTATTTCACAAATCAGCAACAAATGTACCTTCCGCAACAAAGAGTTCCATTGGACAAATGCTTACTTAAAAGCTTGATTGGGCTATCTATCTATGAAGTCAAAGTCTATTTAAAAATGGTTGTTTTGGAATATTTTCTGCACAGTATGCTAGAACTGCTGCTTATGAAAAAGATAATTCGTCCATTCAAACTACTCATGAAATGTATAACTGGAAAATTTAGAACTGGTCTAGATAACTCCCTGCAATGCTCAAATTAAAGCAGTAATTGTTGGTTTTATTTCAGCATACCAGATTTAATGTTCACTCTGAAGATACCAGTATATATATTTAAGTCAATTTCTTTTCACCGCAAAGTACAAATATGTCATTGAAAAATCACAAACATCCCTATAGCATAAGTATGTTTGTTGATTTTGATTTAATACATATTGAAGAACTGATTAAAATTACTGCTCAAGGCAAATTCTTAGAATCTGAGTGCTAGAATATTTAATAATGGTAATGTTTTATATATAAGAATTACATTTAATTAAATCAAATAAGTACTAATGTAATGTTAAATCTTTTACAAAGTCAACTTAAGTTAATCTCTAGATAATTGTATTAGTATTATAATGTTTACTGAAAATACTGGTTATAAAAAAAGATGTCCCTTATAGTGACTGTTTTAGTCTATTAGTCAATAGTTCCATAATTACATTATAACCTGGAATTATGGCCAGCATTTTTGAGAGGTGCAAAATGTAAAAAATTAAGGACTTTGAATGGATAAATATAACATAATATTGACTGTAAAAAAAGAAATATATTGACCAGGGTGACATTCAAGGTCATTTTGCATATTTACAATTAACATGACACCATATTAATATACTTAAGATCACTGTTTTACTATATCATAACCAATTTCAAAATGTTCAAAACAATCCAAATAAAATAAAAGCTTTAAGATTTATTTTTCAATAATTTGTGAAAAAATACTTTGTAAAGCTTAAACTTAAAATATGATGTCCACAGTCTATGATATCAAAACTTGCCCAATCACAAGACAAGAAAGTACTGAAATTTATTTTCTGATTTATGAACAGATAAACTGATCAGAGAAGGTTTAGTCACAATTCATATAATAAAGTGTTTTTATACCTAGTGTTCTCAAAAAGAGTTACATGTTTTGTATGCCTTAGTTTGCTTGTTTTGTTGTTACAGCATATTACTGGTTGCTCTTTCCAAGTACATATATATTCCCAGCTACAGCTTTCAATCAATATTACTTTGCTAATCTTGTAGAGTCTACTTTGGCCATTATTAGAGGGTTACCAAAGACTGGATAGTTAACACTCATAGATACAACGAATGACATGGATAGTTGTAAATAGTTCAAGTGAAGATCCCAACCAAAAAATGTTGCTTGTCAACACTTGTTGCTTTAGTGCTTTAGCTTTCAGTCCATTGTCTACATTTAATGTCCATTTATGATACGTAATTTAGTTTTTCTTATCAAGTAGAACATTTTTCAGTAAACTGTTTATAATACAGAATCTACAAATCTAGTATTAAATACCATTTTGAATGTTTAATGTCATTTTTGCTGTTTAATATATTTAATCAATGCATTTTTCTACTACTTTTTGTACTGTAAAAGTGTGTTTGATGTTGTCCTATGTACTGTTTCCTAATCTGTTTGGCCTTCTCTTTAGTTTTAATTACCAATTCTGGACAAACTCTGTTGAAGTCAGATAATGTGCTAAACAGAGCCAAGGTAACTTGAGAAATAAAAGGGGAAAAGGCATAATACCAAGTTCCCTTTAAGTAGAAGGGTGAATGATGACTTGAATCAAACTTTAATGTATAATTTTGTACTTGCATGAAATAGATCAAATTCCATACAACATGCACTTTTTTTTCCAAACACAGAAACCATGTCACATAATGAACCAACCAAGGACATCCTAAAGGTGAGCTTATATATATATATATACATATAATACTTTTAATATATACGTTAAAAGTTCAAGGATGTGACATGAAGAATTTGGATTTTTTTTTTAAATATTAAGACAAAATTTCATTGAATTAAAGAATGCAACAAAAATATTTTAAATTATTGGTGTTTATATGCATACTATGACCAAAGTTCTTAAAACTTCAAATATTTAATTAGACTAATTCAATTATAGATAAAGTCCACAGTTCTCATATCAATATTCTATATAAACTTTGAAGTTTGAAATTTTTTAATTAAAGAAGCCAAAATAACTATTCTTGTAAACAAGTTAAAGAAGTTTATGTCATTGGTTAATTAAACCTTTAACTTAATGACATCTAAAAAGAAACATTTATTACACATAAACCAATGATGAGACAAGGTTCATAAAGGTACCAGACTGAGAGTTCTAATTATTTTAATTGATCAAATTTCAATCAATTTATCTATGTCAATATAAAAAATAAACCAAGTTGTTATTCTAGAACAAGATTTTAAAAAAGTGAAAGGCAAAAAAAAAAAAAAAAAAATACTGTAATCTATAAATTTCCAGGACAATCCTTGATTCTGATCACAGTTTGAGACAGATGTGACAATGGTCACTTAAAAAAATTAAAAAAACAGAGGATTAAAAAATAAAAAAATAAAAAAAGGCTGCATATTTTATGATTGATTGGTATCATAGATAAAAATATTAATTCCAAAAATAACATGTACATGTCTGATAAACACATGTAAATGTTGATTTTTATTTATGTATTTCTCTTTTTTTTCCTTTTCTTTTTCTTTATTTTTTTTCTTTTCTTGAAATACAAAAATTGAAAGTACATGTATAATCTATTTGTTTGTATAAGAATAAAATTACATCTGCACCAAAATTAATTGTTCTGATCTGCCTCCAATTATTAAAGAATATAAAAGAGATCTTGGAAAAATAAAGAAATGTGTTACAACCACCTTTAATGATAGAAATAATTCAGATTAATGCAGGACAATGCCTTATCTCAACTGTTAAAATCACTCTACTGAAATCTTGACATAAGACCTATTTTGAATCTTCTAAATTCTCTGACAACAATGAATAAAGTAGAATAAAGTAAAATAAAGTAAAACATGTTACAATTATTGATCTAACTAATTCATTTCTTGACTAAAATCCCTGTTTAATTAAGCATACTGACAAATAGTACGTAAGTAATGGATTTCTATAACAATATCAAAGGGTATTAACCCGTCACTATTTATTATACATTTCAAAATACGAAAATGAATGTTTTCTCATAAAATAAGAAAAAAATTAAAAAGTCCTGATTGATGATGATTCATATGTCATTTTAAGATGACTATCATAAATTTGAAGAAATAATAAAATTTAAGTGGATTAGTACATAATTTTTAGTATCTATTATAGAAAACTATTTTTCATATGTGAAGATTTATGTAAACAATTTTTCTTCCTTAATTCTATTTTCAACTATTATTTCATAAAAAAAAAAGTAACCTTGTTTTTAATCCATCTACTTTAATTTTTTTTTATCTTATTACGTATTTATTTATTTTTCAATTTTATTTTTTTTTCTTCCACTAGTGGCCATCCAATAAGTAGGACAGATTTGGAGTATGTAAAACAAGTTAAAAAACTCAACTGGACACAATATTATCTACCGGTATTCACATTTGCGGTGCCCACAAGGCCTAGTAAATACTTGAATTTACAAACAATTGTACTTAGCGACTACAAATTAGAAGGCAGTCACCATCATAGCAATTAAAATTTTTGTGTTTGGCCACTGTGAAAATTGAGAAATCTGGAAATTTTGTCTACAATTAGTCTTACCCAAAACAGCAAAATGATCAAGAAAAGCAGGTATCTCTATAGTGTAAAGCCAAAACAGACCACAATCTAACTTTATATTATGGCAACTAATGGCAATAATCACTTTTTGATTTTGGTTAATTACAATTAACAACATATCTTTTTAGTTTCCTTTTATCTTTATTTTTATTATTTTTTCTTTTGCAAACTAAAAATTAAAAAATCAGTTTTGGCCACTTAGAATTTTTACTGGAAACAAAATTTTTGAAATGTCTACATAAATTCTTGAAAAGGTGACTACCATTTTTTAAAACTTACTTGGAGCACTGATTTGTAAGTTTTAAAACAAAATTTCCATGGATTTAAATGTCTCGCCTGGTTAGTTTTTGATCGAGTAGAAAATACATTACTTTAACATAAACTTTCACATTTTTACACGCCACCGCTGACGGCACAGGAAAAGTAACACGTAAGTCTCGCATTATGGCATTGCCAGGCTCCAAAATCAGTGTGGGTTAGTCTCAATAACAGTTTATGAGTTCTGTTGTGATACATTTAGGGTTATTGACAATTACAAAGTACATTTTATTTTACTGCATTGCAACATTATTTAAATTTTATTTTAAAACAAAAATCAATATTTAACTGATTTTGTTCATTAGTTACATTAAATCTAAATCATGAATTGTTATAACAGCATAGCTCATCTGTACATTGTGTCTGTCAAAAAATTTCATCAAAGCTATTCTGCAGCTCTTCTCATCAATTAAAAACTTTGTAATAAGATTTCTTAATTAAAACATACTGGCAATAAATTTGAATACAAATATTTTCATTTGATTTTATGCTGACAAAATATATACATAACCAGAAGAATACAATATACAAACCTGATGTGCTAGGTAAAAATCTTATAGAAGTTCACTCATCTAAACTATAATGTTGTCCACTGTTTTATAATTTCAAGCTTCACCTGCAACAGAATTTAAACAGATTGTTTATTAAAAAATGTTTACAAATTCATGTGAAAGACACAGTTCCTTCGAGATTTTTGATAAAAAATACACTACTGGCAACCTGAAAAACATTCAATTCTCAACAAAGAATGTGTTTTAATCTGAAAAGTTAATTTTAGAAATGAGCAACCACCAAACACATGAAAGTTATCTCCCTTTCTGATCCTAAAGCTGATCTCGAGTTTCATCAGATGAAACTTTTCACAAAAATAATGAATCAACAAAATGTTGCTATAATTACTACATATATAGCTACCATAGGCTACTATATATATATATATATATATATATATATAAATATATATATATATATATATATATATATATATATATATATACATACAAATAGCAAAAGTGTAGCGATAAGTAAATAAAAGCAATGGTTAGGATCCAACTGAAGGTCATACCACTGGATACCAATGAGAATTTATAAGAGAAATGGTTAGGATCTAACAGAAGGTCATACCACTGGATACCAATAAGAATTTATAAGAGAAATGGTTAGAATCCAACTGAAGGTCATACCACTGGATACCAAGAGAAATGGTTAAGATCCAACTAAAGGTCATACCACTGGATACCAATAAGAAATTATAAGAGAAATGGTTAGGATCCAACTGAAGGTCATACCACTGGATACCAATAAGAATTTATAAGAGAAATGGTTAGGTTCCAACTGAAGGTCATACCACTGGATACCAATAAGAATTTATAAGAGAAATGGTTAGAATCCAACTGAAGGTCATACCACTGGATACCAATAAGAATTTATAAGAGAAATGGTTAGAATCCAACTGAAGGTCATACCACTGGATACCAATAAGAATTTATAAGAGAAATGGTAAGGGGCCCAATTAAAGGTCATACCACTGGATACCAATAAGAATTTATAAGAGAAATGGTTAGAATCCAACTGAAGGTCATACCACTGGATACCAATAAGAATTTATAAGAGAAATGGTTAGAATCCAACTGAAGGTCATACCACTGGATACCAATAAAAATTTATGAGAAATGGTTAGAATCCAACTGAAGGTCATACAACTGGATACCAATAAGAATTTATGAGAAATGGTTAGAATCCAAATGAAGGTCATACCACTGGATACCAATAAGAATTTATAAGAAAAATGGTTAGGATCCAACTGAAGGTCATACCACTGGATACCAATAAGAATTTATAAGAGAAATGGTTAGGTTACAACTGAAGGTCATACCACTGGATACCAATAAGAATTTATAAAAGAAATGGTTAGGATCCAACTGAAGGTCATACCACTGGATACCAATAAGAATTTATAAGAGAAATGGTTAGGTTCCAACTGAAGGTCATACCACTGGATACCAATAAGAATTTATAAAAGAAATGGTTAGGATCCAACTGAAGGTCATACCACTGGATACCAATAAGAATTTATAAGAGAAATGGTAAGGGGCCCAATTAAAGGTCATACCACTGGATACCAATAAGAATTTATAAGAGAAATGGTTAGAATCCAACTGAAGGTCATACCACTGGATACCAATAAGAATTTATAAGAGAAATGGTTAGAATCCAACTGAAGGTCATACCACTGGATACCAATAAAAATTTATGAGAAATGGTTAGAATCCAACTGAAGGTCATACAACTGGATACCAATAAGAATTTATGAGAAATGGTTAGAATCCAAATGAAGGTCATACCACTGGATACCAATAAGAATTTATAAGAAAAATGGTTAGGATCCAACTGAAGGTCATACCACTGGATACCAATAAGAATTTATAAGAGAAATGGTTAGGTTACAACTGAAGGTCATACCACTGGATACCAATAAGAATTTATAAAAGAAATGGTTAGGATCCAACTGAAGGTCATACCACTGGATACCAATAAGAATTTATAAGAGAAATGGTTAGGTTCCAACTGAAGGTCATACCACTGGATACCAATAAGAATTTATAAAAGAAATGGTTAGGATCCAACTGAAGGTCATACCACTGGATACCAATAAGAATTTATAAAAGAAATGGTTAGGATCCAACTGAAGGTCATACCACTGGATACCAATAAGAATTTATAAGAGAAATGGTAAGGATCCAACTGAAGGTCATACCACTGGATACCAATGAGAATTTATAAGAGAAATGGTTAGTTTCCAACTGAAGGTCATACCACTGGATACCAATAAGAATTTATAAGAGAAATGGTTAGAATCCAACTGAAGGTCACACAACTGGATACCAATAAGAATTTATGAGAAATGGTTAGAATCCAACTGAAGGTCATACCACTGGATACCAATAAGAATTTATAAGAGAAATGGTTAGGATCCAACTGAAGGTCATACCACTGGATACCAATAAGAATTTATGAGAAATGGTTAGAATCCAACTGAAGGTCATACCACTGGATACCAATAAGAATTTATAAGAGAAATGGTTAGGATCCAACTGAAGGTCATACCACTGGATACCAATAAGAATTTATAAGAGAAATGGTTAGGATCCAACTGAAGGTCATACCACTGGATACCAATAAGAATTTAAAAGAGAAATGGTTAGGATCCAACTGAAGGTCATACCACTGGATACCAATAAGAATTTATAAGAGAAATGGTTAGGTTCCAACTGAAGGTCATACCACTGGATACCAATAAGAATTTATAAGAGAAATGGTTAGGGTCCAACTGAAGGTCATACCACTGGATACCAATAAGAATTTATAAGAGAAATGGTTAGGATCCAACTGAAGGTCATACCACTGGATACCAATAAGAATTTATAAGAGAAATGGTTAGAATCCAACTGAAGGTCATACCACTGGATACCAATAAGAATTTATAAGAGAAATGGTTAGGATCCAACTGAAGGTCATACCACTGGATACCAATAAGAATTTATAAGAGAAATGGTTAGAATCCAACTGAAGGTCATACCACTGGATACCAATAAGAATTTATAAGAGAAATGGTTAGGATCCAACTGAAGGTCATACCACTGGATACCAATAAGAATTTATAAGAGAAATGGTTAGGATCCAACTGAAGGTCATACCACTGGATACTAATAAGAATTTATAAGAGAAATGGTTAGGGTCCCACTGAAGGTCATACCACTGGATACTAATAAGAATTTATAAGAGAAATGGTTAGGATCCAACTGAAGGTCATACCACTGGATACTAATAAGAATTTATAAGAGAAATGGTTAGGATCCAACTGAAGGTCATACCACTGGATACTAATAAGAATTTATAAGAGAAATGGTTAGGATCCAACTGAAGGTCATACCACTGGATACTAATAAGAATTTATAAGAGAAATGGTTAGGATCCAACTGAAGGTCATACCACTGGATACTAATAAGAATTTATAAGAGAAATGGTTAGGATCCAACTGAAGGTCATACCACTGGATACCAATAAGAATTTATAAGAGAAATGGTTAGAATCCAACTGAAGGTCATACCACTGGATACCAATAAGAATTTATAAGAGAAATGGTAAGGGGCCCAATTAAAGGTCATACCACTGGATACCAATAAGAATTTATAAGAGAAATGGTTAGAATCCAACTGAAGGTCATACCACTGGATACCAATAAGAATTTATAAGAGAAATGGTTAGAATCCAACTGAAGGTCATACCACTGGATACCAATAAAAATTTATGAGAAATGGTTAGAATCCAACTGAAGGTCATACAACTGGATACCAATAAGAATTTATGAGAAATGGTTAGAATCCAAATGAAGGTCATACCACTGGATACCAATAAGAATTTATAAGAAAAATGGTTAGGATCCAACTGAAGGTCATACCACTGGATACCAATAAGAATTTATAAGAGAAATGGTTAGGTTACAACTGAAGGTCATACCACTGGATACCAATAAGAATTTATAAAAGAAATGGTTAGGATCCAACTGAAGGTCATACCACTGGATACCAATAAGAATTTATAAGAGAAATGGTTAGGTTCCAACTGAAGGTCATACCACTGGATACCAATAAGAATTTATAAAAGAAATGGTTAGGATCCAACTGAAGGTCATACCACTGGATACCAATAAGAATTTATAAGAGAAATGGTAAGGGGCCCAATTAAAGGTCATACCACTGGATACCAATAAGAATTTATAAGAGAAATGGTTAGAATCCAACTGAAGGTCATACCACTGGATACCAATAAGAATTTATAAGAGAAATGGTTAGAATCCAACTGAAGGTCATACCACTGGATACCAATAAAAATTTATGAGAAATGGTTAGAATCCAACTGAAGGTCATACAACTGGATACCAATAAGAATTTATGAGAAATGGTTAGAATCCAAATGAAGGTCATACCACTGGATACCAATAAGAATTTATAAGAAAAATGGTTAGGATCCAACTGAAGGTCATACCACTGGATACCAATAAGAATTTATAAGAGAAATGGTTAGGTTACAACTGAAGGTCATACCACTGGATACCAATAAGAATTTATAAAAGAAATGGTTAGGATCCAACTGAAGGTCATACCACTGGATACCAATAAGAATTTATAAGAGAAATGGTTAGGTTCCAACTGAAGGTCATACCACTGGATACCAATAAGAATTTATAAAAGAAATGGTTAGGATCCAACTGAAGGTCATACCACTGGATACCAATAAGAATTTATAAAAGAAATGGTTAGGATCCAACTGAAGGTCATACCACTGGATACCAATAAGAATTTATAAGAGAAATGGTAAGGATCCAACTGAAGGTCATACCACTGGATACCAATGAGAATTTATAAGAGAAATGGTTAGTTTCCAACTGAAGGTCATACCACTGGATACCAATAAGAATTTATAAGAGAAATGGTTAGAATCCAACTGAAGGTCACACAACTGGATACCAATAAGAATTTATGAGAAATGGTTAGAATCCAACTGAAGGTCATACCACTGGATACCAATAAGAATTTATAAGAGAAATGGTTAGGATCCAACTGAAGGTCATACCACTGGATACCAATAAGAATTTATGAGAAATGGTTAGAATCCAACTGAAGGTCATACCACTGGATACCAATAAGAATTTATAAGAGAAATGGTTAGGATCCAACTGAAGGTCATACCACTGGATACCAATAAGAATTTATAAGAGAAATGGTTAGGATCCAACTGAAGGTCATACCACTGGATACCAATAAGAATTTAAAAGAGAAATGGTTAGGATCCAACTGAAGGTCATACCACTGGATACCAATAAGAATTTATAAGAGAAATGGTTAGGTTCCAACTGAAGGTCATACCACTGGATACCAATAAGAATTTATAAGAGAAATGGTTAGGGTCCAACTGAAGGTCATACCACTGGATACCAATAAGAATTTATAAGAGAAATGGTTAGGATCCAACTGAAGGTCATACCACTGGATACCAATAAGAATTTATAAGAGAAATGGTTAGAATCCAACTGAAGGTCATACCACTGGATACCAATAAGAATTTATAAGAGAAATGGTTAGGATCCAACTGAAGGTCATACCACTGGATACCAATAAGAATTTATAAGAGAAATGGTTAGAATCCAACTGAAGGTCATACCACTGGATACCAATAAGAATTTATAAGAGAAATGGTTAGGATCCAACTGAAGGTCATACCACTGGATACCAATAAGAATTTATAAGAGAAATGGTTAGGATCCAACTGAAGGTCATACCACTGGATACTAATAAGAATTTATAAGAGAAATGGTTAGGGTCCCACTGAAGGTCATACCACTGGATACTAATAAGAATTTATAAGAGAAATGGTTAGGATCCAACTGAAGGTCATACCACTGGATACTAATAAGAATTTATAAGAGAAATGGTTAGGATCCAACTGAAGGTCATACCACTGGATACTAATAAGAATTTATAAGAGAAATGGTTAGGATCCAACTGAAGGTCATACCACTGGATACTAATAAGAATTTATAAGAGAAATGGTTAGGATCCAACTGAAGGTCATACCACTGGATACTAATAAGAATTTATAAGAGAAATGGTTAGGATCCAACTGAAGGTCATACCACTGGATACTAATAAGAATTTATAAGAGAAATGGTTAGGATCCAACTGAAGGTCATACCACTGGATACTAATAAGAATTTAAAAGAGAAATGGTTAGGATCCAACTGAAGGTCATACCACTGGATACTAATAAGAAATTATGTTTATTGCCAATCAAAGTGCAGTGTTTTATAATCAGGCATGTCATTATGTTTTTGTGACTTCTTTATTGTTTGCTATTTTAGCCATGATCTTCTTTACTTCAGTAACTGTAAGATACAAATTCAGTAGTCATTACTCTGGCTCTTGGTTGACTGAATTTGTATTATGTCACACCAGCAATTTTTATGATATTTATGACAAGACCATTTTTGCCACAAATTTCTATGATTAATATGGAAACAAGTTTATATGTGTGTGAGTTTTGTGCAAGTTTTTCATGTTCATAAGTGTGTGTGTGTGTGTGTGTGTGTGTGTGTGTGTGTGTGTGCTTGTTTCTAGTGCACACTAAAGTCAACCTTTTCAGTGCTTGTAAAATTGCCTATGCAATGCCACAGATAATAACACAGACTATTAAGTCAATTATGCTGGTACAAAGGCAACCAGCAGAGGCCTATGACAAGGAAAAATAATTTTTCACTTGCAGTCAATATGGGTTAAACCCATAGTAGTGAGACACTCTGATTTTAAAGGCTAACATGTTAACCACTTAGCCACTAAATGACCCAATATACAGCTGTGATTTTCTAAACAATTTCCTTTATGAAGAATTACATGTTGATTAATATACATTTCAAAATTTTACTTTTTAAATAATGGATGTACGTTAAAAACAGTTTTGATCAGTGGTTAATTATCACAGGAAATACATTAATACTTTTTAATATACTTGTGATCAGTATAAATTTGCATGTATAATGATATTATAATAATAATATTATAATAATAATTAACATCCATACACAGATGTTAACATGTTCATAAACAAGCTGTTTATTTTGTTGAACAATTATAACAGGACAGAATAAAATAAAGAATCATTAAAATAAAGCGTATATCCTGTTTGCTTCACAAAATTATTGCCAACAAGCCTATATAAATGTTTTTTTAGATAAACTACTTTCACTGAAAATTTAAATTGATTTGATTAATGGTGTTGTACATCCTCAGTCAAGAATGTTTAAAATCTGTCAAGGTGGTCAGTTCTTGGATGGTGGAGAAAAAGGGAGTTCCCAGAGAAAACCACCTTTCTTTGGCAAGCAAACTGACAAACTTTCTCACACTAGGATCTGCCCGAGTGGGATTTGAACTAAAATGGTGATCCGTAAGTGTGCAATTCAGACCACTCAGCCACCAAGGACATTCTTAGATAAGAATTAGTGGCAAAATATGAAAACAAGTGCTTGTTCGACATTGATAGACATCACAGGTTTAAATAGCTGTGTTTATTTTGACCACAAATTTTTAACATTGCATAAAGTTCTTAAAATAGTAGCAACCCAAGATGGGGTTTTATGATAATGAACTATGTTCCTGCAAGACAATTATTCAGCTTATGAAAAGGGAAAGGTTCATAGGAATTGATGTAATAAAATGAAATTGATAAAAAGACAAAATAAATGTACTTCTCCCTTAAATGTTGATTTACATTTTCCCCCCAAATTTTTATTTAGGTAAGCTAATTTTGCTGAAAAATTCTTATTTTTTCATCTTTTTAAGTCGAAAGCTAAAGCATGCATATATTGTTTATCTCTGAAAGGTTTTTCACATGAAATCATTAGGCTAATATAAAAGAAATTAAAAAACAATATTTTAAACTGTTAATATTATTGAAGCATGTGTGGTAATATTTAAAGGGATCAGGTTTTGTATTGATTTTAGAAGGGATTGTATTTAATTTGTTAGGTGATTAACTCCACATGTTGTTTCATATAAGGTTTTTTAATTGGCAGCAGCTGGTTGTGTTTTCCAATTTACACAATCACAAATTTACTGCTAGACAGAATTATGCTAATTAGTAGGCTTAATTCAAACTGTGATTTCATACATAATTTACATCAAGGCACCGATTTCAAATAATTC
Organism: Tegillarca granosa; assembly: GCA_029721355.1. Lineage (NCBI taxonomy): Eukaryota > Metazoa > Mollusca > Bivalvia > Arcoida > Arcidae > Tegillarca > Tegillarca granosa. Next base: position 4,705,372 of record CM056603.1, read on the forward strand.
TTTATTTATGTTAATGTACCTAATTTTTGAAATAAAAATAAAATCTATTAAATAATGTAATCTGTGCACAATTTTTTACATAATTAAAATACACATAAAATAGCAATGTACAATTAATCAAAGTTGAACACAGACAACATTTTGACAATATAACTGGTAGTTACTGATGGGGATAAAATCAAATATTCAAATCTATTTCAATAAAAAAGATGTTTTGTATTAATTATGAATCAACTGTTCTGAAAACATAATAGAACAAGATTTTGGTCATCATCTTTGTAATTATCACACTTTTTATTAGATAAGGTCAGATCTTGCAGATAAAATAACATGTTAGATTGTTACACTGTTAAAACATCACACTTAGTGCTCAGGAGTTCATGTTCAGTGATCTCAATAAGTATGTTCTGATACAAGTATATTGATTGATTGATTAATTTATCATTATTTTGGTATCCTATTATTTGTCATTAAATCAAATCCTTGCTATAAAACATTATTATACATGAAGTAAAAATTCAAACTCAAAGTTATGAAGCCAGCATATAGGCATACTTTATGAGACTTAAAAGCCACCCAAGAGTAGCCCTTTCAGATAAAACATTCTATTGTTGACTAACAGTGTGGGATGGTGCTTTTAGGAAAGTGGCACAGGGGACTTTATACGGCTTATTGAAAGAATTCCTCTTTAGCTAGTTTAAACATGGTTTTGTGAATCAGTACTATTTCCAGTATGAGACTTTTGAATTAAGAAGTTCTACAGTTTCAAATTTAACGTACTATCTTTTGACACAAACTGAAACATTCCTGAAAGATTTATATAAATATGTAATTCAAAAATAATTAAAAAAGTTAAATTTCGCAATTGAAAGTCAAGGTTGGGAGTTTGGTGGCTTAGTGGATAATGCACACAGCACATCTCACCAAATCTAACTTTGGCAGATCCCAGTGTGAGAAAATTTGTTAGTTTGCTTGCCAATGTTGGTTGTTGTCTATAGCCACTATCGTTTCCTCTACCATTGGTTAACTGACTTTTTCAATATAAGTAAAAGACTCTTGACCAGGGCATAAAACACAATTACTCGTAACCACTCCCAGTGACAAAGTTGTGATGGACCTAGAATCTTAATCATGTTAGTAACGTATACAAGGTAAACCCAATTTCCTTTTTTAACACACTGTCAATCAGTCGGTAAGAAGTTAAGAGATAAAAATTGGCATATATATCCAATTGTATCAAATCTGATTATCTGAGAAAGTTCCAACAATTTAAAAATTATCAAGGCAAGTAAACAATCTAAATTCACAGTAAAAAACTTAATTAGATTTATCTAGTAACAATAATTTGTTGGGCCCCAGTGGCAACAGACTTGAATTAGCTAATCAGGACGTTCAGACACGGTTTTACTGCAGCACTCTACACTTTAATGAGTCTAATTAAATCAATTCTATCAACCAGTAGTCACTTTGTAGATTTTTGAAAGTTAATTTTACTAATTACCGCTAACTTATCCCGGAGACGGAATGATTCATCTTCAAGAGGATATAAATTAAATCTTCCTATTAATAAAGAACATTTAAATGAACAAATCTTGGGAAAAAAACATTGCATGTTCTGGTATTTTTGGCACAAAATAGATTAAAACATCATTCAAAATGATCATTGTCTGATAAAGTATAAACTTCAAATAATATAACAAGCGTCCAAACCATTCCCCAAAGATTTCACTTTCATTTTCTAATTTACAATGGATATTACATTTATGTCCGAGAAATTTTTTCAACATTATTTTTGGATGAACTAAAATTACTGATTAATGAATATGATGTGACAATGAATATAAATAATTGATAAAATTATTTGTAGCGGATAATGATCATTATAACTGGAAAATTACAGTAAAAAGTAAATGAAGCATGTTTAGTACGATATGATGACCTTACTCAAGAAGTTGTCATTCATATACAGTATTAAGTCAGTAAACAACAAGTCAGCTGTGTGAAGAACACCATTCTACTTATCTATATTGAAAAAGAGAAATGCAATGTTTAACTGAATTTGTACTTTTCAATAGCCAATAATAATGCAATCAAAAACATGAAACAAAACAAAAACTTGTCAGAAAACATCATAGCTCATCTATTTCATATAGTTGATGAAATGGTTAACTTACAAGAGTATGAAATTAAATACAGACTTGCAGATTTAATTTTTTTCAATTTAAAAAATGACAAACAAAATCAGGTTAATATCACATTTATACATCTTCTTTTATTGTTGATAATTAACCCTAATTTTGGTATGCTTATCATGAATAGTTTCAGTCTTAAATGAAAATTTTAAAAGGTTGAAACTTCAAGAAAAAACTGAGAGTATGAAATTAAATACAGACTTGCAGATTTCAATTTTTTTAATTTAAAAAAAAAAAAAAACAAAACAATTATAGATATATTTTTTTCAATATATGCCACAAAATATACACATTTCAATTTCAATACATGTTACCTATATATACTTTATTACTGAATTAGCTTAATTTAGCTTATTCCAAATATCATACACAAACATGCTTACAAGTCAATTCATAAATGTTGAATATGATTTAATTTAAAGATTAATGGAATTAAAAGTTTGCAAATAAAAACTAAACCAGATTTGACAACAACTATCATTTTAAATTGTCAAAGATCAAAAAAGTTAAAAAATGATAAATTCAGTGAGTAAAATCCCCTCCAGTAGACATATCTTGTGATTGGCACTTATGTTTAAAAACATGCAGTCATCTCCCTTTACTGTTGATACTTTTCAGCAAATGTTTTTTAAACTTCTGACAAACAGTTTTGGGGAGTTATTCAGAACAAACATTTTTTCATTGAAATCTTGCATAAGGATGGGTCATAAATTGATGAAAAAATGGCAAACAAACTCAGGTTAATATCACATTTATACACATCTTCTTGATAATTTACCCTAAGTTTGGTATGCTTATCATGAACAGTTTTAGTCTTAAATGAAAATTTCAAAAAGGTTGAACTCCAAGAAAAACTGGCAAACCTATTGAAGTAGAGAATATAAGCATTTTTTAACTGCTAATTATGTCTTCCAAGATTTGTAGTCAAAGCTTTGAGTTAGTATTGGATGTTTTTTAAATTTCATTTTATTTTTGACAGGGACAGACAGACATGAAGAGGGACAGACAGGCATGAGAAGGGACAGACAAATATGAGAAGAGACAGACAGGCATGAGAAGGGACAGACATATGAGAAGAGACAGACAGATATGAGAAGAGACAGACATGAGAAGGGACAGACAGTCATGAAAAGGGACAGATGGGCATGAGAAGGGACAGACAGTTATGAGAAGGGACAGGCATGAGAAGGGACAGATGGGCATGAGAAGGGACAGACAGGCATGAGAAGGGACAGGCAGTCATGAAAAGGGAAAGGCATGAGAAGGGACAGGCAGTCATGAAAAGGGACAGGCATGAGAAGGGACAGATGGGCATGAGAAGGGACAGACAGGCATGAGAAGGGACAGACAGTCATGAAAAGGGACAGGCATGAGAAGGGACAGATGGGCATGAGAAGGGACAGACAGGCATGAGAAGGGACAGACAGTCATGAAAAGGGACAGGCATGAGAAGGGACAGATGGGCATGAGAAGGGACAGACAGGCATGAGAAGGGACAGACAGTCATGAGAAGAGACAGACAAGCATGAGAAGGAACAGACAGTCATGAGGAGAGACAGACATGAGAAGGGACAGATGGGCATGAGAAGGGACAGACAGGCATGAGAAGGGACAGACAGGCATGAGAAGACAGGCATGAGAAGGGACAGATGGGCATGAGAAGGGACAGACAGCCATGAAAAGGGACAGACAGTCATGAGAAGGGACAGACATGAGAAGGGACAGACAGGCATGAGAAGGGACAGACAATCATGAGAAGGGACAGTCATGAAAAGGGACAGACAGGCATGAGAAGGGGCAGACAGACATGAGAAGGGACAGTCATGAGAAGGGACAGACAGGCATGTGAAGGGACAGACAGACATGAGAAGGGACAAAACTTTGAATTAACTTCTTTCTTTTCTTACAGAAGCTCTATTAAATCTTCATTCACAATACATAAATTCAATAACATCAAAATATTACTATCATGTTCAAAATGGCTCCATTCTGTTATATTTTGGCTTTTTCAGTCAAAATTAGGATCCTAGTACAGTGCATATGAAAGTCCCTTTCAAAATTTCCTTATACTGCAATAGGATTCTACCAAATTCAAAACCATCCTTATATAAGACATGATTTTTTTCTTTTTTTGAGCACTATACTTGTTTTAATGTCAGTGCCAATCCAAAGTTGGGAGTTTTATTAGTTTTGTATTATCTTCTGATTTATTCCTATGTGTTGACTTATTTTTGTTTCTTAACTAGGATATGATCTGGAAAAACATTTATCATGGAAATACCTTTGTCAGATTTTACAAATAGGTTGTATTAGTTATCAGACAAAAATAAATTTCGAATTATCCAATTAGAATTTAACCCATGTCATTAATATTTGAAGAATTTTTTGTTCATAAAAATTGTATTTGTATATATTTGTTACATGATATTAGAAATTTAATGTTCATTTTTATGAAGTATGTTTCTGTCTTAGAGTTATGTCATTTTATCATTATAAAGTTTTGTTTTTTATGAATCTATGATTATCATAAAAAAATTATTATTAATATTTAGACCATCTAAAATATTATGTTACGATGTATATTACGTATTCTCTCATGTAATGGTAACCCCCCACATTTTTATATTATTTGATATACCATATATTACAATTAATGTTAGATTCTTTTTGTAATTTTTTATTCCTAATATTATTAACTTTCATTACATATATATGCCATTAATATATAGATCTTTTTCATTAATATTATTATCAATATTAAACTTTTATTACCATGGTTATTAAAAGCCTCATGTTTTCATTTATATCATTACATGTATTAACTTTACATTTCTTTTTTCCCCTTCATCATTGTCTTTATTACAATAGTTTTATTACCCACTGTTATTTTGGTACTAATTCATATTAATTAGAATTCAAATACAGACCAAATTAATTTCATCTGAAGGTCATTTGATACAGTATTAATCTACCAGCTCCATATCAACACAATTAAACCAAAAATAACCTCAATTAACCTAAGTTTACCTGTATCATAAAATTATCCAACAGAAAATTAACCTTAGTTTACCTGTATCATAAAATTATCCAACAGAAAATTAACCTTAGTTTACCTGTATCATAAAATTATCCAACAGAAAATTAACCTTAGTTTACCTGTATCATAAAATAACTCTACAGAAAATTAACCTTAGTTTACCTGTATCATAAAGTTATTCAACAGAAAATTTACCTTAGTTTACCTGTATCATAAAATAACTCTACAGAAAATTAACCTTAGTTTACTTGTATCATAAAATTATCCAACAGAAAATTAACCTTAGTTCACCTGTATCATAAAATAACTCTACAGAAAATTAACCTTAGTTTCCCTGTAACAAAAAATCATTCAACAGAAAATTAACCTTAGTTTACCTGTATCATAAAATTATTCAACAGAAAATTAACCTTAGTTTCCCTGTATCATAAAATAACTCTACAGAAAATTAACCTTAGTTTACCTGTATCATAAAATTACTCAACAGAAAATTTACCTTAGTTTACCTGTATCATAAAATAACTCTACAGAAAATTAACCTTAGTTTACCTGTATCATAAAGTTATCCAACAGAAAATTTACCTTAGTTTACCTGTATCATAAAATAACTCTACAGAAAATTAACCTTAGTTTACCTGTATGATAAAATAACTCTACAGAAAATTAACCTTAGTTTACCTGTATCATAAAATTATCCAACAGAAAATTAACCTTAGTTTACCTGTATCATAAAATTATCCAACAGAAAATTCACCTTAGTTTACCTGTATCATAAAATAACTCTATAGAAAATTAACCTTAGTTTACCTGTATCATAAAATTACTCAATAGAAAATTAACCTTAGTTTACCTGTATCATAAAATTATCCAACAGAAAATTAACCTTAGTTTCCCTGTATCATAAAATTACTCAACAGAAAATTAACCTTGGTTTACCTGTATCATAAAATAACTCCACAGAAAATTAACCTTAGTTTACCTGTATCATAAAATTACTCAACAGAAAATTAGCCTTAGTTTACCTGTATCATAAAATAACTCCACAGAAAATTAACCTAAGTTTCCCTGTATCATAAAATAACTCCACAGAAAATTAACCTAAGTTTCCCTGTATCATAAAATAACTCTACAGAAAATTAACCTTAGTTTACCTGTATCATAAAGTTATCCAACAGAAAATTTACCTTAGTTTACCTGTATCATAAAATAACTCTACAGAAAATTAACCTTAGTTTACCTGTATCATAAAGTTATCCAACAGAAAATTTACCTTAGTTTACCTGTATCATAAAATAACTCTACAGAAAATTAACCTTAGTTTACCTGTATCATAAAATTATCCAACAGAAAATTTACCTTAGTTTACCTGTATCATAAAATAACTCTACAGAAAATTAACCTTAGTTTACCTGTATCATAAAATTACTCAACAGAAAATTTACCTTAGTTTACCTGTATCATAAAATAACTCTACAGAAAATTAACCTTAGTTTACCTGTATCATAAAATAACTCTACAGAAAATTAACCTTAGTTTACCTGTATCATAAAATAACTCTACAGAAAATTAACCTTAGTTTACCTGTATCACAAAATTATCAAACAGAAAATTAACCTTAGTTTACCTGTATCATAAAATAACTCTACAGAAAATTACCCTTAGTTTCCCTGTATCATAAAATTACTCAACAGAAAATTAACCTTAGTTTCCCTGTATCATAAAATAACTCTACAGAAAATTAACCTTAGTTTACCTGTATCATAAAATTACCCAACAAAAAATTTACCTTAGTTTACCTGTATCATAAAATAACTCTACAGAAAATTAACCTTAGTTTACCTGTATCATAAAATAACTCTACAGAAAATTAACCTTAGTTTACCTGTATCATAAAATAACTCTACAGAAAATTAACCTTAGTTTACCTGTATCACAAAATTATCGAACAGAAAATTTACCTTAGTTTACCTGTATCATAAAATAACTTTAAAGAAAATTAACCTTAGTTTACCTGTATCATAAAATAACTCTACAGAAAATTAACCTTAGTTTACCTGTATCATAAAATTATCCAACAGAAAAATCAACAGGAACTTTCTACAAATAACCTTAGTTTACAAATAACCTTAGTTTACCTGTATCATAAAGTTATCCAACAGAAAATTTACCTTAGTTTACCTGTATCATAAAATAACTCTACAGAAAATTAACCTTAGTTTACCTGTATCATAAAATAACTCTACAGAAAATTAACCTTAGTTTACCTGTATCATAAAATTATCCAACAGAAAAATCAACAGGAACTTTCTACAAATAACTGTTGACATTTCTTTGCAATGAATGGTAAATGCTTGCCCATTATTAAAGGTAGTGTTGGGATTGGTTTAAGTTTGGTTTTACCATTGTCTGAAAGCTCAGTATTTGAACATTGAAGTAAATAGCACCTTGGATGATGCATATGAAAGATGTTTTTAAACCTGAAGCAAAAAAGAAACCTAAAGATTTATTGTCTTAAACATGTTATGAAGGTATTAACTTATGCATCTTAACTTCACAGCTGGTGAAAAGTTGATATAAGTGTAGTTAATTTCACTAGAACATATAATTCAATTTCACTCATTCTATAATATTACAACTTTAATTCAAAGAAATTGTAGTGGAAGAATTCCTTTACAAATGTTTCAAGTAAATTAACTTTTACTACTTTAGGTCCTTTTACAGAGGACTGTAGTGGTGTTTGATGTCATAAGTTCTTTATATTGAGAGCATCATATCTGGGATGATGGAGGAGACTAAATTATCCAAGAAAAATCCACTGACCTCCTGATAACTGACCAACATTTGAATTCCAAGTTGTTAAAGAAACAGATTCAAACCAAGGTGTGAGAGGTATTGCAATCGTTAGGACTGTACTTAAGATCACTTAGGCAACCCTGATCACCATGGTAACACAAAATCAATACAAATGGTTTTGATTTGAACAATTTTCTACTCATTTTAACATGCAAATACTTTAATATATTCCAAATTATTACAAAAACAATTATTTTTTTGTGAAATCTAAACATGATCTGCCACTGACCACTATAAAAACACTTACGGCAGGACACATATTTTGGAAATACTATGAAAAAAGGAAAAATAAATCACAAAATAGTCTTGAATAATAGCACATGATTCAAGGTGTGAAGTCAAATAAGTGTTTAATGTAAACATACAGGTCTGTGACTCAAAATCTGCTCGCAAGGTTCATCAAATCCAATAAAGTCTTGTCATTATGAAATTGGCATTAAAATAGTTACAATTTTAATGATTTTTAAAGACAGAAATATTCCAAAAATGGTTAATTATTTCTCGAGACCAACAAAAAATTGTAATTACGATTTAATGAGAAGAATCAAGAATGGTTAAAGACTGATCATGCTGGCAATTTTAACCCTGTAACAAGATCACAGATACACATGTCACTAAGGTTGACAACTACTGATCCCAGCTTTAAACATTTCGGAAAAAACTACAGATTGATTGGTCAATACAATATCTTAGAAAGACATGTGACCCTGGTCTGATTGCTGAACAATGACAAGGTGTACCAAATGAAAACATCTAACACAATGATTAAGCAACCCTTTATGAATCTGGTGGTATATTTTATCTTTCACACTGTATGCTGCGCTAAAAATTGCTACAATTACAACATACTTTTACATTTAATGAAAGAATAACATCTTTTATCTTAAATACTGTGACTGTAACATATAGGAGCTAAAACAAACTGTGTAGTCTACTTAATTAAAATAATGATAGCAATTCATTCAGTAGGACGGCCAGCTTCCAACATGGCTGAATTTTCATAACTTTGGTCACGTGACTTTCGGTTTAAATTTAGGTACAAAATCGGAAACGATAGTCAGTCTCGAATTTTAAAGAAAACTGTTAGATGACATCGTTATAAATTTGAAACGAACAAATATTTTAAACAATAAATATTTTTTCCTTCAATTAATCTACAAAATAGCCAAATATCTCCATTAAGTTACGAGATAAACGCTTTTAAAGTCGAGGTTGCCTCACAGCTGTCGGACGACACCGGTGCTTCAGACACGTATTGTAAAAAAAAATAGGACATATGATGGGTTCTTATTATTAAATTACGAAATAATTTTCATTTCTTTATGTGATCATATTAAAGTTTTGTCCGAAATCGGTGTGGGATGCGATTCTGTCAATTCAGAAAATAGCAGGTGTTGCTCAGAGTCCACGATAGATTTTTCGTTTGTGTATACTTACCTCCCTTGTTTACAGTTCTTCGTATGAATACGATTAAAAATTGACTTATTTCCTATGATATAATTTTTGTTTGCATACTTTAACTATAAAAAGAAAACTAAAATCCAAAAAAGAAGTAAAAATTAATCGTTTTTCTTTTAGAAAATTCTAAATGCAACATTGTCCAAGGAATAGTTATGTAACACAGGTGCTCGGGAGTTATAAATGAATTCTATCATGCTATGGAAGCTTATTTGCAATTTTCACTTCATTTAGAATTTGTTTTAATCAAAGTTTAATTTCTAAATTTGAAACTATGCTAAAATTTCAAATTTTATTATCAATGCATTTTTTTTCCTTTTTTTTTTTTTTTTTTTTTTTTTTTTTTGCGAGAAATGATAATTTTCTTAAAAATTCTTTTCAATGAAACAAAGGAAAAAATTATTCCTCAACCAAAGTTAAAAATTTAGAACAAGTATTTCTTGCATGTGGTCAGTTACAAAGTTGCACTAGTGTTCAAATCTTCAACATGCAACAGCTGTGGGTTTAAACCTCAGTCAATTTATACCCAAGTCTTCAAAATTTGAAATACTGTCTCTTCACCTGAACTATTCATTTGGTGGACAGAATATCCAGTTTCACTTAGTACCAGAACAATGTGACAGGGCAAGTGGTTTGCTTGTGTGTGGCATATGAACTCAGTGAGCTTGCATCTTAACAAAATAAATTGCCCTGACGGTGTGATATTAGTAATTACAAGGCAGACCATTATAAATACTGGCACATCTCCTGCATAAATTATACTTGATTAATGAACTTGCTCTCATTGCAAAAAGCTGAAAAATTGCTGATGTGACATTATAGGACATAACCATATACACTGTATATGGAAATAATTCTGTAGGCATGGGTAGTCAGATAATCATCATGAAAAAATATTATAATAAATATAATAATATCATAAAAAAACATAAAGAAAAAAATAAACAATAATTTTTTTTAATTAAAAAAAGTTGATTACTTATCTGTGGTTATGTGGAGTGGAGTTACCTTGTTTTACGCCCCGTCAAAATTTCACTTATAGAGGGGGGTGGTTCTTAGAAAGTGGAGGAAACCAGAGTCTCTGCTGAAAACCACCAACCTTTGGCAGGCAAACTAACAGATCTTCTCACGCTGGGATCAGCCAAAGTGAATTTCGAACCTAGGTGGCGAGAGATACTGTGATATTAAAGTGAGCTTTATACTACAACCTATAAGGCTCCTTATTTGTATTTGCAAAAATGTGTAATGTGCAAAATAATGAAAATATCAACAGAATTAAAAATGGAATATATAGTTCCAATCTGTACAAATGATTAATATCCTGGAATTAACAGGGGTTTTTAGTGTGTGTGCCAATGTGCTTTTTTTCAATTTTAGAATTCTGAAGTTTGCTTTATTTGAAAGCAATATTGATATCAAATATAATTTTTTTTTTTTTTTTTTTTGTTGTTTAAAAAATTTGAGTCAAAGTTGTCAGCTAAATCTGTCACTAAAAGATGTAAAGGGAAGAAGCACTGTAGATTCTGAGTATTGAATGTACAGCTACCAATACAAGAGAGAAATTGAATATTTTTAATCTGTAAAATAAATTTCACAAAACAGAATTAGATATTTTCTGATTTTACATGACAGTTAATCATATGATGACATGTTTGTCTGTGTTGCTGCATATGTTCTGACAGCTTCCTTGAGTTATAATAACAAACTCAGTATGCCATAATTCTCAAATAGATTTAGAAGAAACAACAAAGTAAATTTTAGTTCAAAACATTACATTCTGTTGTTAAGATGTTCAACCTTTTTTCAAAGGTTATAACTGTGGTATGTAGGCAAAGAAGTAAATTTGTTCCTTTTTCATCTTGCAGTTGGAAGGACAATAGAATTTCAGACAAAGCATAAATGTGGACTTAAAATGTAGCATTCTTAGTAACCATACAGGTGAATGGCAAAGCTTTCTTGTATCTAAATCTGAAATTGTAAAGCTACATGTAGTGTTGGTGTTGAAAACAGATACTGGCTGATTGTATAAATCTCTTATGTAGACTAGATAACACCACTGTATTGTACCTTAATAAATTACTACTTTTCTGAAACAAAAGATATTAATTTCATCAAATGTTAGTGAGTCTAGAATCAGCTCAGGTGTCAAACATGTATCATAACAAGTTTTGAAGTTATCATGGCTTCATGCATAGCATATGCTAAATCCAAGATTTGGATACTCAGGCACTGCAGATTGCAAATAAACCTGAAAGTTAAGTTTAAAAAAAAACAAACTTAATATTTAGATGGCAAAGTGACATATTCACTGTCTCACAACTTGTAAATTCATAAACTTAAAACTGTTCGAGTTAGTTGATAATATTTTGTAAGTAAAAATTCTACTGTGAATTCATCTGTCTCTCCTTCAGTGTTAGTGCTGACTAATGGAACCTGAATACATGACACAACTGTATGCATACTAATTCAGTGGTCTAACTGTGGTTCTATGCTTTCTATGCTTACATATTGAGAACAAATCAGAAAATTTGATTTAAAAAACCACAACACAACAAACAATAACAAAAAGCAGATGTTGGTCATTAGAATCAGTTAATCTCTCTGCACCACTGCTATCACAAGTTGCATCAGGCAACTGGCTTAATCCCACTTTTAATCTAGCACCACACTCTCTACAAATACAATTAAAATCTTTCAAAGTAATAAAAGTGAAAAAAAAATTATTCAATTTTTGAGACAGATGAACGTATCTTAGTATTTATTACTTTAGAGATGTCGTGATGACTACAACAGTACAAGGTCTGTGTTTTGATTCCTGCGGTTGGATTTTCGTGGCATTTTTTTCTGCATAAAACTAAAATCGAAACAAAACTAAGTAAAAATTAATTTCAAACTATAAAATTAAATATATAGAACAGTAATATATAATTAATATAAGTGCATATCCAATAATTAGTACGGTGTTTTGTTTTGTTTTCAAAAATTCTCGGCATGCAGGTGATCCAATTTTGTCAACTTCCCGTATGAAAACCGGTGCAAATGATGGTTTGTATCTGGTATCAAAATGACCGGTATTCTAAATACTATTGATTACATGTATAATTTTTTACCCAATCGGTGTGGGATGCGATTCTGTCAATTCAATTTACAGGGTGTAAACTGGCTCAGCACCGCCCATTTCATTTTGACCTTTCACAACACCCCGCATTATGTCAAGAATTTCGACGTTTTAATTTGTTTTGATGGGTTAACGATTGTTGTGGTCGTTTAGAAAAATCAATTATCCTTCTAATACATAAGAATTTTTATACAGTTTAAGTTAAAAAACCCATCTAATTAATGATTTATTACGATAACCACGAAATGCAAATTCTACGAGGTGACGATAAGGCGACACCTAGTGACCAAAATTGAATTATTCCCCTTGAAAGGCCCTGAAGATAAAACCGCGGTTTTAACGGAAAATATCGAAGCTGGCCGTCCTACTGATTCCAATCTACAAGAAATGATACACCATTCAGATGACAGTGCCTTAATTTTGATGATAGTCTAAATGATTATCAATGTTATTTTTATTTTACTGGACTCCAATGGGGAAAATAAATTATCTATTAAAAGAAATTTAGCAAGGGATCAGAAGATCATAAATCTTGACTAAAATGTGTCATTTTAAACATTGATAATTAAAGAACTTACTTTTGTTGAGTAATTAATAGCAGATGATGGGGAGAGAATGAACGTTGGGAAAAATTTGTTGAAATTCTGAAATCCTGATAAAGTTTATATATGCATTGATGATATATATGAATTCTCTAGGCCTTTGTTTTACGAAAACAAGCCGTTAAATATGTTTTAAAATCACTATGGTTTTGAGTAAGGGTCAAACTTTTTAAAACTTGGTAAAGTCCTTTGCACTGCTGTTACATTTATGTGAAATTTTAAACATTTTGGGCCTTTTTGTTGATGACAAAATTCTTTTTAAAAGTTATCCTATTGAAGTTCAGTGTGACCTTGAATGTAGGTTAGAGTTTGAAGCTTCTAGAATGTTTGATTTATGAAAAGAGAATTTTTAAAGCTTTTACTACTTTAGGTCACTGTGACTTTGAATAGAGTTCAGGCCAACAAGCAATGCAAAGTTTGAAGAGATGTATGTCTTAAACTACATATGTATTAACTTTTCAGCAAGAACTTTATGATCATGGCAGGAAGATGTTAAAAAGTTTTACTGCTTAAGGTCACAGCAATCTTCAGTGTACACAGATCAAAGTCATAAATCTGGCAAAACCTCATACCCTTACATTATATATGAACTTTCAAACATCCAGAACTTTTGATTCATGACAGAAAATTCACATCTAAAAATCAATGTGATCTAGCATTTGTTTACATCAAGGTGATCAAACTTTGTAAATTTGGTAGAACTTTTTTTTACCATAATGCGATTTATTAAGTTTAATTTTTTATACCATTCTGTTAATAACGTGTTTTTACTATGTGTTATTACTCAAAATCCTTGTTACCTTGTGTGTAAGTTTAGGTCAACTAGTTACATGCCAACTTGATAGAATCTCATATCTTAGTATTATTTATAAAGTTCTGAACTTCTAGTCAATTTTAAGCTTCATCCAATTTCACAAAATTAAAAGATTGACCAAGGAGGAGTCATGTTAAGTTTTATCATCAATGTCTTTATATTTATGGAAACTGAAAATGTGTAAAAAGCAATGGCGCATGATACACAATGCTCAATGTACAAAGAGATACAACCAGGTAACAAATGAGCCTTTAGCTTTGGTGATCTAAAAAGTAACTAAAATTTAAGAAATTTTACAAGGGGCAATGACTGATGGTGAAACATCAAACGCAGCATGACTGTTATGTTTTAGGCTTCTAAAGCGAGTCAAAAATGGAATACTGGTATATAGAATATAGCAGCTACATGAGTGACATAGAGACCAATTAAAAAAATTAAAATTAACAATATCTTATTACTTTTAAGAGAGATATGAATTATTATGAAGAAAAACAAATTAACAATATATGTTTACTTTATATAATAAGTAAAGATATAAATAACATAGAAAGTTTTGAAAATTTTGTCATTATATAAATATGTTCTTATATATGACACCTGTTTCTTTAAATAAAACTTTTAATTGGCAGTAGTGGTTTTTAGATATCTAATTTTACACTTAATCTGTATACTTTCATTTATTGTAGTACAAGTAATTTTTAATTGTTCATATTCAGTTAATTCATTTTTAAATGCTTTAAACATTGATAAAAATTAATTTTAAATTCTTTAATAGGTTTTTGTTGCTTCAATAACTGGGTAAAAATTAAAATTAATTTAAAATTCTTCATTTGAAATAATATTTCAACAACTGTACAAATTTGCATTTAATTTCAACTTCTTCATTTTTTGTCTGCTATTTTGAATAATGTTTAAAAACTGGGATAAAGTCTTATTTAATTGTAAATTTTTCATTTAGTGTCTGTGAATTTGAATAATGTTTCAATAACTGGAAAAAAAATCACATTTAATGTCAAATTCTCCATTTGTGTTTGTTTGAGTAGATAAAAATATGGAAAAAAGTCGCATTTAATTTAACATTCTTCAATTGGTGTCTACTTGTTTTGAATAATGCCTCAAAATTAAAACAAGAGGCCCATGGGCCTTAACGCTCACCTGAGGATAGGTCTAAAATTGTTTGCAAAGTGCAATAGACAATATATTAAATACAGAAACTTTACAAGTTTTCTCAAGTTAAAAACTGCCACAAAACTTAATCAGAAATATATCCAGTCACAATTCATTTATAAGTAGCTTATATAATATGCATGAAGCAACTGTAGTACAATATATAATTTCCAAATCATTAACCAAAATCAGTATACTTATGCAGCTATGTTCTTGACCTTTGAACATATGTGACCTCGAACCATATTTGATCGTCATGTCAATACCTACAATATTCTAATATACATGTACATGCCTATGCATGAAATTAATAGCTTCCAAAAAATAACCATTTTAGTATTCCTATGTTGATCTGACCTTGACTTTTGAACATATAACCTTGAACCATATATCAACATGACCGTCATGTCAATACCTACAATATTCTAATAAACATGCCTATACAAAAAGTTAAGAGTTTTCAAGATAATTAGCAATTTAAGTCTTCTTTTGCAGCTGTGACCTTGACCATTCAACATATGAACAGTGTCCAATCTAGAAATCAAAATACAGGAGTGACTTGTCCCCCCTTCTTGAATAAAATAGGGGGATTTCTGAATTTGTAGGGGGGGGGGGGGAGAGAGAGAGTATAAGTTAACCAAAATAGATTATATTTGATTAAATTAAAATTATAAACATATTTCACTTTTTGTTATTTTTCCATCTATTTGGATACTGTGTATACAAAGTATTGGTTCACAAAAGGGAAGAGGCGTTTTTACTTTGCCAACATTAACATTGCCATATAATCAGAACTTTTTTATTTCCATTTTCAACAAGAGATGTTCATCTAGTCAGTTAACTGCTATGTTGACACCTACAAACATATCTCTTGGATTGAGTGGAGGTGTTCATCTAGTTAATTCAACATTGTCATGGTGGAGCCTTTTAGTTCAGATGATATTAAGTATTGACAACAAACATATCTCTAGGCTGATTTTGAGATGTTCATCTAGTCAGTCAACAGTACTATCATAGTGAATAATTCAGTTACAAATTCAATACAAACCCAAGGTATTAAATATTTGAAAATAAACAATGCAAAGTTGTCGCCACATATAGAAGACTGAGTGACAAGACAATAAAGTACAAATAGATGATTCCATAAAGGAAGTCAGGAATTACATGATCAAACATAAAAAACTATGCAAACCTAGAACTTGGGATGTAAATTTAATCTGATAATTTAAACTGTAAATCTATGTGACATGTTTACAATTTATATTTAGTTCTGATTTACAGAATAAATGTCATATGTTAACTTCTGAAAAATTCTTCTTTTCTTTCTTTTTTTTTTTTTAAACTCATTAAAACTCTTCAGAATCAAAATTTTTAAAACTGGGTCCTTCAATGAATATTGTCATTAGAATTCTCAGTCTGGAGTCTCCCAGTCTGTTTCTAGGGGCAGTTTTTATTGGATTCTGCACAGAGAACCCTCTCTCACATATTGCAGTTTGTACTGGCATAGAAATTTGGAAATTGATCTTTGTGGAACTGAAAAATAATTTTCCAGAGTACATCAAGTTTGTCTCTGGGATACTGTTGTTGCAACACTAGAGGTTTAAGCAAAGCGTATTCCAATTTAGCTTCATCCCCATTGACAGGAGGCTGGATCATGGGATCACCCTTGGGTGTTGCATACTGATCAAGCAAAGGTTCAATTTTATCAGTCCCATACTGGGAGACCTCAGACTGGGAATCAAATGATAAATCTCTCATAGCTAAAGCCTCACATGCAGAGAGTATAGACAGACTATCACTAGGAAATCTTTTCTGTAAATTATTAATGAGATTTTTCAAATGAACTTATTGTGGATTCAGCAAGTTTTTCTTGTTCTAACTGAGAAATAGCATTAGCTACTGCAGGTTTTATTAGTGCAACATCAAGTGAATCTTTCTGAAATATCAAGTTCAAAGTGGTAACTATAGGGATTATATCAATCAGCATCTATGTGATAGTAGGGAACTTGTACTACAAAAATGATTTCCTCAAACCAGTTGCTTTGGGATCTTTACTATTGGAGGTGGAATCAAAATAACAAACTAAAGCATTCCAGGACTTGTATATGCCTTCAAGAACATTATAAAATGAAAACCATCTTATGTCATGCATCTCCCTCACTTTTAACTTGAGGCAGATCAAACACTTCTTGTATTTTAGCAAGTCTGCTACTTCTAACAAGCGAACCTTTAAAATAATGGTACAAATTGGTCAAAACTGTTTTGTACTGCTGTAGTGTATCTAATTTTGTAGCTGCCTGACTTGTACATAAAGCCAATCTGTGAGCAACACAGTGAATGTTTGTTAGGTATGGAGAAAGTTTTTTTAGTCGGGCAGAAACACCATTCTTTACACCAGTCATGACACTTGCTCCATCAGACCCCAGGCAAATGATTTTATTTGCTGGTATACCTCTTTCTTTCAGGACAAATGTTATCATGTCAGTAAAAGTGGCAGCACCTTTTTCACATATATCAAAGTCACCAAGATAATGAGATTTTACATCAAAATTAATGTCTACAAATTTAACATATATAATAAGCTTTCCTTTTACAGTTATGTCAGTGCTTTCATCTGTTAAAACTGATATCCAGCGTGCTTGTTTCATATTTTCAACTATCTCGTACATGAGTGTATCAGCAATAGCTTGCTGCATTTCATTAGCTATAATTCTGAAATTGTAAGTTGCATTTTTGGCAGTGTTTAAGTCTTTAACAGAACTGCAGTGTTTATTTAGAAGCTCCAAAAGTGAGGGGTATTTTTCAGTTGGAATGTTTTCTTTAGCAAGCCAATACACAGTATCTAAAGCAATCTTAACTGCTTGTTCTTGCTTAGAAAAAACATTTAAAATGGAATTTTAAATGTTACTACATGCATTTGATTTGGCAATAACAGAAAAATTATGATCTTTACATTCTGCATGTCGACACAATGTCGAGGATCTGTAATTATAATTTCCCGACGTGAAAGAATTTGTCGTTTTATTGTCAATGCAAAAAGTACATAACATTGCCCCTTTCTCATCTTGATCGTGCCAGGGCGAATCCTGCATCCACTTTTGTTGAAAGACGCATGGTTTTGACTTTTTGTCAGTGTGACCTCATCACATGGTTTCGATTTCTTGTCAGCAGTGACCTCATCACATGGTTTCACCTTCTTGTCAGCGGTGACCTCGTCTGCTTCATGATCTTCTGTGTCTATAACTACAGGATCATCCGATCCCGATCCATATATCAAAATGATCGTTGTCGCAATACCTACAATATTCTAATATACATGCCTATATACAAAAAGTTAATAGTTTTCGAAGATAATTAGCAAATTAAGTCTTCTTTTGCAGCTGTAGCCTTTACCCATATGACCTTGTACCTTATATCAAAATGATCATCATGTCAATACCTACAATATTCTAATGTACATGGCTATGCATGAAATTAATAGCTTTAAAGATAATTAATAATTTTAGTATTCCTATGTTGATATGACCTTGACCTTTGTCAATATAACCTTGAAGCATATATCAAAATGATCACCATGTCAATACCTACAATATTCTAATATATATGCCTATACAAAATGTTAATAGTTTTCAAGATAATAAGCAATTTAAGTTTTTCACTACTTCCCCCCTTTATGGGGCCCCAAAGGGACATAACTCCTTCATTAGTGCAAATCTGATAGCTTAAACCAGGGTGTCTAAAGAAATAGAATCAAAATCTGCAGACAAAAACCAGAGTGTCTAAAGAAAGTGAATCACAATCTGCAGACAAAAACCAGGGTGTCTACAGAAAGAAAACTAAAATCTACAGACAAAAACCAGGGTGTCTAAAGAAAGAGAATCACAGTCTGCAGACAAAAACCAGGGTGTCTAAAAAAAGTGAACCAAAATCTACAGACAAAAACCATGTTGTCTAAAGAAATAGAACCAAAGTCTGCAGAACAAAAACCAGAGTGTCTAAAGAAAAAGAACCAAAATCTGCAGACAAAAACCAGAATGTCTAAAGAAAAAGAACCAAAATCTGCAGACAAAAATCAGAGTGTCTACAGAAAGTTAATCACAATCTGAAGACAAAAACCAGGGTGTCTAAAGAAAAAGAACCAAAATCTGCAGACAAAAACCAGAATGTCTAAAGAAAGTGAATTGCATTCTGCAGACAAAAACCAGGGTGTCTAAAAAAGTGAATTGCATTCTGCAGACAAAAACCAGGGTGTCTAAATAAAGAGAATCACAATCTGTAGACAAAAACCAGGGTGTCTATAGAAAGAGAATCACAATCTGCAGACAAAACCCAGGGTGTCTAAAGAAAGTGAATTGCATTCTGCAGACAAAAACCAGGGTGTCTAAATAAAGAGAATCACAATCTGCAGACAAAAACCAGGGTGTCTAAATAAAGAGAATCACAATCTGCAGACAAAAACCAGGGTGTCTAAAAATGTGAAATCTGCCGACAAAAATCAGAGTGTCTACAGAAAGAGAATCACAATCTGCAGACAAAAACTAGTGTGTCTATGGAAAGAGAATCAAAATCTGTTGATAATAGAACAGACAAAGTTTTATACACAGGAATTCGCCTTTATGGTATAAAGGACAATGTTAAAAAGGCTTTTGAAAGATGCTTGGAAGGGAATGAAGTATTAAATAACAATATCTCTTCTTTGGTAACTATTAAAGTGTAAATAAATAAAGACTAAAAGAAAACAGAAAAATAGCATGTGTATGTCATTCTGAACTTTGAGCCTACAGATCAAAAAATAAAATTCAGTATTAATTCTTTCATTCTCAAGCTCAAATTAATACAGAAACAACAATAATTTCCTAGCGAGATGTAGCATGTGGGATCTAATATTAGAACATGGTTACGTTATAAAAAAACTGGGTCATTTAAACACAACTTTCAAAACGGTGAAATATGATAAATTAGACAAAGCACCTCATTGAATTTGTCATTTGTGCCTTAGTAAGGGATACATAACACCACTGCGAATACATCTGAATTTTAATGACAGACAATTAATACAATTTGTCGGGTTTCATTTTCGATTTACTGGAGTTTCCATACATCCATGTGCATACTCCCAGCTCATAATTTAATCATCGCTAAACATTGACCAACTGGTTAGAGGATTTCGTTTATTTACAGGTAAAAGGAATGAAATCTCACGGATCATGATTAGAAGTTATCTATTTTAAAAAAATATATATATTTTTAGAAAATCAAAAAAATTTCAGAAAATTGAAAAACTTAATGCAGCTTTAACTGAATTAGCCAGTTTTTAAAGTTTTTACTTCCCATTTTGGAATTTTGATTTGGACATGGACTGGTATGTTTGTGTTTAAAATTATAAACTTCATCAAATAGTGGATTATTCTGTCATTCATGGGGTTATGTGCATGGTCTTTTTTTATTAAAACTGAAACTTTTAGAAACACTTTGTTTGTTACCATGACAACAATATCAGGGCTTCGATTATTCACTCGTCAGGACGAGTGGACGAGTGAAATGTGGACTTGGACAAGTGATATTGTTACTACCACTCGTCACAGTGCCGAGTTTAATTTATCAGACATATACATCAAGGGGCTTGTTGCAATTGATAAACAAGAGATAATATAGTGTTTGTCAAGAAAATCTTGTATAAGGAAGTCAATTGTAACGAGCCCCTTTCTAGACATCGGCCCGTCAATCAACAAAATCGTTTAAACGTTTGCATCACATGCGCAAACCTATTGTTTCACATTCGGAATTTACTTAGTGTAATGTAAAATCCAACCAATGTTCCGAGTGTTTATATACTTCTCCGTCTGTTAAGTATGTCAAATAAAACTAAACAAACTGTTTTGTGTGACTTTCTAAAGACAAACAAAGATGAAACAGCTGATAAAGAAATTTTCAAAGACACTGATTAGACTACCTCTGATCCTGACGACAAACCAGTTGCAGGTAGAATCATTTCTAAACCTGCCACTTCAAAACGAAAGTTACTGGTTACTGAAAGTGGAAAATCCAAAGTTCGTGAAAAGCTTAAGAAGCTAGTCAGAAAACATATTTAATGGTACAAGCTCTGGTGGTAGTTAAGAGATGAAAGTCTTGTTTTCATGTAGTGACTGTGCCGAGTTAAATTTCAAAGTGACGAGTGGTTTTCTTCTTTAACTAGGCACTGTGCTGAGTGCCATTAAAAATTCTATCTAAGGCCTGCAATATCAAGTTTTACTGATCTAAAATGAATGTCTTTGCCACATAAATGTATTTTTCAGCATTTCTTTATAACAGGAAAAATCTATTATTTCTATTATCAGTGACTTTGCTATGGTTTTTAAAAACTACCTTCTACCTTTCAGATTGGGAAAATTTGGACCCTTTTTATGTCACATATTTTGCTCAGAATTTTGAAATTCATTGCAAAGATCTTATATTGTGACAATATCTAACATTTTTTGTCTGTCAGAACAGTTTTGGACAACTGGATTTAACTTAAACTATTTGAATGTGTGTCATTGTAGACTTCTGGGGAATTTTAGTTGTCAAATTGGGAAATTTTAGTCTTATTTCTCAAGGGGAAACTACCTTTATTGGGTAGTAATTTTAGGCAAACAAAACCACTGATTATGTATATATAACACATTACAACACCTACATTTCTCCCCTGTTGTCATGAGAATTCTGAACTTGAAAATCTCACAAAACCCCTGGGTTATTTAAATACCAATGTAACACAAGAGAGGAAACACCCAAGGCTGAGTGTCCAGATTCAGGATTGAAACCAGCCCTTCTGGGTGGTAAACAAGCACTCCACAGGGCTAAAAGATGCAGACCAGAAAGTCTGGCAGTAAATCATTCTACTATTAAACATTATAATACCACAAATAGCTCAGTCCCACTATATCTATTCTTTTTCTTTTTTTTTTTTCATTTTGTTCGTTTTATTGTGCAAAATGTTCCCTATTGTTCTGGCAAGTACTAATTATTGTGTTTTTTTCTTTTTCATTTAATCTGTTGGAATATTTCCAGTGTAACAATGTTATATTTTATACAATGTTGGAGAATTTACTTTGTTATACCAGTTAGTATGCTTTTCTCACATGGTGGAAAATTTATAAAATTATGTATACATAGTATTCATAATTATCTAAATGACCAGCAATGTAAATAAATATCATAAACAACAGTGTATAATATCAAAATGTTGGAGGGATCGAAATAAAAAAAATCTCTATACACTGGGAAATTGACAGTTACACACGTGCGTCCCCCCTCCCCCCCCCCCCCCCCCGCCTTTTTCATTGCCACATTGGAAGGAAGTTATAAATATTTATAAACAGTCACATTGTGAATCAACCATTTTGTATCCTTCGTGGACACCATGAAACATTTGAAGCCCTAAAATACAATACATGCAAACAAACCATTACTTCAGGTGTAATTCATGTGTTTACCTTGATAGACAGACACTCACTTCCGCCTTTGAGCAGTCGCGTCGTCTGCAGTGTTCAAGGCTACCAGTCAGATTTAAAATGGCGTACTTAAAGTACACGCGACCCCGACGAACGATGCTCCCTACCACTCAGCAATCTGAAAATGGTCAATCGTGATTTATTTGATATTTCTACAAATGTTAAAAAACATTACCCACAATTCTCAATACAAAAACTTGCTAATTGAAGCATGCGCAACACAATCCAATTAATTTTTGAATAATTAATTAGCGCAATAAAAATATCCACTTTTCATTTGTACATTAGAGATGCCCATTACTCGCCTTTACTCTCAAGCATATAAAATAAGATCGAATTTTATTGGTTTTTACACTTGTATATCAGAACTAAATTATGTCGGTGGACTTTTAATAAGTAATAAATCAACTACTAGTAGTTTATAGTGTATACACACACAAAACATGCGGCATCTTTTCGAGATATCCTCCACACATCTGCAGTTCAACAGCAACTAATTACACTGAGTAATTAGTTGTAAAGGACTAGATACGCCATTGTATTAACAAGCGGTGGGTTACCCGATTTTTTGTGTAGATGACACAACCTAATTTCACTTCAATACCGAATTCCAAAACCAGCGGTTTTCAAGCGTGACGTATGACCTTAAGTAGGAGTTGACACGGATCGTTGGAGTCCAGCCTCTTTGATTTTTTGACGGTAAGTTTGATGTCGCCATTGTTTACCTTTTTCAGTTTATAAAACAGAATAGAATTTATTTCTTTGTTTTAGACAAGTAATTTTTTTATTGCAAATTTTAACTTCGTTATACACGAACACGTGTCGAAGTTACTGATGCATATTGGGGTACGGTCACGGGGTGATTATAATATCGGCGGTTTCTTTAGTTAAAATTTAGCCGTAAGATAGAGTTTGCAGATTTAATTGTTCGAAAAGTCGTTCATAAGACTTCAGAAATCGGAAAATTAATTAAATATTTTAAATTTGTAAGACAATTTTTCTTTATTCAAATGTGTTTAAAGACGACAGTAACCAAGTTTCTTATGTAAAATTTTTGAATCCTTTTACAGTCTAGTTCTTGTAAATTCTTTCACAATTTTGTTGTCCATGGTTCATATTATTTCCACTGTTTTGTGTTAT
The DNA here is from genome assembly GCA_029721355.1 of Tegillarca granosa. Classification (NCBI taxonomy): domain Eukaryota; kingdom Metazoa; phylum Mollusca; class Bivalvia; order Arcoida; family Arcidae; genus Tegillarca; species Tegillarca granosa. The sequence continues at coordinate 4,729,246 of CM056603.1, forward strand.
TTTCAAATTTTTCTTTCTTAAAACTTGTACCTTAATTGCCTTCCATTGAGCAACACAAAAAACGTTCAAATTGCACTTTATTAAGCAGTGTTCAATCCAGTGGAACACATGGCTTATAAGTTTGCATTAAAATGAATTCTGAACATACTACACCTGTTTTTAATGAGACAACACAAAACTTATAATTTTTCATAAAGACAGTCCATACCAGCCTTCCATAGAACACTGCTTTTTCTTAAAATATGAAGCAGTATTTTCAGGATTTATAATTGCCCTTGTTGGAGAACAGACATTATATATATAAGTTTTTTAAATATACAGATGATATGTAAATCCAAAATAATAATGACAGACAAAAGTTTAAAGTGATGATTTACTCTTTTTCACCCCTTTTCGAATGAAAATCTTTAGGCAATTGTAATAAATATATATTACAAAAGCATAAAGCATGTAATGTTTAACACTTGAACAAAACAAATTGCATAAACTGTCAACAATTCATCATAGAAAACAAGATACTTTAGTTGTTCTTTAGAGCATATATGAGGCTTCCACAAATACACCTTAGCTTCTTTGTTGCTTCCAAGGGTCCGTAAGAAGCCCAGGGCTTCTACAATTGCCCATTGTCATCTATGAATCAAAGGGCTTTCACAGAAGTCCACTGTCCTCTATAATGTATAGGACTTCCATAATTGCTAACTGGTTTTTATGAAGTATGGGAGTCTATAATTGTCCACTGGCCTCTAGGAAGCACATAGCTTCTACAATTGCCCACTGTCATCTTTGAAACATAGGGCATCCACAGTAGTCCACTATCCAATATAAAGCATTATAATTTCCACATCTGGCACCTGGCTTTTATGAAACATAAGATTTCTACTGGTCTCTTAGAAACAAAAGACTTCTGTAATTGTTCTCTCTCCATTATGAAGCATGGAATGTCTACAATTGTCAACTGGCCTCTATAAACCATGTGGCTTTCACAATTTTTCTTTGTCCACTATGAGGCACAGAACTTCCACAATTGAATACTGGCTTTTATGAAGCATTAGTTGTCTTCAATTGTCTACTTACTTCCTATGAATCAGAAGACTTCTACAATTGTTTTCCTGATCTCTATGAAGCATTAGGTGTCTACAATTTCCTACTGGCCTCTTTGCCCATTAGCCTCTATAAAGCATAGGGCTTCGACAGTTACACACTAGCCTCTATGAAGTATAGGGCTTTTACACTTGTCAACTGATCTTCAGAAAGCATAGGACATCTACAAATGCTGACTGGCTTTCATATAGCATAGGACTTTGACAATTGCTTACTGGGCTCTATGATGCATAGGACTTCCACAGAAGTTCATTGAGATCTATGAATTACAGGGCATCTTTAATTGTCCACTGGCTTCTATGAATTACTGGGCATCTACAGTTGTCCACTGACCTCAATGTAGCATAGGATGTCTAAAATTGTCCTACTAGCCTTTATGGAACATAGGGCTCCCACAATTGTTATTGGTCTTGGTCTCTAAGAAGCTTAGGATTTTCACAATTGTCTGCTGGCCTCTTGTTCACAATTGTCTGCTGGCCTCTTTTTATTTTATAAACTGTTACAATAGATTCTGTTGTTATGTCTTTCATTGCCTATGACCTTCACAGTTACTTACAAATACTATTGAAATTTTCAACAATCTGTAGGGATAAGTTTGTGCATTGGATTTAAAATCATTTCTTAGAATATGAAGAAAAATATTTTTCACAAAGCTAGAAACCTAATGGCCAGGGCATGAGGTTACTTCTATATATTTGTTTTTGCCTTCTGTTGATAATTTCTTTTTGAATGCACTGTTGCAGTCATTACTAGATATAGACATGGACTAAATTTAAACCAGTGTTTAGATAAGGTTAAGTTTTCATTGACCACAGTTTAAATTTTCTGCTAAATCATTGCTAGGCAGTTAGTGATAGTGTAATTTTTGTTTAAAAGTTCAGTGATCAGGAGCATTGCTCCCATTGGTTTTTGCTTGCCTTTTCCTTTGAAAAAAAGTTTGATATAAGGTTCTGTTATTGTTCCTAAATAAGCCCTATATTCATTTTCCATTTTGTTATTATGGGCAGTGGACTGTGTTTCTGAATCGATTGTTACCACTAGTGGACAGTTTGACATGTGGTTCTGTTTGCATTGGTACTGCTTGTGGACAGTTTGACATGTGGTTCTGTATGCATTATTCTACTGATTGACAGTTAGACCTGTGGTTCTGTATTTATTGTCACCACTGATGGACAATGGTGGACTGTTAGGCATGATGTTCTGTATTCATTGGTACTACTGATGAACAGTTTGACATGTGATTCTGTAAGCATAATGGCCACTGGTGGACAGTTAGACATGTGGTTCTGTAAGCATTGGTACTGCTGGTGGACAATTTGCCATGTGGTTCTGTAAGCATTGTGACCACTGGTGGACAATTTGGATTTGTTGTTCCAACTAATGAACAGTTGGACCAAGTGATAGACAGTTTGCTATTTGGTTCTGTATTTATTGGACAAGAGGGTCAGTACTAGAAATTCTAATTAGTAAACAATTCACTTTATAGTCATATACATTTGTACTCACCTGTCTTAGAAATTTGCATTTTAGCTCAGATGAGCTATTGCTATGGCTCATTGTTCATTGGCTGCCTTGTGTTGTGTGTTAACTTTTAACATTTTAATCTTCTCCTCTGAACCCTAATGGTCCAAAATTGATGAAACTTAGTGGTAATCATGTCTGAATGAAGGTATTTCAGATTTGCACAAATGAAGGAGTTATGTCCCCTTAGGGCCCCATAAGGGGGAAATAGTGAAATAAAAATTATCTCCTCTGAATGTACAAGAGGTATACCTTAGTTATTCCATTTATAACATTCTTAGGTCATCTAGTTTCAGATTTGCACAAATGGTAGCCATGGGGCTCAAAATAGGAAAATTTTGCAAGGCACTTAAGTGGGAAAATTGCGAAAAATTATATATTTGTGAATATATCTTGAAATCTATTAACTTTTTGTATATTACAATATTGTAGGTATCGATATGACAGTTATTTTAATATATGATTCAAGGTTAGACATGCAAAGGTCAAGGTCATAGCAGATAAGAAGGCTGAAATTGTTAATGCTTTGGAAATTATTCATTGTACTCTAGTTATTACTTGCATATTAGCTACTTATAAATGCACTGTGGCTAGATATTTCTGCTTAAGTATTGTAGCAGTTCTAAACTGTTTCAAATAGTGAATAGGCACAAAGCTTTTTATGATGTTTATAACAGATATATGAGAGTAATATTATGAAATACTTTTTAGTGTTCCATTTTCTTATACCCATAAGGATTGATACCTGGGTACCTAGTTGGGAAGAAGTTTTTATCATTTTATGTTTTTTTCTTTCTTGGTACATCATTATGTACTCCTTATTCTCAATGGTAGATTGTTGAACCTATCTATCTATCAATAGTGACTATATATACATGTTAATCAGAAAGGTCAGAAGTGAAATAAGTAGTTATTGTTCAACTGAATACTTGTTTGAAATAGAAATTTATATACAAAATAATGTTTGTGTTTTGTAATATAATTAATTGTAAAGTATACATTACAATCTTTTCTGTAAGTTTTACAGCACAATCTAGAATTACATATGATAGCTTGTTTTTTAATGGGATCACCTGCAGCTTAGGAAATCTCATTAACTGATAATTGTTATACCTGTTAGTTCTTAATAAAAATAATACAAAAAGTGTGGATTATATTTTTTGACTTTTGGCATATTTTTCTTTAGATTTTTTTGTTCGCATCATGTTACCAATATTAAAGAATGCAAGATGCAGAATTTGATACAAACATGTTTTAATAGTTGTCATAAAATTGCTAATTTAGGAAAGAACAAATGAGATTAAAAAATTTTGTAGGAAAAATTAATTATTGAAGAGCAAATGGCTCATTAATAAGCTATAGATCCTGTTACCATACAAAATGTTAAAGATGTTATGATTTACTAATCTACAGACAATTTCAATAATAGAACAAACTCCTCATATATATATATATATATATATATATATATATATATATATATATATATATATATATATATATATATATATAGACTGTATATCTAATATATTTACTTTGGAATACAAAAAACTCTGATAATTAGTACGGTATTCAAGCATCTGGGGTTTAATAATTAATCCCGAGGAATTATTACTTCGTTTCCATGGTTGTAATACAGTAATAAACTTGTGTCATACACATTTGCAATTTAAATCACATAATGATCAATTACATGTTATATGGTAGACATTTTATACATGCTGTTGTATAAAATCCATCTATGGAATAAATGATTTAATTAACAAGTATATATATAGCCTAATATATGTTTCTAAATTAACATAATTTGTTTTTTTTTCTATCAAAGCCATTATTTTTTTTTTGTTTCATCAATTTTATGTCTATATATAGATTTTATCAATATGATATAACTGAAAGAACAGCAGAATAATTTTCTTAATTTCAAAATGGCTGGAATTGTCAAACAATAACTTATTAAATGTTAAATTTTTCAGGTTTTCACAAAATAGCGTGTGTTGTGCTAGACAGCGAAAAAATGAAGAAAGGTCTTCTGGGACTGAATTAATCAAGGAAATAAAATTTGAGAGTGAAAAGTTGGTAAGTTGTTTTTTTTTTCTTGGTAATTTGATATGCAGAAACAATATTGTTTCTAAATATTATTGATTATGTGCTTTATTTGTCTTAAACAACATATTACTAGTTCTTATCTTTCTTTTTTTCCATGTTACAAATACTTAGTAGATTTAATGCTTACCGATAGTTGTTTTGAAAAAGAGGTCCCTATTAAGATGGGTAAGAAAATATAACATGTAACAGGTACCCATTGTAGAAAAAAGGAGCCACTTTACTTTTGAATTGCCATTTTTGTACCTAGGTCCTAGAGTTTTTACTTTACTTGTGGTAGTTGTCATCTCTCTGAGTCTACTAGATTGGATTTGAAAATTATTTTTTTAAATTTTGCACAAAATGTATTTTTCAAACTCATCACCATCAGTCCATATAATGGGCACAAATTGCTACTTTAGATGCTGGTGTCTTGATGTATATGACAAAAGGTGTTAAGATTAACACCCAACCTTTCTCCAAGATTAATGTATAAGTTTCAGATTGCCAATGTTGTGAGCATTAATGGTATCAATTGATGTGAATGTTGCAAAACAATTAAAATGACATGGTGTTTGTATCTCAGATGACCAATAGTATATATATATCTTGTGGTGGTATAAAATACAATGTTTTAGCCCTAGTATATATATTTATATTTATATATATATATATATATATATATATATATATATATATATATATATATATATATATATACAGTCTAACTTGTGTTAGCGGCCACTTGTCTATAACGGCCATATCTTATTCCCCCCGATGAATTTTGTTCTTTATTTCACTTCTATATAGCGGTCACTGTCTTATGCGGCCAGCGGCCACCATTTTTCTGACCCCAAACTTCAACAGAACTGTCTATAGCGGCCATTTGCAATGTTTACGAAACTTCGTCAGTTTCCGGAAATATCCGGAACCAGTCGGCATAAAACAAAAAATCCCATAATGCAATTCTGTTTATATGTATCTAAGCGGCCATATTGAGTAAAGCTTACATTCCGGTAAGACATTTACATTTTTTTAAAATTTTTTTTACATGCAATAATATTTGATGTTGTTTTTTCATTTGGCCATAGTAAATGGAATGCATTGACTAACAGCGAGTAGAATTGCTAAATAAATCTGAAAAGGGGAAATTAAGTATTAGGAAACTAGCGGAAGTTATGGTGCTGGACGAACCCAAATCAATTTAATCAAAGCTGTGTTATCAGACTATGAAGCAAATGTATCTTGAGAAATAAAACGTGTTGCCGTTCTACCACTAACGGACATTAATTTCGTTAGTTTGGAAATCGTACCAAGATGTGATTTCAAGTCATTTCTGCACCATGTGTGAAAAAGTCATTTCGGCAATGATATATTTTCGGCACCGATTTAAATTCAATTCCACATCGACTACGATTGAATTCGGCACCAGAAAAAATTAATGGTTATTTTTATTAACGATATGTAAACAGTAAATTTGACAGTTACATATGACACAGATAATCACTTCTCTGATCACTAAACCGTGTAATTCATTATGTAACAACTTTCTTTGAAGTTTGAATAAGCAAGAGTGTGAAATGGGTCTGAAGTGACCTAATTATGTTGGTACAGGTGTAAGCGTTCTAAGGATAAAACTTTACTATGCAACACCCCTATACATAGCAAAAAAATAAATAAATAAATAAAAGAGAGAGAGAGAGAGAGAGAGAGAGAGAGAGAGAGAGAGAGAGAGAGAGAGAGAGAGAATAGAACAATCAACCATTTAGACATATTTATGATATGAGGCCGGAGTGGTGTGAAGGATTTGTAAATTCCTGAAGATGTTGAATAACTTGATGTTAAAATAATGTATTAATTTAATTTTATTTTTTTGGTTAATCTCAAGTTACAGAAGAAACAATTTCATGGTTAGCACTATTCAGTTTAATTTGGGTACTAAAATAAAATGAGAAAGAACAATTCAGATAATAATTTTTGATGATCCTTGATAGAACTTGTCTTTAAAGGCCACCTGTCTATAAAGGCCACTTTGGCCGCATCCCTTGAGTGGCCTTTATAGACAGGTTTCACTATATATATATATATATATATATGTATATATATATACTAGGGCTATAACATTGTATTTTATACCACCACAAGACCTAGTGTCTTAGCTTGAGCAGCTTATCACAAATTACCAAAAATAAATATAAAAAATAAAAAACAAAACAAAATCTTGGGTCACCTGACTGACTGACTGATTGACTGACACTATATTTTAGACAGTATATACTGAACAGATTGTCTCTATGTTTTTCTGTTCACATTAAAGGCACTTAGTTTTTCCTTTGTTTCACCTTTTTGATAAACAACCATATAACTCATGGATTAAAGATAAAACTTCATTTTTAATTACAATATATTATTACTAGCAATGCTTGCCATAAAAAAAACAGAAAAACAACCAACAAAATATGCATTTTATGTTTAGGGATATGTAATGTTTGATCACTGCCAGTTGTACAAATTTTATTGTTGTATGTAATTCAATTTCTGTCACCCTGGCAGTCATGTCTGTATGCAGTGTATTTCTGCCATTTTTAATTATTTCAGGGTTTATGTAAAATCAATAATCTCACAGTTTTTATTGATTAAGTAATTAATTAATGTATATTAAATACCAGGACTGTTGGCTTAGTCTTAGCTTTTAATTGAGGTCCTGATGGGGGTTATCCAAAAAAAATCATTTAATGAACTGATGCAGACAAAAAAGTTAAGCATACACCAAAAAAGAATTTAGGACATTTTGATGAAGGAGTTAGATTAGTTGATGTAAATGTTATTTTGATAATGAAGTAATGAAGTGAAAAAATAAAGGCTTTAGTAATTAATTATTCTAGACATTGTAACATGTAATGATTCCTGCTGGGGGATACTGTTACTAATTACCATGGTAACAGTTAATTAGATTAAAAATGGGCTAGATTAAGCTTGATGAAGTTACAGTACAACAGAATATATTCAGAAAATCCTTATTAAAGGTAATGAAACAAAGCCTGGTAGGTATATTCAGGTTACATCATTTTTTCTGTTAATTCATTGGTTTTGAGGTAGGTAGATTGTTAGAGAATTCCTGAGTGTACAAAAACTTGCTGAACATTTTCAAGTGGAAAAGATTGATAGTTGATATGGAATTCAAGATGTAAAAATTAATTCTTTAATTACGAAATCTTTAAACAATGCTTCTAATGTTTAAATTTCTTGTCTCACAATAAAAATGTAATGTTCTTTGTTCTGTCTTTATTATAAGTATCTCAGCTGATTTTTGTCCATTTTCTGAAACTTAACTGTTTTAATTGAAATACCTTGCTTTTGATTTATACTTATAACTCTTATTTCTGTAAGTGTATTGACAATTGATAGAAAAATGTGAAAACACTACAGAAACACATTGAACTTTGTAGAATAAAAATATAGTCTGAACTGAAACAGACAATGACACCGCTTTCCTGGTTTCAGTAACATGGAAATCAGTGTGTTTTTATTAGTTCTTTCAGCACTTGGACATTGGCGCCACTTTCCTGGTTCCAATAACATGGAAATCAGTGTGTTTTTGCTAATTCTGTCAGCACTTAGACATTGGCGCCACTTTACTGGTTTCAATAACATGGAAATCAGTGTGTTTTTATTAGTTCTTTCAGCACTTGGACATTGGCGCCACTTTCCTGGTTCCAATAACATGGAAATCAGTGTGTTTTTGCTAATTCTGTCAGCACTTAGACATTGGTGCCACTTTACTGGTTTCAATAACATGGAAATCAGTGTGTTTTTATTAGTTCTTTCAGCACTTGGACATTGGCGCCACTTTCCTGGTTTAACTAACATGGAAATCAGTGTGTTTTTGCTAATTCTGTCAGCACTTGGACATTGGCGCCACTTTCCTGGTTCCAAAAACATGGAAATCAGTGTGTTTTTTTCTGGTTTTTTCAGCACTTAGATATTAGTGCCACTCACTTAGATAGGTTTGTCAACACTATGGGCATTTGTTTCATGTTTGGCATCAACAAAAGTGATATGTGAAAAGGTAAAGTGTCATCTGATTCAACACATGAAATTTCACTTGGTTCTTCCAGCACTGTAATGCCATACATTATGAAATATGTGACATATGATTAATTGTTGTAATTACTTATTCTCAATCATTGAAAAACTGTTGTTTATTTTTTTTTTCAATGAAGCATCCCGTCAATAATAAGCAAAATTATTTTTAAACCAGATAAGTTAAATGTGTTTGGGTTTTTTTATCTTTCATGACAAACAAAGAAACAAAGAAAATTAAATTCAATTATAATAAACAGGGGATTTTAAGGGTGGTAAAGTTATTCATTAAAATCTGATAAAAAGAGAGCCAATAAACAAAGAGACATACAATGCTATTAGTGCTTTCATTGAAATTCTAAAAGAATATTTTAATTAGAAAGCAGTGTCAGATAAAACTAGAAAAAATGAAATAATTTGAAGTTATTAGGATTTTTTGTATCCTGTATATTTTACATGTATAATATTTGTCAATTAGATATCCTTTTGTGATCAAATGACTTCTGATTCCTCAAATCAATACAGGTAATATGATTAACTCGTTAAGATATTCTTTTTGTCTCTTCCTCATCAACCACTAATGACTTACCTGATGCTGTAGTTATGTGATTTTTTGAGAGAATGTCAATAAATATTTTATCTAGAATGGTATAAAATGTCAAATTGTAAAACATTTAACTTGTAAGAGGAAATTGATGTAAAAGATAGATTTTGGATAAAATCTGAAATATATTGATAATATTTTTGATGATAATTTTTGACCTAATTATCAGTAAATGATAAGTTTACTACATATTTATCTTGTCATGTTGTTTTTTTTTTTTTCATTCATTTATTTGTTGTTCTTGTTTGCATTGGTAACAACCAGCTACATCTTTATCAGGCAGGAATACTTTATTTCTTTATAATTATTATATCTTGATTTATTCAGTAACAAACAGCATCAACAAGAGGCAAGTCAGCATGGAAAAAGTTCAGAGAGCTGTTTCCAATCTTAACAAGCAAACATCTGCTTTTCACATCAAGAGACTGCCTCTATACAACTTACATTAGACCTGTGTTGCTCTTAGGAAGCTTTGAGGCAATAATAGAGCCATGATGAGATGGATCTGCCATGTCAAGCCTAAGAGTCTTGAAGAGTCTGAGATGGTTTGACTACATAGAGCACAGTACAGGATAGATATGTAAGATCTGTACATTGAATGTTACTGGTCATCAGGCCTCAGGTAGACCTAAAACTTACCTGGAATGACTTAGTGATATGGGACTGTAAGTCCCTAAGAATGGGTGATTATAACCTATGGATTGCTGAGTATGGATGGGTAGACTTTGTTCTCGATTGGATAGCCAGGTCTCATCCTTATAAAAGGATTACTCAAAGGCCTGGATAATCCAAACATGATGATGATTATGATGCCTATAAATGATTTTTAGCTCACCTGACTGAAAGGTCATGTGAGCTTATGGCATGGCACGGCATGTGTATGTGCATGCATGCTTGCATGTGTGTGTGCATTGTTAACACCTATTATCGACTTCTCCTCTAAAACTGCCTGACAGATTTCAATGATACTTAGTCTGAATCATAAATGGGCCGGTGCAATTCAGATTTGTTCATGGCATTGCCATGGCTACCAAAACTAGGTCAAGATGACCTAGAGGTCCAAAAATCTTAAAAAAATCTTCTTCTCTGAAACCGATGATGGGAAAAAATATCTGATATGATATTTGGCTTCTCTAGCCTATAGTTTGTTCATTTCGTGAAATTTGGTCAAAAAATGGGTTATGTGTTTTTGTGTTTAATTAAAAAATTTCATAAAATGGCTTCAAATTGTTACAACTTGACTATTTGAACAGATAATGACATGAGGTTTTCAGTTTTGACTTTTTCTTGAAATGACTTTTAAATTATGGTCAAGGTCACAAATCAAGGTCATGACCTAATTCGTGATTTGTGCAGTTTTAGGCAATTTTCTTGCAAGTTTTAAGAGATTTAGGAATTCAAAACATTGTTGAACTGTTCAGCATGACAAAATTTAACAAGATACCAAGTTTCATATAACAATATGATAATCCATGAGTTGTTGCCCCTGAAATGTTATTTTTGGCTTATAAATACTAAAAATGTGCATTAGCTTGAAAACTATAAACTTTTTGTATGGGCATGTATATGAGAATATTGTAAGTATTGATATGATAATCATTTTGATATATGTTTCAAGGTCATATGTTAAAAGGTCAAGGTCATAAGTGCATAGGAAGACTGGAATTGTGAATTATCTTGAAAGCCATCAACTTTTGGTACAAGCATGTACATTAGAATATTGTAGGTTTTGATATGACGATCATTTTGATATATGTTTCAAGGTCATAAGTTCGAAGATCAAGGTCATAGCTGCATAAGTGTACTGAAATTGTTAATTATCTTGGAAACTATTAACTTTTTGTATAGTCATGTATATTAGAAAATTGTAAGTATTGATATGACAATTATTTTGATATATGTTTCAAGGGCACATGTTCAAAGGTCAAGGTCAAAGCTGCATAAGTGTTCTGAAATTGTTAATTTTCTTGAAAACTATTATCTTTTTGTATAAGCATGTATATTAGAATATTGTAGGTATTGATATAACAATCATTTTGATATATGATTCAAGGTCATATGTTCAAAGGTCAAGGTCATAGCTTCATAAGTGTACTAAAATTGTTAGTTATCTTGAAAACTAAAATCTTTTTGTGCAGCATATATATTAGAATATTGTAGGTATTGATATGACAATCATTTTGATATTTGGTTCAAGGTCATATGTTGCAAGGTGAAGGTCATAGCTGCATAAGTGCACTGAAATTGGGAATTATCTTGAAAACCATTAACTTTTTGTACAAGCATGTATATTAGAATATTGTAGGTATTAATATTACGACCATTTTGATATAAGGTTCAAGGTCATATGTTCAAAGGTCAAAATTATGGCTGCATTACCATATGGTTAATGATTTTGAAATTATTCATTGTACTATAGTTAAATCATGTATATGAGCTATTTATAAATGAAATGTGACTAGACATTTCTGATTAACTATTGCAGGATTTTCAAACTTGAGGAATTTTGTGCAGTTTTTGTAATTAAGTTCTTTGTAAGTTTTTGGACATTTCCTCAGGTGAGCGTTAAGGCCCATGGGCCTCTTGTTGTATGTTAAAGTGTTGGCTTTGGCATTGAGTTTGTCCCTCTTCTGGGCAGCTGTTATAATATTTCAGTTTAAACTTTAGCTTTTTTTCTATAGGAGAAATTTATGGTCTTAAATTCTGTAGTTTTGTAGATATTTAGTGTAGCAGCAAGGATGTTCAACCAGTAGAGATATCCTCTAATAGCACTGATACCTGACTAGTTAAGATGTCAATTAGCATAGATGCTCAACTATTTAGTATGAACTTTATCAGCATAGATGCTCAGTCATTCAGTATAAACTTTAGTAGCATGCATGTTTAAGTTTAATTAACAGAATCCACTATGAGTATCCAAATAAATGATATAGTGAAATCTCATCCAAGGGGTAAAATATTTCAGAAATGAGGTTTGGGGATGTCTTAGACTAAAGTATTCAACTATTAGTGTGAGTTTTCCTAAATCCTTCCTGAATAATCTTACAAATAAATAATTTCCTTCCATGTTAAAGCCATTGTTACCCCAGGGTGATGTCATGTTACTAGAGATGATGTCATTTTACCACAGTGTCATGCTGTTAAAAAATGGTGTCATGTTAACACAAGATGATGATTTGTTACCAAAAGGTGAAGTCATATTACCATAAAGCTATAACACAGATTTTACCCTAAGTTGATGATTTGTTACTAACAATGAAGATGTTTACCACAAGGTGAGGTGATGCTACAAAAATGATGCAGTGTTAATACAAGATGTTGTCAAGTTACCACCACAAATGATGTCAAGATATCAGCACAAATGATGTCAAGTTACCACCACAAGATGATGTCAAGATATCTGCACAAAAGATGTCAAGTTACCACCACAAATGATGTCAAGATATCAGCACAAATGATTTTAAATTACCGCCACAAAGATGTCAAGATATCAGCACAAATATGTCAAGTTACCACCACAAATAATGTCAAGATATCAGCACAAACGATGTCAAGTTACCACCACAAATAATGTCAAGTTATCAGATGATATGTTATCACCACAAGATGATGTCATGTTACCACCACAAATGATGTCAAGATACCACCACAAATGATGTCATGTTACCACCACAAGATGATGTCAAGTTATCACCACAAATAATGTCATATCACCTGAAGATGATGAAAAGTCACTATAAATAATGTTGGCACAAGGTGATATCATAATACCACAAGATGATGTCATATTACCATAAGATGATGCCATGTTACATATTACAACAAGATGATGTCATATTACCACAAGATGATGTCATGTTACCACAAGGTGATGTCATGTGATTTTTTTAATATAACATTGTACAAGGTTTCATGATCATGTGAAAATGTGTAGCTCACATGATGTCAAACCTTATCTTAGATATGGAAGAAAAAATTCTATACATGTTTCATGTAATTATAAACAAAAAATTCAAGCATAGAAAATTTGCCAATTATTTCAATGAAGATTCTACCTATTACACTTGCCAACTGCTATGCAACAAACAGAATCGACAAAAAAATAATCCCACTCATCAAATTAAATAAAGTACACATTATATATTTTATGATTATTTATTTTTGAAAAAAATAATGTCTGGTTTTGGTGTGGGTTAGTTTATTTCTTTAAAAAGATTATATGAACCTTAGTCTGAAAAATATTTTCATTTCCTTTGAGAGTTGAGTGTTAAAGAAGTATATATGCAACATGATTTATTGGAATGCATATCTGTATAGGATTGTGCCAGTCGTTTGTACGGCTAGCTAATGGTAATATCCAACCCTACAATTTAATTACCTCACAGATAATTGGATTCTTGCATGACCATTTAGGTTAGTTTCTTCCAATATTTGATATTCATTTCTGTAGGCCATGTGTATGCTTTTAGTGAAGAAGACTCTTAGATAAAAGGTCAACTTTTTTTCCATTCCTTAATCGGAACTATGTTTACAAATGCACTTATATTAGTATTTTATTGAGATGATTTTAGAAATTAATTCTGATATATGGAGATACAGAAGAATAGACAATTATTTTGGAAATTTTTGTAAATAATTAAATGAAGATTTTAATATTTTGGTTAATATATTTTGTTAAAATTATTGTAATAAATTTTTATATATTATCCCTTTTTATGTCATCATGCTTAATCTGTGCCAGACATCCTAAGCATTGATTATCTTATTAAGAGCAGGCAATAAAGTTTTCAATCAGTTTAAAGTCCGCTGCATGTGAAAACTTAGTGATCAGGGGATAAGTCTCATATTTAGATAATGTATACATATATATCTTGGGCTCTTAAGTTTATTCACCGTTATATGACCTTGGCTTTGATTGTAACTTTCAAAACTAAATACAAATTGTTTAGAAACAACTTTGACCTTGACATAAGTTGGAACTAACATACATGTTTTTGAAGCATGAACAAAATGGTTTGGGAATAACTTAAACCTTCTAAGTTTGCCTCTAGTGTAACAAGTTTCTAAGGCAACTTTTTCAGAACAAATTTTCAAGTTTTTCATCCAAATGACTTGACCTTCACCAAATTAAATCTGCTATCATTAGAATGGCTTTGAAAACACTTGTACCTGTATCTATACTTTATCATTCTTGATTATATATCTTTTCTCTGAGTGTACTTTTCTTAAAACAATCCCTGGTTGGGTAATATAATCACACACCTGCAATTCTTTTGATGATATTATAGAATAGGATAAAATAAGTGAAAATTATGTGATATCCCCACCACACACATACAAATTAATTATATACAACTGATAAAAGAAAAATGCTTATTATCCAGCTGTATCACAAAAAACCCCAAGAACTGCTGCACTGATAACCAGATATCTCAACTAGTTAGCTAACCAACCAATTCCCTTTGAAGTTCAAAACTCTTAGTTTCCTGTGCGAAATTTGATGCAAATAGTAAATTAAATTTTGCTTCATTTATGGGTCCAAATGCCCAGAGACTTAGCGAACAATTTGGCATGAAGCAGTGCCAATTTCTACATTAGTAGTTTGAATAGAAGCTTAATTATAGCAGAGATTTTACTCTGCCCAATTAATTGGATGGCCAAATTTATTAACCAGAATATGTGTCTGTTTTATACAGAACACTCATAAAATGTACAAGAATTTATAGGAATCGGCAGTGAGTTGGGCACATGGTGTTGATATTGTTTATAATTACTATATGTTAAGGTGGTATTAGAGTTTTTCTAATATAAATACAGAGTATTTGTGAAGGAGGAGACCACAATTTAAGTTAGATAATTATTTGGAATGTCTTGTAGCCAAGGCTAGTCTGTTGTTTTGTAAAATGCAATTAATGAATGCTTTTTGTTTAACAATAATTATGTTACCAAGTTCCGCTGATCTAACAATATTAAACGACAAGTTAATTCCTCATTCTTTATTCTTTACTTGCGTCTGGTATCATTATAATCACATCCCCAGAAGGGGACGTTTCATAGTAGATTATTTTATTTACGTATCTGGGGAAATTATGGAAATTTTATTAGTTATGTTTTTCCACTTGATTCAGGATCTTGTATGACTTTAAACAATGACTTTATCTGTAGTCTGTAGTCATACATAAACTGATATATCAGTTAAAGACTGGTGCTTCTATTTTGTTCTATTTTGGCCTCTTTGTATTGATCAGTAATTAGTAAGATTACACTGATGAATCATTGGATTATTCTGTTACTGAATATTAGGATTAATAGCAGGGATCTGTGAAAATGATGATATATGGGTCCTGATATTGTAATAGTCATTAACACTCTGATTAACAATAATGGTTATATATTACAAGGCAGCAGGCTATTGATTGGTTAAAAAAACTGAATTATAGTATGAAAATATAAAATAATTTATGGATACAATGTTGTTTTCATTTTTTCATATGACAACCTCTGAGCTTATGTTATGAAAAAATTACATGCTCATCCATAGCACCTAGTCTCACTTAATGATATTTTAATAGCATGCTTTGCTTTTTAATGCTTAAGTGTATTATTCTTAACTCATAAGAACATGTACCATACTGTAAGATTTAATGTCCCTTGTTTAAGCTCTTATGTAAGGTTTACCATAACATGTTGAAAACCTACAAAAAAGGACATAACAATTGCCTACGGTAATTCTTCCTCTCTGCCCAACTTATTCTTTTAGTTGGCTCTTTGGCAATCTTCAAATAAAAATATTTATTTACCTCTTTGTCTCTGTTTGTATTGTGACTATTGTATACTTGTGTATACTAAAACTATATTATTTTTTGTGTTGTTTTCCCTTTTATATATGTACTGTAATTTGTCCAGTTATAAATTATCCCCCAATGTAAATCAAAATCAAGTTATTTTCTCTATGCATATTTTTATTGCATATACATGTAATTCAGTTGTGATTATAGATATTTTATTATGAAAAGATTATACAAATGGATCTTCTGCTTGATAATCTGATTATGACAGGACATTATTTGTTGATAAACAAAAAATGATGATCTTTTTTTATAAGATAACACCAGTTGAGAATTATTTCACCTGTATCAAAGGGGTTGGTTCTGAAATGTTTTTCACCTGTATCAAAGGGGTCAGTTCTGAAATGTTATTTCACCTGTATCAAAGGGGTCAGTTCTGAAATGTTTTTCACCTGTATCAAAGGGGTTGGTTCTGAAATGTTATTTCATCTGTATCGAAAGGGCCAGTTCTGAAATGTTATTTCACCTGTATCAAAGGGGTCGGTTCTGAAATGTTTTTCACCTGTATCAAAGGGGTCGGTTCTGAAATGTTATTTCACCTATATCAAAGGGGTCAGTTCTGAAATGTTTTTCACCTATATCAAAGGGGTCAGTTCTGAAATGTTATTTCACCTGTATCAAAGGGGTCGGTTCTGAAATGGTGGAAGAAACCAGAGTATAATACTATCTGTCAGTACACAAAGTGACAAACTTTCTTATACAGTGATTTGCTCAAGTGGGATTTAAACCTAGACAAAGAGTGTTGCTGTGATCTGTAAGTGCTATAACTACTGAAACACCCAGGACCTTCAACGTGTTCATGTTAACAAAATCCAATTTGATTTGCAAAGTATTAGACTTGTAACTGATAAAATTATATAAACTTGTCATTTAAATTTGAATTTCCATATGGAACATAGAACACACTATTGTTTACACAATAAGGTTTGAATGTTAACAGTTTTTTTTTAATTGGGCAGTTTAAAATTGATATTTATTTGGTTATAACATAATTGATCAAGGTAGATATCAAAGTTCAGGTAACAATGAAATAGGTGTGGTTAGTGCGGTACTATACTGTACTATCTAACATAATATCTACTAAATAGTTCTACTTCAAGATGTATATCTTAGGAAGCACATTAACTTCTTAATTATGACTTTTTAACAAAGAATTAGTTATTAATTTTTTAAAATGAAAACAATGACAGAGTTTTGTTTTTCTTTGAACTTTTACAGCTGCGGGTGAGACCAAAGGTAAACAAAACAATAAAGTCGTTATTTTGCAACATAAATGATAATTTTACCTTTAAGCAAATTTAAGTTTTAAGTGAGTTGACCTATTTGATTAAATTCTGAAGATCATTGAGTTTAAGAAACAGAGATACTTGTATTTCATTATATTTGATAAGTGTTGTTAGTTAGTTTAGTAATCAAGCCAGGAAGTAGCTTCGTAACATTTTAATGGTATCATTATCATCCTGCGACACATCTCCGTTTGTCCTGTCAGACATACAGGTATTTATCTGAATTAGCAGTTCTTCATTATGTCATTTTTATTTTGTAACAAAATTTTTAGAACTTATTTCAGTATATCAGCTAAGGTTTTTGTTTTTTTTTTCTTTTAATTATTTTACTGGTAATTTTTCCTGTAATTTATTTTTTTCCTATTTAATTCATAATTATTTTATACTTTCCAGTTTATGTAGTACTGTTATTGTTTATTTTTCATGCCTTCATTTTGTTTTTGTATACAAACATAAAAGTGTGTATTTGTGATGTATTCTCTAAGAATTTACTACAAACCTACACCCTAATACCTAATCACAAGTAGACACCTTCATCCATACCCACACCTTATCACAGGTAGACACTTGCATCCATACCCACACCTTATCACAGGTAGACACCTACATCCATACCCACATGCAGACTCATAAACAGGTATACCCATACACTTTTTCTGTACACAAATATAAATTTTAAATGATCCATAGTCTCTCATTAGGTATTCAAATCACTATTGAATTATATTATATATTATTTTACTGATTTACTTTGAGTATATTTGGTATCACACACGCACACACACACACACACACACACACACACACACACACACACACACTGTAAACTATTTTGAGTGATTGACAGTTGGGGTTTATCTGTCAGTGTCTACACTATTAAATCATATTACATGTTAGTATCCTATATACTATCAGGTGTGTAATCACATGACCTTCATTCACACCTGCTTCAAATGCATGCATGAATAGTGAAGTCAGTATGAATGGGAATTCTTTACTGAGATGAGCCATTTACGTGATTATCTGATCTGTTTGCTGTGTGAATGAGCAACAAATATAACAGACTATACCACACATTGACAGATCAATACCTGTACATCTGATCCTTACTACTAATGGATCACCTGTTTATTTAAAGGTGTTAGGCAATCAATGAAAGTCTGTCAGATATGCGTGTTGCAAATGTCCCATGCATCAGGTACTCTTTTAGTTATCTGATCAAAATCATCAAAAAGGGGTATTTTATATGCCTTTACTGAACACTTTTCAGTTTTATTAATTTGATCTGCTCCTTTTTTCTTTTTTTCTTTTTTTTTTCTATAGAAAATCTAATAATATATTTATTACTCATAAAATGAATGGGAGGAGAGAATGAAAATAATAAATCAATCATTGAATTGATAACAAAATTGTAGTCCATCTGTGTTGAATAAGTATTTGCCATAATTTATGTAGCTCACCTTGCAAAAGGGACATAAAATGATAAGTTTTGTGATGGTTGGTTACTCCATGTATTAGATACTAAGGTGAGATATTACGAGTTCATATGATAGTTTTAATGGTGCAGTTTATTCTTAAGCCCATTCATCTTGATCTTTCAGCTTTTTAGTAATGCTGGTTTACAGATTTTTATGTTTTGCTGAATAGGTTAAAATCCATCCAAGTGCTAGAAAGTTAATCTTTTTAATTACTGAAGGTTTGTGGTTTTCTTGTGAGCACTCTGGTTTCCTCAACCATCCAGGAACTTACCACTTCAATATAAGTAAAACATCAATATAAATAAAACAAATTTTGATTGAAGTGAAAATCACCATCCAAGTGCTAGAAAGTTAATCTTTTTAATTACTGAAGGTTTGTGGTTTTCTTGTGAGCACTCTGGTTTCCTCAACCATCCAGGAACTTACCACTTCAATATAAGTAAAACATCAATATAAGTAAAACAAATTTTGATTGAAGTGAAAATCACCATTATTGGTTTTTGGTAACAGCCTTGCTTCTGTAAGTAGAGAGAACAGAGTCAAGAGTTTCAACTGACGACTAGTGACATCTTTCAATCAATAACATATATAGAAATTAAAAGATGAAATTTATAAGCAGATTGTGCCTCTTGTTTATGTCATAAATATTTTATAGACGAAAGAAATTTGTAATGAAAAAGTTCATGGCAATAGCAAACACAACCAAGAACACCAAACATACACTTCCGGACTTCGGATAGGCACTGGGGTAAATGTCAGGTGGTATGGTTACAGTACAATTAGAGGGCCCTAAGGAAACATTAATTATCAATGATATAAATACTATACAGGAATACTGTATTTTAACTGTAAGTGAAAGTACACTGTACCTTTATTGAGCCATTGGTATGGTAAGTATGTTATTTAATAATGTCAAGAATTATGATAATAATGTTAAAAAAAAATTATCTTAATACTTTGATGTTTATAACTATATGAAACACTTTCTGAATTATTAATGAATTACATAGTAATTATGTAAATGATAGAAGATATTTTATGCAACCCACAAATTTGTAAAGAATACAAAGGTAAGGATTTGTATAAGACCTCCAAAATTAAAAAAAAAAAACAAACAAACAAACAAACAAGACTACAATTATGAAAATCAAAGACAAATTAAGTAAATATGTGTATAATTTTTATGAATATTAATTTTTAATTATTATGATGATATTTTCATATTAATAACTACGCCTTTTTGTCTTGCCATTAATTACGTAAAGAGCCTTGGTATGATTAATGCCATAACAAGATCTTAATTTTACCTTTATTTATAAAACTTAACCTGTTTATTAAACAATTTTCTTATATTTGAAATTTGTCTCTCAGAATATTGTGTAATTTAGGGAAATATTTTGTGTTTTAAATCATAATTAAATCTGAGAAATTGATTGTTTCATATCAATATATTATCCTTTCAAAATCACAGAATTAAAATTGCTTATATTTAAATTTTTTTTACAAAAAAGTGTCTTATTGTCAAGTTGGGTTTGTTGAACTCAAAAAAAAATTGGTTAAGGAAGGCAAACATTAATTAATTATGATCAATTTGAACAAGGTTTTTTATATAAATATTATTGAGATAATATTAAGAGATAAAATCGTGTGGAATCACCAGGTTACTTAGGTACATACGCATTCTAATGTTCTATGCTTAACATTCAGTTTTAGAACAATTATTGTTACTTATGGTCACATACTTATATGTCACATAGTGCAGATCTGTTGTACAAAAAAAAACTATTTTTCACTGCCCTCAAATAAATATATCCCTCTTGTGTTACATACTTATTTCCATTTTTACATCATGTGAGTATTTCCTGTCTTAAATGTGATGCTTCATTCCATATTGTGGCCTAGTGGCTTGAACTCATACTTAGGATTACAATAACTAACACTAACCATGTTCCACTTGGGCTGGTCTTAGCATAAGAGAGTTTGTCACCAGTGTGACAGTGTGAAGTGGTTGTTTTTTACTTGGTTCTCCATGTTCCTCCAAGGTTTCAGAACTTACCACCTTGATATTAGTGAAGGAATCTTGTCTGAGGCATAAAAGTGTAATTTAAATTTTTCACTTCAGACCATATTAAAAAATGAAGTGACATTCATCTATTTTAGAGTCAGGTTGATTGTCAAATAGTGATATCCTGTGTCAAGATTGTGAGGACTGATGTCAAGGTAGTGGTGTCCTGTGTCAAGGTAGTGATTGACTGATGTCTAGGCAGTGAGGACTGATGTCAATGTAGTTTACTCTAGTGTCAAGGTAGTGAGGACTGATGTCAAGGTAGTGAGGACTGATGTCAAGGTAGTGAGGACTGATATCAAGGTAGTGAGGACTGATGTCAAGGTAGTGAGGACTGATGCCAAGGTAGTGGTGTCCTGTGTCAAGGTAGTGATTGACTGATGTCTAGGTAGTGAGGACTGATGTCAATGTAGTTAACTCTGATATCAAGGTAGTGAGGACTGATGTCAAGGTAGTGAGGACTGATATCAAGGCAGTGAGGACTGATGTCAAGGTATCAATCAAGGTAGTGAGGACTGATGTCAAGGTAGTGATGTCCTGTGTCAAGGAAGTGAGGACTGGTGTTAAGGTAGTAATGTCCTGTATCAAGGTAGTGAGGACTAATGCTAAGGTAGTGATGTTCTATATCAAAGTAGTGAGGACTGATGCCAAGGTAGTGATGTCCTATATCAAGGTAGTGAGGACTGATGTCAAGGTAGTGTGGACCGATATCATGATAGTGATATCTTGTGTCAATTAGGACTGATGTCAAGGTATTGACTGATATCATGATAGTGATTTCTTCTGTCAAGGTAGTTAGGACTGATGTCAAGGTAGTAAGGACTGATGTCAAGGTAGTTAGGACTGATGTCAAGGTAGTGAGGACTGATATCAAGGTAGAGAGGATTGATGTCAAGGATAGTAAGAATGCTGAAGTCATGGTAGTGTTTCGTATTTAAAGTAGTAATGTTCTGTATCACTTTGTCAGTGTCAAATAGTACATTAAAATAATCCTTACTGATCATTGCCATAAACACATTTGTTAAAGTTTGTGAAATTTGTTGACCTTGATCATCATTCAAGCTGGTGATGTATCAGTATAGCAGTGAGTGGAACTGTATTGACTAGAATGTTAATTCCCATTTCACTGATATCATTTTATCAATTGAAAACTTTTATTTAATTAATTTGCCATTTTAAGTCACATCCTGTTTATGCAAATGAAGTTAATATTTTTTCTGATAAATCTACATTATAAATGAGTTTATAATTCTGCATATTCAATTAATATTGTTAGTAACCTTGATAAAAATTAAACTTCCATCAATACTTCTGTAATACATATAAGGTAAAATTATACCTTGATCAGATTGTGCTGCATCAATATTGCTGCCATTATAACAGGCAGGTAAGTTGTTACAGTAATGACTTATTAGTTATCTTATCAATATATAATTAGTAACATTGGTTATTTTTTGTGTAATTCTTACAGCTACTACAGCCTACTTTATACAACAGATTAATGTCCTTCTTGTGATGTGACATTTCTGATTTCCTACATTTGTATATTAAACTATTAAGTACAACTAGGTTACATTTTAACATGGGGGTGAGGTGGAGAAGGGGGTGTAACACAAAATTATGTAAAAAAATTTGAGTAATTAGTTTAACTGACATAGAGTTACTTAACATCTAGATGGAGTGATAGGATGTTGTTTATAATAGAGTTAAAACCACTTTGTTATATTGAGTCATCACCTGTTGAAGTTAGAAAAATGTGTACCTATGTAGTGTTATAAATTTTGAGGATTAAGGTCATTAGTTTTAGAATTTTTAAAATCTAATAAACATCTGACAAAAGAAGATTTTATTGTATTGGATTGATGGTATTTTACTATCCAGCCAAGTTCCTTTCACTTATATTAAGGTGGTCAGTTCTGGGAAGGTGGAGGAAACTGGAGTGCCTAGAGAAAACCAGTGACCTTCAGTAGCTGAACTTACAAACTTTCTTGCACTAGAATCAGCCCAAGTGAGATTTTTTTGATCTGCTAGGGCAAGCTTTAGACCACTCGG
Organism: Tegillarca granosa; assembly: GCA_029721355.1. Lineage (NCBI taxonomy): Eukaryota > Metazoa > Mollusca > Bivalvia > Arcoida > Arcidae > Tegillarca > Tegillarca granosa. Next base: position 4,752,369 of record CM056603.1, read on the forward strand.
GCACTGAGGCCTGACAAAAGAAGAGATGATTCAAATTTTCTTTCATCACACTGTAAGAGTGAGCTTTAGGAAGACTATTTGAACTACTGGAAGGTTATATAAATTATCAGCATATAGATAATATATATTTTAGGTAATTGGATGGTAATTAATCATTCCCAAATACTTTAAAACTTTCAACATATTTTTCCAGAATTTCAAGTTTTCTGATTTCCATTTAAGTGTGCCATTTTTTGAGTGGCTGAAATAAATAAATCTCAATATTTATTTAAGTGTTATCATGACTATATATTAAACTTTCTTCTTCTTCTTGTAAATTCCCGCTCATTAGATTGATATTCCAATAGAAATCATGTGATAAGTTCATGTTGAAGATTATAATAAAAAAAATCGGAGTGCAAGTTGCTTAACCTAGTAAGTATAAAAAAAGTTGTCTAGAAGATAAAAAATCTTAATTTAAAATCAATTTACTTGTTCCTTTTGTAATTAGAATCAGGTTAAGTTCCTTAAGGCATTGATATAACACTGTAATAAATGTCAGTGTATCAAACATCTACATGACACAGACCACATGTGACACAGCGTCTGTCATTTTTTATTCGTTATGCAATTAATTTTGGATGTTAAAATTCAATAATTTATAAGTGCATATTGATGTCGATGAAAGACAAGACTCCATAAAAAATTAATGAAATTTCTTGCACTATAAGCCAGCCAGACAGATCATTCTCCTTATCGGCCATTAATTACTCGCTCTGCCATATTTAAATTCACATTGATCGATAAAATGTGAAGTTTTAAAATCTTAGGAAAAATTAATTTCTATTTCTTAAATAGAATTAAGATGTCTTCCTTGTGTTTTGTCTGTGTAAGAGTTTGAATGAAAAATAATGATTTGTTGTTTAGTCTGAAGCTGTGTAATCATTTCTATAATTAACAATTGATATTGATGATGTCGTTCAAGTCACTAGTTTTTACATTAGATTGTTACTGTTTCCATTTAAATATAATTACTATTGCACTTAAATCATACATTGTAAATTTCAATAACACAAATTTATTTTGAATTTGGAGCATTTTAAAAAGCATCTTTTTAGAAATTTTGTTGAATTTTAAATACCATATAAGGATTTGTATTATACATTTAGTATTGTGTCTGTCTTCCTAGTACATCTGTTCAATTCATAGGTTGTATTAAGTGTTGTATAAATAGTTGTAATAATAACACTGATGTGGTTTTAAACACTTACCATGCCTTCACATTTAAATACTGAATTGTCTACAATTTCTGTGGAGGTATTTATAAGATTTGCATCAAGCTTTATTAGATTATTATAATGTAAATCATTGAAAATCTTTTGTTAAAAAATTTAAGTGCTTGACTTTAGATATCTTATTTCTTGTGTCTGTATGGCATGAAGTTTCCAATTTGCACAAATCTTGCTTGTGGAGCCCCAAATGGGGAAACAGTAGAAACAGCCCCTCCCCCCTCCTTAAATGATTTAAATATTTAAAATGAACATAGGACAGTAAGAATTTACTTTTGAAAAATTTTGTTAAGTCTTGATGTCAAGGAACATTAATTTGTACTTAAGCAGGGCCTTTGATTTATGTGAGCAATTCAGGAGTTTTTCCAATTGATAGATCAAGTTTCTCAGAAGCATTTTTTTTAAATTTTATTTTTTTTTTAAATTTTAAATTTTTTTATTAATTTATTTATTTATTTTTTTGAATTATGAGAAATTGGAATCTGAATTATTTTTTTTATAATGGATTCAACAGATTTTATGAGTTACTTGTTTTTAATTTTTGTGATGAAACATGTTTTGAATGTATCTATGGCAATATTTGATTTTTTTTATTGTATTTTTGTACACAGGCTGTTTGTAATACATTGTCATCTAAACTTGTAGAAAAGAAAAATAGGTTTTATGGATGTGGTTTACATTATGTAAGAAGAAAGTTGTATGTCCAGTTTATTTGGAACAATTATGTTATACTGGTTGATTTGTCCAGACTATTTTCAGTGAATAATGCTGATTGTAGTTCAGAGTTCCCCTTTTATCTTATATATTTTTACATTCAATACTCATTAAGACTGTTTTAAATAATAACAAGTAACCTTTTAATTTAGATGTATGGAAAATAAATTATCATTCCTTTGTTATGGGAATAAGTTTGAGCTAGTTCTCTGATTTAGGTTGACAGGCAGAAAGAAGAAGTTGTTTTTTAAAATAGATTAGTACCATCCAATTTTAGAGTGACAGCATTAATTAAAGGATGTTTTCTTTATCATTATAATGACATTTCAGTGTATGACGAAGACCACCCAGATTACATAGCTTTCTATCTTCATTTGTACCCAATACAGTGATGCTCATCTTATTGTGTCAACAACTTGCAATGTTACTGCATTCATATATTTATGTCATTTAAAAGTTATAAAATGTATGTTATTAAATTATCATAAAATATTATAGACATACCACGTTAAAGTCAAAAAGTGCATCTAAAAAAACTGTATAAACTAAATATATATAATAAACTGTTTTGGACACTCATTGTAAGTTAAAGTCATGTTTGGTCCAAACAAATTCTATAGTCGAGAAACTATTCAGTTAAGGCATGTTATTTTTGTGGTTTTATAGGAGGTGAATAATTGTGTGTGTGTGTGTGTGTGTGTGTGTGTGTGTGTGTGTGTGTGTGTGTGTGTGTGTGTGTGTGTGTGTGTGCATACTTATTTTATTTAACAGTAAGAAAAAACTAAGCATTTTAGGGTGGCCCCAGTATAAAAAGGGAATTTGGTAACAACATGTTTTGCATATGTTGTGTATTTAAGTAATATATACCAGTAAAAAATTAACACATGTGAAAAAAAAATCTGATACTGTAGACATAATTGTAATTTAGTTTAATTTTCCTTTTGACAAAAAATGTTGGCAGTATAGTTTGTAGACACCAGCTTGCTAGCACCTGATAGCATATAACACGACCAACAAACAAAATCTATCGTTCATCATCATATGATTTGTAATTAACCCATGCATTCCTGCGTCATAAGATCTTTACAACAAAACCTATCAGTCTCATTTGCATTTTAATTAATAAAGCACATGCAATCACAGGATCACACAACATAGGGAGTTAGGAAGCTGAATTTTACTGTTTGTAGGGCGTTAATTAACAACAGTGTGTTTATCTTCTCATAAACTCTTCATTCGTTATTGTTGACAGACATATCACTATAGGCTGCCTGTTCTAATCTCTATATCATATATATATATATATATGTTCCACATTTGTTGGTTTTTTATGAATATTTTTTTCTCATAATATGTTTTAATAGGCCTTAATGTTGATGAATTCTTGAGTGCCATTGTCTTTAATCAGGTACAACATTACTCTAATCTGAACTATGAGTTTCAGTTAGTTACTCTAATCTGAACTATGAGTTTCAGTTAGTTACTCTAATCTGAACTATGAGTTTCAGAGTTTCAGTTAGTTACTCTAATCTGAACTATGAGTTTCAGTTAGTTACTCTAATCTAAACTATGAGTTTCAGTTAGTTACTCTAATCTGAACTATGAGTTTCAGTTAGTTACTCTAATCTGAACTATGAGTTTCAGTTAGTAACTCTAATCTGAACTATGAGTTTTCAGCTAGTTACTCTAATCTGAACTATGAGTTTCAGTTAGTAACTCTAATCTGAACTATGAGTTTCAGCTAGTTACTCTAATCTGTTTCAGTTAGTTACTCTAATCTGAACTATGAGTTTCAGTTAGTTACTCTAATTCTGAACTATGAGTTTCAGTTAGTAACTCTAATCTTGAACTATGAGTTTCAGCTAGTTACTCTAATCTGAACTATGAGTTTCAGTTAGTAACTCTAATCTGAACTATGAGTTTCAGCTAGTTACTCTAATCTGAACTATGAGTTTCAGTTAGTTACTCTTATCTGAACTATGAGTTTCAGCTAGTTACTCTAATCTGGACTATGAGTTTCAGTTAGTTACTCTAATCTGAACTATGAGTTTCAGTTAGTTACTCTAATCTGGACTATGAGTTTAGTTAGATACTCATTCTTTGAAGGGCTTTTTCAGTTAAATGCTTGGATTAATTTGTTTCTTCTATGATCATAAACTAACCATTTACCACATTGCCTGTTCAAAGTCAGGGATTTTTACAAGTTGATGTAGTTTGTCCTTTTTTGTTTCATTTCTATCATTTAGTTCTGGTTTGTCATTTTAATTGTTCTGTTTTTATAGCTACAATTGTTATCTTCCATTGTATAAATCATTTGTCTTACAAAAAGGATATATGTTTAATAATGGATTGCAATTGAACATACTTTGTTAACCAACATTTCATATTTGATTTGTATATGATTTGAAATCAAATTTTATCAGTCTGACTTTAAAGCATTGGTAAAAATTGCCACAATGCTGTATTAAACATTGCAAACCATTTGGGGTCATGTGATATGATAAATAGAGAAACAAGATAGGAATTTGTTTTTAGTAAGACAATGAATTCTGTGGAAATGACTATTAGTTTATTTAAAGAATATTTTACACATGAGTTGAAGATTAAAACAAAGAAAAACACTTCTTAACATTTTTTATTTTCTATTTTCAGACGAAAGAAACAGAGATTTCATTTAATTGAAACAAGACAATATTAAAATAACAGAAGTTTTCAGCATAGGGTAAGTCAATTTGCTGCTTGAACAAGGGAGTTAATTTTATTTGTAATTGGTGTTTAATTCTATACATTTTGACTTGTACCCTTAATCCAACTATTTTTCAGATTCATTCATTTAATAATTATGTATCCAAATTCAAATCTTTATAAATTGTAATTAAACTAAATAAGTACACCAGCCATGTTTTCTAAAATTTAACAGTACTTTGTGTTTAAAGAAATGTTTGAACATTTCATGAACATGAACAAGGTTACAGTTTTTAATAAAGGTAACAAAGTTTGAAGCTTTACCTAGGTTTGAGTCTTACTGAGTGGTCTGAAACACCAGGTAACTGATATTAACACCTTCCACTGTCTTGGTTTGTTGCTCACTGAGTGGTCTGAAACACCAGGTAACTGATATTAACACCTTTCACTGTCTTGGTTTGAGTCTCACTGAGTGGTCTGAAACACTAGGTTACTAATCATCACACCTCTCTCCACCTTGGTTTGAGTCTTACTGAGTGGTCTGAAACACCAGGTTAGTGATCATAACACCTCTCTCTACCTAGGTTTGTTGCTCACTGAGGGGTCTGAAACACCAGATTACTGATCATATAAACTCTTTCTGTCTTGGTTCGAGTCTCACTGAGTGGTCTGAAAGACCAGGTTACTGATCATAACACCACTACCTAGATTTGAGTTTCACTGAGTGGTCTGAAGCACCAGATTACTGATCATAACACCTTTCACTGTCTTGGTTTGGGTTTCACATAGTGGTCTGAAACACCAGATTACTGATCATAACACCTTTCACTGTCTTGGTGTGGGTCTCACATAGTGGTCTGAAACACCAGATTACTGATCATAACACCTCTCACTGCCTAGGTTTGAGTCTCACTGAGTGGTCTGAAACACCAGGTTACTGATCATAACACCCTTCACTATCTTGGTTTGAGTCTCACTGAGTGGTCTGAAGCACCAGATTACTGAACATTACACCTTTCACTGTCTAGGTTTGAGTCTCACTCAGGCAGATTCTGGTGTGATAAAGTTTGTTAGTTCCATTACTGAATTCCTTTAGTTTTCTCCAGACACTGATTCTCTAATCTCAGGAACTCATCAGAACTAGTCCCCTTGACAGTCTTGTACTTGACATAAAATGCCATTTTAACCAAACAAAGAAGCAAACACAAATGTTCCATTTTTTTCCTTGTTCCATTTCCAGTATATTTGGCCTTTTTTTTCTGTATATTAACACTGAGAACTTATGATTTATATGGTCATTTGTAATTTGTTTCATGTTTTCATTAAGACACATTTAAATTTACAATTAATTGGAATCTCAGAAATTTGTATGAAAAAGACTTAAGAATTAGCATTTTTTGTAAAGATATTTTTTCATGGCTTGGATATCAAATATCTATTTTTAATCGTGTTATATAGCATGTAATTGTTGTCTTCAGATAGACATGACAAATCTGTGTAGAAAATTCATTTATTTTCATTTCACACACATATATATCAGGGGTCCCATATGGTTTGCTTACATAAGGTAAAGGATGTTGAATAATTGAAACACAAAATGTGATTCAGAGCAGATTCCAGAAATAAATTTCCTTTATGTCTGAAAAAGTGCAATTATTATTGAAATACAAACTGTTGTATTCAATATGTACAAAATGAATTTCTTTTTTTTTCTCTCATTTTTTTCAAGTTTGAATAATTAGTGCATCATTAGTTTTAATAAAACATTCTTAATTTATAAAATATTAATACACGTATCTGATAAGTGTTTTTAAAAATTGTAAAACTGATACTGGTAGTATTGTTTTTAAAGTTGTCTGATTTATCTAGAGGAAAAAAAGATAAGTGCAACTGTCAAGGCGGACTCGGTATTCAGACTCAAATAGCTCAACCTTTCAGCTAAAGCGAAATATTTACAACAAAACCATCATTGGGACCTTAAAAAAAATTACCAATACATTGGGATATCTGCCTTCAAACAGATTTGTCATTTGTATTAAAATATTACATTCAAAAACAGTACAAGGTGCCATGTGCTGTTGTTGATTGCATTATTTTAATAAAAATTCAAAAGCAACAGATGACATAACAATAAAAAGAAGTTTTGCTACCTTCAATTTAAATCCCAATCCACCTTACTATTTTATTCAACTTTTTGTGTTTAGCAGCCCTCATCACAAGGCAAAGTAAAATTTATCCTTATAATAGATCTTATTTCTCTAAGAACAAAAGTCATACAAACAAAATATTATAATTGTTTTTGGAGAATTCTAAATAGTTAATAATATAGTTATATTGAGTTTAGTCAAGACTTTCTCTTATATCAAGGCAACAGTCAGTTTGGGATGGTGGAGGAAATCAGAATACCAAGAGCAAACCTCTGACCTTCGGGAAGTGAACTGATAAACTTTCCCGTATTAGAATCTGCTAAGATGAAATTTGAACTTAGGGCAGTAAAAGTGTTGTGATCTATCTATATCTGTCTGTCTGTCGTTCTGGTTGTTCATCCATCCATCATATAAATGTTAAACGTCAATTCTTTAATCATATTAATGATTTTATTTTTTGTTATTCTTTTGTATAAAGCACAGATGCAATATGACTTTCAACTTTCCAGAAAACAATACAAAAATTCTTTATTGTGTCTTATACATAGTTCTGACTGGTTTTTTATCAACTGTAAGAAAATTAAGTTTCAAGCTGTTACCTAGAATGTATTTGTTGCTGTTAATACGTAATTGTTCAATGTATACAATGTATATTTTCAGCGTTAATCTAATTATAGATCTCCGCAGATTTAGATTACTGTCTTTTTGCTTTAATGCCAAACAAGAATGAAAATTAATAATGTTTTCTCCTATCTGAAATTGTACAAAATTGTAACATAATGTTTTTTTTTAAGTAACATATTTTTATGAAAGGATTATGTAAAAGTGATTAAGCATTCCGTAACAGATGCAGCGTCCAAAGTGGAATTTTATATCAGCTTATTGGTGAGATTTATTAATTTGAGTTTTATGTTGTTATTTTTTAACACAGTTACTTCAGTATGTTAAGGTAACGGTCACCTTTAGATCTATCTTATGACATTAAGTTTGTACATATATACCAGACCCTGCAAAAATGGCATGTTCTCAACATGGAGTTCTTGAAGACTTTAACCAATATTTCAGATATGTTGATAGATTGCTTACTCTAAGTAAAAGGTTGATTTTAGAAGGAACCATATACATGTACTTGGATATTTGTAATTGTTGATGAGCAATAAATAACAATAAAAATAAAATAAAAGTCATAAGGTCCTTTAAATATACACATACAGACTCTGTTAGCTGGTTATATCTCTGTAAATATACACATACAGACCCTGTTAGCTGGTTATATCTCTGTAAATATACACATATTGACTCTGTTAGCTGGTTATATCTCTGTAAATATACACATACAGACTCTGTAAGCTGGTTATATCTCTGTAAATATACACATACAGACCCTTGTTAGCTGGTTATATCTCTGTAAATATACACATACAGACCCTGTTAGCTGGTTATATCTCTGTAAATATACACATACAGACCCTGTTAGCTAGTTATATCTCTGTAAATATACATATTGACTCTGTTAGCTGGTTATATCTCGTAAATATACACATATTGATTCTGTTAGCTGGTTATATCTCTGTAAATATACACATACAGACCCTGTTAGCTGGTTATATCTCTGTAAAATACACATAAGACCTGTTAGCGGTTATATCTCTGTAAATATACACTACAGACCCTGTAAGCTGGTTATATCTCTGTAAATATACACATACAGACCCTGTTAGCTGGTTATATCTCTGTAAATATACACATACAGACCCTGTTAGCGGTTATATCTCTGTAAATATACACATACAGACCCTGTTAGCTAGTTATATCTCTGTAAATATACACATATTGACTCTGTTAGCTGGTTATATCTCTGTAATATACACATCAGACCCTGTTAGCCCTGTTAGCTGGTTATATCTCTGTAAATATACACATACAGACCCTGTTAGCTGGTTATATCTCTGTAAATATACACATACAGACCCTGTTAGCTGGTTATATCTCTGGTAAATATACACATACAGACCCTGTTAGCTGGTTATATCTCTGTAAATATACACATACAGACCCTGTTAGCTGGTTATATCTCTGTAAATATACACATATTGACTCTGTTAGCTGGTTATATCTCTGTAAATATACACATACAGACCCTGTTAGCTGGTTATATCTCTGTAAATATACACATACAGACCCTGTTAGCTGGTTATATCTCTGTAAATATACACATACAGACCCTATTAGCTGGTTATATCTCTGTAAATATACACATACAGACCCTGTAAGCTGGTTATATCTCTGTAAATATACACATACAGACCCTGTTCTGGTTATATCTCTATAAATATACACATATTGACTCTGTTAGCTGGTTATATCTCTGTAAATATACACATACAGACCCTGTTAGCTGGTTATATCTCTGTAAATATACACATACAGACCCTGTTAGCTGGTTATATCTCTGTAAATATACACATACAGACCCTGTTAGCTGGTTATATCTCTGTAAATAAACACATACAGACCCTGTTAGCTGGTTATATCTCTGTAAATATACACATACAGACCCTGTTAGCTGTTATATCTCTGTAAATATACACATACAGACCCTGTTAGCTGGTTATATCTCTATAAATATACACATATTGACTTTGTTAGCTGGTTATATCTCTGTAAATATACACACATTGACTCTGTTAGCTGGTTATATCTCTGTAAATATACACATACAGACCCTGTTAGCTGGTTATATCTCTATAAATATACACATATTGACTCTGTTAGCTGGTTATATCTCTGTGAATATACACATACAGACCCTGTTAGCTGGTTATATCTCTGTAAATATACACATACAGACCCTGTTAGCTGGTTATATCTCTGTAAATAAACACATACAGACCCTGTTAGCTGGTTATATCTCTGTAAATATACACATACAGACCCTGTTAGCTGGTTATATCTCTGTAAATATACACATACAGACTCTGTTAGCTGGTTATATCTATACACATACAGACTCTGTTAGCTGGTTTTATCTCTGTATAAGTGAAATTATCTTTAAATTTAAAACCATTTTTACTGACACAATACAATTTGAGAGCATTTCATCTCATGAGCCTTTAAATTTTAAAATATGGTACACTGTTTTGAAATAAAAGGTATCCTGGGAAAGCAACTGACCCATCATAGTGAGGAAGCCATTATTGAAACATGACATCATGAAAAAGCTCTCAGTTAGATGGCTGAAATAGCTAAAACCTTACAAAGTTGTTCTCAAAACAGTCATTTTCTATGTCAACCTTATGGGGAAAATTTGAGAATTTGTTTATCCCGGAGAGTCAACAGTTATGAATAATGCATAGAAAGCAAAACCAATCCATTTAAAATGAAATTGTGTGTTGTTATTAGATTACGATTTCAAAAAAGGAAGCAAGCACATTGCATTATTTGTTGCCCTTGAAGTGTATTAACATTAGCCAAAAAATCTGAAATATGGTCTACTATGGTTCAGTAGCATTTGTTAGTCTGTTAGTCATACAACCAGGTTAGGTACAATTAAATATGGTAAAAATAAGAAATGGAATTTTTGACCATATTAAACAAATTAACTGTCATTTGCTAGTCAATCAAGGTATGTACATAACTTCACAATTCTGATGATACTAGCATGCCATGTATAAAAACAGTTGTCACTTAGAAAGAAATTTCATTAAAATTAACAGAAAATAAGATTAAAGAGAAATTAAGTGAACCGTCTTGATATTGGTCAGTCTTGGTCATATTTCTCACCTATAATAAATTAATTAACTTTCTCTGTGAACTTTGACCTTGATATGGAAGTGGAACAAGGCTTTTATTGTTCACACCTTTGATGAGGGTTCAAATGTACAGGTGAGAAATGGGTAATTAAGAAAGAAAATTCAAAAATGAATTAAAGTTTCTTGTGTTGGTGTCTTTTTCTATTTAAGAGTAAATTGATTATAAAAAATGAGGGTTATTAATTGGACAACTAGTTTCAACAAGTACCTGTCTCCGATAGGTCTGGGTTGCTTATTTAAATATAAGGTATGCCTCTATGTAATTAGTGAAGAAAATATTAACATTGTATAGAACCAATTACTGCGTCAATTTAAATAAATAATGGTACTCAAAGATAAGTTTATTTTTCAAAACAAAAGCGAACCTTGAAGTTTTTTCAATTTTTTTCAATGTTTGTCGACTTATAAATATTGTAATTCAGTGAATTATTTACACATCGTTGGAAAGAAACAGACTCATTTATTATAAATACCAGTTAAATATATTAGACCCACAATTAAAAACTAGTTTGAGGAACAATAGTCCAAGCGACAAAATTGTACCCTTGATAGGTTTTTCTTTTTATTTCATTATTTGCCCTAAGTCTGACGGTAAATTTCATCAGTTTGTTCTCGTGATGTATTTATGATAAATAAGTATGGAATTGAATACAGAGAGTTTAATTATTTCAGTTTATAAGATAGAGAATAATTCCTTAATTGTTTGCATTTAAATCTGGAGAACTGTGACCTAACATTAATATTGGAGATTTTGACAAAGTTAAATGATCGGTAGTGTAAATAAGATGATGCCATTCTATGTCTGTATTGAAATTACTTCTTTTTTTCTATTTTAATGAATTTTTATAAGCCACAAGATCAGACTGTTGTTTATTATTTGACTTTGTTTAAGTTTAAAGTTGACTTTAATTTTTGTCGTAAATTGATTTCATGTTATTTTATATTGTCTGCTTCAACTGCTTCAAAAAAACCCTTCATATGAATTTATTTTTTGTTGGTGATTTAATTTACAATTTTGAGTTAAGGCTTGGAATTAAAAATCTGTGATGGTTTTTGGCATCCTTATTAGAATTTTTTTCTGAAATCTGATTCTAACAAATGTCTTTCAATTAATTAATGGTTTATCAATCTATTTGCCTGTTATTGGTAATGACTGTGTTTAGTTTAACTGTTGGCTCTGTATATATCAGTCTTCTCTGCTGGAGAGTGTTTCTTAAGTGGGAGTTACCTCCCCTAGAAGATGATTAGTTGTTAGTTTTCCATCTTATTAATTCTTTTTTTTTTTGATTTGAGAAGTTTTTTTTCTGCTTTCAGTTTTATTTATTTGGTGTCATGTTTGGCATTATTCCATTAAAACTGTTACTTAATTATCAATACAAATTGTTAATTATATCAAAGATTCCTTCTCCTAATTAATTGATGTAATTAGCCATCAAAGCATGTTCAATTAATTAGTGTATTGCACTGTACAAATTATAGAAAAGTTAATTACTAACATAGAATGTATGACCTAATTACCTGATATATATCTGTAAATATAAGCTTTAGGTTAACTGTAAGGTAAGATAAATGGATTATCTTTTATGTTTTTTTCCCCGTTTTTTTTATCTCGTTCCGTACTGTTGTTGTTATATAGCACTGGTTATGTTAAGTAGAAGGTTCAGGTTCTATTCTCAACAGGATCAGACCAAAATTTGAAAATGAGTATTGAATTTTGATCAACTTTGTGTCCATGAGTTCTGATGGAACATTAAACATGATGCCTTTATTTATGGTAGATAAAGCATGACCAAGTTCCTTAACCTCACTATGTTATGCATATAAAAACTTATAGCTTTAAGTTTTTCAACCATAACCCTTAAAATCCATAGAATGTACATAATGTACAGAACTATAGAACACTACCTTGCTGAGGACAGAACTATAGTAAGCTACCTCTCAGAAGACAGAACTATAGTAAGCTACCTCTCAGAAGACAGAACTATAGTAAGCTACCTCTCAGAGGACAGAAATGTAGTAAGCTACCTCTCAGAAGACAGAACTATAGAAAACTACCTCTCAGGAGACAGAACTGTACTAAGCTACCTCTCAGAAGACAGAACTATAGAAAGCTACCTCTCAGAAGACAGAACTATAGAAAGCTACCTCTCAGGAGACAGAACTATAGAAAGCTACCTCTCAGAAGACAGAACTATAGAAAGCTACCTCTCAGAAGACAGAACTATAGAAAGCTACCTCTCAGAAGACAGAACAATAGAAAGCTACCTCTCAGGAGGCAGAACTATAGAAAGCTACCTCTAAGAAGACAGAACTATAGAAAGCTACCTCTCAGAAGACAGAACTATAGAAAGCTACCTCTCAGGAGACAGAACTATAGAAAGCTACCTCTCAGAAGACAGAACTGTATTAAGCTACCTCTCAGAAGACAGAACTATAGAAATCTACCTCTCAGAAGACAGAACTATAGAAATCTACCTCTCAGAAGACAGAACTATAGTAAGCTACCTCTCAGAGGACAGAAATGGATTAAGTTACCCCTCAGAAGACAGAACTATAGTAAGCTACCTCTCAGAGGACAGAAATATAGAAAGCTACCTCTCAGAAGACAGAACTGTAGTAAGCTACCTCTCAGAAGACAGAACTATAGTAAGCTACCTCTCAGAAGACAGAACTGTAGAAAGCTACCTCTCAGAGGACAGAAATGTAGTAAGCTACCTCTCAGGAGACAGAACAATAGAAAGCTACCTCTCAGAAGACAGAACTATAGAAAGCTATCTCTCAGTAGACAGAACTGTAGTAAGCTACCTCTCAGATGACAGAACTAGAAAGCTACCTCTCAGAAGACAGAACTGTAGAAAGCTACCTCTCAGAGGACAGAAATGTAGTAAGCTACCTCTCAGGAGACAGAACAATAGAAAGCTACCTCTCAGAAGACAGAACTATAGAAAGCTACCTCTCAGAAGACAGAACTATAGTAAGCTACCTCTCAGAAGACAGAACTATAGAGATCTACCTCTCAGAAGACAGAACTATAGTAAGCTACCTCTCAGAGGACAGAAATGGATTAAGCTACCTCTCAGAAGACAGAACTATAGTAAGCTACCTCTCAGACGACAGAACTGTAGTAGGCTACCTCACAGAAAACAGAACTGTAGTAAGCTACATCACAGAAGACAGAACTATAGAAAGCTACCTCTCAGAAGACAGAACTGTAGAAAGCCACCTCTTAGAAGACAGAACTGTAGTAAGCTACCTCTCAGAAGACAGAACTGTAGTAAACTACCTCTCAGAAGACAGAACAATAGAAAGCTACCTCTCAGAAGACAGAACAATAGAAAGCTACCTCTTAGAAGACAGAATAATAGAAAGCTACCTCTCAGGAGACAGAACTATAGTAAGCTACCTCTCAGAAGTAAGAACTGTAGAAAGCTACCTCTCAGAGGACAGAAATGTAGTAAGCTACCTCTCAGGAGACAGAACAATAGAAAGCTACCTCTCAGAAGACAGAACTATAGAAAGCTATCTCTCAGTAGACAGAACTGTAGTAAGCTACCTCTCAGAAGACAGAACTAGAAAGCTACCTCTCAGAAGTAAGAACTGTAGAAAGCTACCTCTCAGAGGACAGAAATGTAGTAAGCTACCTCTCAGGAGACAGAACAATAGAAAGCTACCTCTCAGAAGACAGAACTATAGAAAGCTATCTCTCAGTAGACAGAACTGTAGTAAGCTACCTCTCAGAAGACAGAACTAGAAAGCTACCTCTCAGAAGTAAGAACTGTAGTAAGCTACATCACAGAAGACAGAACTATAGAAAGCTACCTCTCAGAAGACAGAACTGTAGTAAACTACCTCTCAGAAGACAGAACAATAGAAAGCTACCTCTCAGAAGACAGAACAATAGAAAGCCACCTCTTAGAAGACAGAACTGTAGTAAGCTACCTCTCAGAAGACAGAACTGTAGTAAACTACCTCTCAGAAGACAGAACAATAGAAAGCTACCTCTCAGAAGACACAACTGTAGTAAGCTACCTCACAGAAAACATAACTGTAGTAAGCTACCTCACAGAAAACATAACTGTAGTAAGCTACCTCTCAGAAGACAGAACAATAGAAAGCTACCTCTCAGAAGACAGAACAATAGAAAGCTACCTCTCAGGAGACAGAACTATAGAAAGCTACATCACAGAAGACAGAACTATAGAAAGCTACCTCTCAGAAGACAGAACTGTAGTAAGCTACCTCACAGAAAACAGAACTGTAGTAAGCTACCTCTCAGAAGACAGAACTGTAGTAAGCTACCTCTCAGAGGACAGAAATGTAGTAAGCTACCTCACAGAAAACAGAACTGTAGTAAGCTACCTCTCAGAAGACAGAACTGTAGTAAATTACCTCTCAGAAGACAGAACAATAGAAAGCTACCTCTCAGAAGACAGAACAATAGAAAGCTACCTCTTAGGAGACAGAACAATAGTAACTACCTCTTTTTTGACAACTGTGTTAAGCAACCTCTCATTAGACAGCTACCTCTATGAATATTGGGTTTTTGTCTAAAATCTGATTGACATTTGAGAGAACAGAGTATTATAAGTTTACAGCAAAGCATGATAGAAGGGAGATAAGTATGTTAGAAAGGATACAATTTCTAAACTTTTTGTAGTTGTTTTACTGTGTGTTGTTGAAATATTTACTCAGTAACTTGTGGATATATCTGATGCTGATATGAAAAACTTGTTTTTGTTATTAATTTTCTCAAAAACATTAACTTTTTGTATGAAATGGCCCCAAAAAAGTTTTTATACTTAAAATACCATCAGCCGTTCTGGATAATATAGAAATAGAGCGATTACTTTTCATTATCTTATAATTGACTGCTCCTTATTTTTGCCCAGTTTAACTTGATCTTGAGTTTCTGATAGTCAGATGTTATTTTAGAATAATTATCACACCCACATTATATTCAACCTCGTTTTGCTAATCTTTTTGATTAATAAAATAGATAGTCAGTTTACAAATTAAGAAAACGGAAGAGATCAAAAAAAGTCAAATTTCGCTATTAATCATTTTTTTGTAGAAAAACACATGGCCAAGCATATTTGATTGTGTCAAGAATTCAACTGATTTGTATTTATTGAGGAATTTCTTTCACGGTTGGTAGGTGATGAGATTTTCATGAGTAAAAGCCGACATCTACGGTGGCTGACTGTTTTAATGTTCCCAGTATATCATTTGAGTTATCAAACACTTGGAGAATATGACTGAGAGCCCCATCATGCTACTTGTCAGCTAATGATAAGAGGCCAGAAGGCTCAGAGGGTATCTTGTTTACATCATTAACAGCCGATTTATGCATAGTGTTTTAACACTTAAAGTCTTCATTTTTGTTATTTGTAAATCTTTTTTTTCATTATTGTTTTATGTGGTTAAGAGTTTATTGGTAGAATGGACAGTAAATTGCATTTTCTTTAGTTAAAATGATTTCAGATTTTTTGGAAACTTAGGTTGTACAATGTTTGCTTCATAATCAGTTTGTAATGGGTTTCAACTTGTGCCTGCTCTGACCTATAACTTAATATTTATCATAACTATACTTCTCATCATGGCCTTTACTTTTATTAGTTATCTGTCAATAACTATATACTATAATGATTTGCATGTAGCCTAATGATTTACTTTTATTTATCACTGTTATTAATTAATTAATTAAGTAAGTAAGTAAGTAATTTATTTATTTATTTTTGTAATAAGTAAATGGATTGGTTTGAAAGAATCAAGGATTTTTGTTCATTGATAAGTTAAAACTGGGTTGGTTTGTTAGCTTTTTATTACCTCACCTGAGCTATTGCTATCCATCTTCATCTGTTGTGTGTCGACCGTCATGCCTAAACTTTTTATATTTTAATCTTCTCCTCCAAAACCACTGGGCCAAAATTAAAGACACTTTGAAACCATCATACCTGGGTGAAGCCTTCTCAGATTTGCACGAATGAAGGTATAATGTCCCCTTGGGGCCCCATAAGGGGGGAATAGTGAAAAACTTTAAAAATCTTCTCCTCTGAATGTACAAAAGATATACCTTAGTTATTTCATTTATAACATCCTTAGGTCATCTAGTTTTAGATTTGCACAAATGGTAGCCATGGCACTTAAAATGGGAAAATGGTAAGGCACTGAGTGGGGAAATTGCTAAAAATTATATATTTGTCACTATATTTCAAAAACTAACTTTTTGTATAGGCATGTGTATTAGAATATTGTAGATATTGACATTATAATCATTTTGATATGTGATTCAAGGTCATATGTTGAAAGGTCAAGGTCACAGCTGCAAAAAAAGACTTAAATTGCTAATTATCTTGAAAACTATTAACTTTTTGTATAGGTATGTATATTAGAATATTGTACATATAGGTATTGGGACAACGGTCATTTTGATGTATGGTTCAAGGTTATATGTTCAAAGGTCAAGGTCATATCAACATAGGAATACTAAAATTATTAATTATCTTGAAAGCTATAATTTCATGCATAGGCATGTATATTAGAATATTGTAGGTATTGACATGACGATCATATATGGTTCGAGGTCATATATGTTCAAAGTTCAAGGACATAGCTGCATAAGTATACTGAAATTGGTTAATGATTTGGAAATTATTCATTGCACTACAGTTACTTCATGCATATTATAAAAGCTACTTATAAATGAAATGTGTCTGGATATATTTCTGATTAAGTATTGTGGCAGTTCTTAACTTGAGAAAACTTGTAAAGTTTCTGTACTTAATATATTGTCTATTGCACTTTGCAAACAATTTTGGACATATTCTCAGGTGAGCTATAAGGCCCATGGGCCTTTTGTTTATTTTGTTAAGAAGTTCTTTGAATTGGTTTGCTAATAAGTTTTACAGATTGTTAATAAGTTAGTATTGGGCTGGTTTGTAAATAATTCTTATGGTTTGTTGAGAAGTTCCTTGTTGATTGGTTTGTTAAAAAGATCTTCAGTGTGTTGATAAGTTAGTATCAGGTTGGATTGTTAGCATTTTCTTTGTTTTGTTAAGGAATTCCTTTATCATGGATTTGTTTGCTAAAAAGTCTGTCAGTTTGCTGATATATTAGTAATGGGATGGTTCAATAACAAATCATTTAGTTTGGTTTATTATTTTTCAAAGTGTGCTACTTAGTCTGTTTATAGTCAGTTTGTTTATTTTTGGGATATTATTTTGTATGTTATCACCATTTTTCTAGTCGGTTTGTTTATTTTTGGGATATTATTTTGTATGATATCACCATTGGCCAGGTCAGTCTGTTTATTTTTGGGGTATTTTTTTTAATGTTGTCACCAATGGCCTAGTCAGTTTATTTTTGGGGTATTATTTTGTATGATATCACCATTGGCCTAGTCAGTCTGTTTATTTTTGGGGTATTATTTTATATGTTATCACCATTGGCCTAGTCAGTCTGTTTATTTTTGGGGTATTATTTTATATGATATCACCATTGGCCTAGTCAGTTTGTTTATTTTTGGGGTATTATTTTGTATGTTATCACCATTGGCCTAGTCAGTCTGTTTATTTTTGGGGTATTATTTTGTATGTTATTACCATTGGCCTATTCAGTCTGTTTATTTTTGGGGTATTATTTTGTATGTTATCTCCATTGGACTAGTCAGTCTGTTTATTTTTGGGGTATTATTTTGTATGTTATCTCCATTGGCCTAGTCAGTCTGTTTTTTTGGGGTATTATTTTGTATGTTATCACCATTGGCCTAGTCAGTCTGTTTATTTTTGGGGTATTATTTTGTATGATATCACCATTGGCCTAGTCAGTCTGTTTTTTTGGGGTATTATTTTGTATGTTATCACCATTGGCCTAGTCAGTCTGTTTATTTTTGGGGTATTATTTTGTATGTTATCACCATGGGCCTATTAGGGATTTGAGTTGGATTATTGTTATTTTTGGTTTGTTTATGAACTTGTGTTATTGGTTGGTACCAGGTTAATATTGGTTAATGTTAAGTGATTGGTTTGTTTATGAACTGAATGATTGAGAGTTGAATCTCCTTTATTATTTAGCTCAATTCTTGTTTTGTTAATGTATTTGGTATCTGCCATTGATATTTTATACATCTTTATACTAAATTATCCCAAAAATGTAAATAAGTAAATAAATAAATAAATAAATAAATAAATAAATAAATAAATAAATAAATAAATAAATAAATAAATAAATGACAATGAATTTTTTTCATTTCTTTGTTACATTATATATATATATATATAGAGAGAGAGAGAGAGAGAGAGAGAGAGAGAGAGAGAGAGAGAGAGAGAGAGTCATTGTTGGGTTACAACAATTGTATTTGTTTAGAGAGATAACTTCTGTAGCTGTCTTGGTGGCTCAGAGCACTTGATTATAAGTGAGAGAGCCTCCAGATTTGTCCCTTCTTCAGCCTTACTTTTTTCTTTGCCACATTTCTGATTCCAAAATACCTGTATGAAGTAAAGAAAATCTTATGCTATATCCTTGATATAACAGTTGTACCATTAATTATTAAATTGTTTTAATAAAAGTTTTTATGGTATAATGAAGCTACTTTTTTGCTCTTCAACTTTGACAAAGGGCATTAAAGACCTTTCATCTGTTAATTGAGTCAGAGATGATAGTCCAAAAGTCATTTATTGTGTCGCCTGACTAGGCGACATATAGGGATTACTTTCGTCGGCGGCGTCCGGATTTTCTTGTCCGGAGCATAACATTGGTGTGGTACGTTCAAATGACTCCAAACTTGGTGTGCATGTTTCTGGCAATGACTCGAAGTGCAGTGCACAAGAACCGCAACTCTATTTTTTTCCGCTTTTGAATTATTTCCCTTTGATTGATTTTTATAGAGCATTTCTTGACCGGAGCATAACTTTGGTGTAGTATGTTCTAATGACTCCAAACTTGGTGTACATGTTTCTGGCAATGACTCGAAGTGCAGTGCACAAGAACCACAACTCTATCTTGTTCCGTTTTTGAATTATTTCCCTTTGATTGATTTTTACAAGAAATGTGTATTGACCCCCCAATCAAAGATGGAAGCCATTCAAGATGGCACTAGAAATGAAACTGAAATCATTCTGTAGACATGAAAGAACAGTTGTGATAGGGGACTTTAACACAGACCGTACAACCTACCAGTAACTTTGCATGTTGATGCAAAATTACCAGTTTTCACAAATGGTGAATGGTGTTACAACATACAATAAGACAAGAATAGATCTGATATTTGTAAATTTTGACAGCTACAAATATGTAGGGGAATTAGAGTCTTACTACAGCCACCATAAGCCTGTGTGGATTGCAGTATAACTTGGCACCAGCAGATTTCAATCAAGGCAAGTGCATCTCAAACTTTTTTGTCACAAATAAATTGGCTTTAATTGCAGACATTTACTTGATAAATTCTTGTTCATTTCTTACAGAACTTTCGAAGCTTATAGATAGAAAAACAAAAATAGACACAAGACAAAAATATTTTGCATAGTGTGCTGTGCAACAATATTGCTCACATTTTGTCCCATTACTTTTGTTGAATTATTCCCCTTTGATTGACTTTTATAGAGGATTTCTTGTCCGGAGCATAACTTTGTCAACTACAGTCACTGCACTTAATGTCATTGCCAGAAACATGCATACCAAGTTTTGAGTCGATTGAACGTACGTTGTCAAAGTAATGCTCCGGACAAGAAATGCTCTATAAAAATCAATCAAAGGGAATTAATTCAAAAACAGATCAAGAAAGAGTTGCGGTCATTTGGAAATAATGTCCTTCATTTTGATTTGTTTTCAAAAGTTTTGCATAGTGTGCTTTGCGACAATATTGCTCATATTTTGTCCCATTACTCTTGTTGAATTATTCCCATTTGATTGACTTTTATAGAGGATTTCTTGTCCGGAGCATAACTTTGTCAACTACAGTCAGGACTCGATTTTGAGAGGTCCAAGGGAAATCCAAAATACCTCTCAAAATCGAGTACTTCTCAAAACTGGGTCCTACTAAAGTTACATAAATGAATTACTAAACAGACTGATTTTAATGCATTTTATTGTTTTCCTTTATTAAATATTGTTCTTTCTAAATTGTTGGGTAATAAAATAAAACAAAACAATTTGTAGGTATTTTTACAGGTACAAAATAACAGAAATTATTTGAAATTATTTACATAGATTTGGTACAAAAATATGCGACATTCATGATGGCATTGTACCTGACATCTATTGAGTGCATCTTTCTCTTTACACCCCTCATTTTAGTTGCCATTTCTTCATAACAATGATAACACCAGTGAAATGTTCTGATCCAGTTATCCCCCTAGGTAGACTGGGTCCCAGAACAAAATTACAACCGTATGCAGGGAATACGACATATGATATCAGTTTTGTGTTTTGCTGACAAAGTGATTATAGCAGAACTTAATTATCTTATACATTTTATATTGTTAACTTCAATTTGACATTTATTAATCACTTCTATATTAAAAACACCTTAACACACTTGGATGTCTGAGTAAATGTAAGGTGTGATTTGATACAGTGGCTGCTTACAACAATAGGTGAGACAATACCTCTCACCATCGAGTCCCAAATCAGTTGATTATTGGCTTTTGGGACCTGCAGATTTGTTTGCAAAATCGAATACTTCTCAAAATAGGACCTCCAAAAACTGAGACCTTTTTAATATAGAGTTAAGAACAAATATTGTTGGGACCTGAAAAATACCTCTCAAAATTGAGTACCTCTCAAAACTGAATCTCTCGAAATCGGGACCCAACTGTACTATGCAGTGTCAGGCGACACATCTGTTTCAAAGAAACATATCTAGTATATATACTGGGTAATAGGAATTATCACATTGTAACAATGTGATATATATTTTATCTATTTATATACCAGAATTATATTTTATGATTTCAACACAAACAGAAACACAGCCATCCATCCCAATCTCTCTTGCAAATCAAAGTAAATGATAGATATTTTTTCTATATATCAGTCGACATAAAGATTGCTAATTATAATCTGTTACTATATAGCAATAGTAAGTTTCTGATTTAGATGTTCTCTGATAACAACTGGATATATACATACCTCTTTTATTAACAAACTAATGATCTACAATTTGATTTATATTTTCTTTTGTAGTTAGATCTATATTTTTTGTCACTGTTTGACTGGTTTTAATCAGATTTTTTTTCCGTATTTTTTATCCTACAATGTGAGTATTTTAATTGTATTATGAGTTGCCGTACAGTTAATTCACATATCAGTATATTCTAATAGCAGTGTTTCTAATTTTGGCATTTTTCTAGCATTTCCTAACAACATGGTAGAACATTGATTTACATACATACACATACACATTTTTGTTATTGGTTAGAAAAGAGAGATATAATATTTGTTTTTGGATTGTTTCAATAATTTTTTAATAACTAAGTTTTTATAAAGTTTACAGAATTGTTAAAATATCAAATTAAAAATGTTCTGAAAATGTTTTGAACAAAAACCTTAATGGACAAAAAATTATGAACTTTATCATTTTTATTGAAATATTATATCTGACAGTGGTATATATGTATGAGTATCTTAATGTTTTATCTGTCCCTTCATATTCATTCTTTGTCTTGTTTGAGTATATGAAGTAAATTTTAGTTTGCCTGTTTGGAGTAGTAAAAATTATCTTACCTGTATAGAGTAGTAAACTTTAGTTTGCCTATGTGGAGCAGTAAACTTTAGTTTGCCTATGTGGAATAGTAAACTTTAACTTGCATATGTGGAGAAGTAAACTTTAGTTTGCCTATGTGGAGCAGTAATCTTCAGTTTGCCTATGTGAAGTAGTAAACTTTAGTTTGCCTATGTGGAGAAGTAAACTTTAGTTTGTCTATGTGGATTAGTAAACTTTAACTTGCCTGTATGGAGCAGTAAACTTAAGTTTGCCTGTTTGGAGAAGTAAACTTCAGCTTGCCTGTATGGAGTAATAAATTTAGCTTGCCTATGTGGAGTAGTTAACTTTAGTTTGCCTATGTGGAGCACAAAACTTTAGTTTTCCTGTATGGAGATGTAAACTTTAGTTTACCTGTGTTGAGATGTAAACTTAGTTTGCCTGTGTTGAGATGTAAACTTAGTTTGCCTGTATGGAGTAGTAAACTTTAGTTTGCCTGTATGGAGATGTTAACTTAGTTTGCCTGTGTGGAGTAGTAAACTTCAGCTTGTCTGTTTAGAGTAATAAATTTAGCTTGCCTATGTGGAGCAGTAAACTTTAGTTTGCCTATGTGGAGCACTAAACTTTAGTTTGCCTGTATGGAGTAGTAAACTTTAGTTTGCCTGTATGGAGCAGTAAACTTTGGTTTGCCTGTGTGGAGTAGTAAACTTTAGTTTGCCTATGTGGAATAGTAAATTTTAACTTGCCTATGTGGAGCAGTAAACTTTGGTTTGCCTATGTGGAGCACTAAACTTTAGTTTGCCTGTATGGAGCAGTAAACTTTGGTTTGCCTGTATGGAGTAGTAAACTTTAGTTTGCCTGTATGGAGTAGTACACTTCAGCTTGTCTGTTTAGAGTAATAAATTTAGCTTGCCTATGTGGAGCACTAAACTTTAGTTTGTCTATGTGGAGCACTAAACTTTAGTTTGTCTATGTGGAGCACTAAACTTTAGTTTGTCTATGTGGAGCACTAAACTTTAGTTTTCCTGTATGGAGTTAAGTAAACTAAATTTAGTTTTCCTGTATGGAGTAGTAAACTTTAGTTTGCCTGTATGGAGTAGTAAACTTTAGTTTGCCTGTATGGAGTAGTAAACTTTAGTTTGCCTGTATGGAGTAGTAAACTTTATTTTGCCTGTATGGAGTAGTAAACTTTAGTTTGCCTGTATGGAGATATAAAGGATACATCCGGAAGTTAGACTTTCCTGTCTGAGGTTGCTGTTTGTGACATTTAGGGCCAGTAGACCTACATACAAAACAGATATAAAAATTAAATAGATCCATTTATATCAAATGCACTTTTATTAAAAACTGAAATCTTTATAATTCTAGTTTTTTTTCTTTATGAATTGTAAATTTCTAGCAGAAACCAAAAAAATATTGTTTGATTCTGTCATGCCCACAAACATTAATATCTGAAATCTTTGATGATAATGTAAGTTTTTTTTTGTACGGGTTTATAATTAAATAATATGACATTATTTTCGATATATCTGTGGGTTTATAAGTAATATATAATAATTCCTGCCAAATAGCCAAGACTCATGACATAGAAACCATGCAAAATCATCTTTATTTTCAAAAATGTTTCAGTTTGATTATAAAAATATCTCTAAACTTTAGAGGACACCTTGTAAAATTGTTACTTTACTTTTTGGTGACCTTTTTAATATTAACACATTTTACCAAGTCAATTAGTACTGTTAATTGCTACAAAAAGTGTTATAAAGCTAGGTGTTGATTGAACGAAGTTATTAAATTTTTAAAACCTTTGAACTTCAATGTTATAGACATCAGTTATATGATTCTGATATATTTAATTGTAATGTGAATGGTGGCAAACAGTTGACATATGGTACAAGGATATAATAGAAACAAGTGATCAGCTTATTAAAAGTCTCATTTGGAAAGTAGTTTTTGTATAAAAATAAAAGTACTTGTGTAGGTTTTTCATTAATAGATGATAAATAACAGTTGCTAATTATTTGACATTTTTAGGATCTGTATACATGTGTATATAACTTCATTTTAATTTCAACATTCAAAATATGTACCTTTAAATAAAATTTCATTCATATATATTAGATAAAATGTTTAAATTTGTAAGATAATGACAAAAAATAGCCTTTCCTGTGTACTTGTTAACTTGTTGATTTGTGGACTAGTTAACTTATAACTGACAAACTCGTATAAAGTTGTACCTATTTACCAATACCCAATATAAGAACATTACTTAAAAAACCTTTAGACTTACAGTAGAATAGCATTCATCCATAGAGAGTTACCTCCCTTGTCACTGCAACCAAAAGGGCTGACCCCCAAATAACTGAACTGTAAATATGAAATCCCCAATTCATTCTCAGAATTTTAATCAAAAGAAACATGGCATTATTTAAGATGAACAAGTCTACATTTTGTAATATGTTTCTAGTTTCAAGATAAATGTGTATTTGAAGATTTAGTTTAGAATCACCTATAGTATTGTAGGAATTATGTGTCAAGT
This sequence comes from Tegillarca granosa, assembly GCA_029721355.1. Lineage (NCBI taxonomy): Eukaryota > Metazoa > Mollusca > Bivalvia > Arcoida > Arcidae > Tegillarca > Tegillarca granosa. The sequence goes on from CM056603.1 coordinate 4,777,232, forward strand.
TTACAGTGACAATTGTCATTCCCAACAACTACATGTTATGTCTCTTGAAGACAATAAATACATTTCATTTTGAAGTTATTACAGGGCTGCAGTTCTTCCATAAGAAAACAGGGTCTCATATATCTTACTGACACTATTTTATAATTTTTAATTTTTTTTTCTTTTTTTTTTTTATCTATTTCAGTTGTATGGTAATTACATTTAGGCACTCACAGATAATCTGTACAGGTAAGTTCATATTAATATTATACCTAAGCAGATTGTAGACCCTTTTGTATTAGGTCTTGACATTTTTAGTTCTTTTGACATAATAGATACCAACCAAATAAAATACTCTCAAAGACATGAATGTATTGGAATTTGATTCAGCAGTATGGAAGATGCAGACAGAAAAAACAAACTAAACAAAATCAAAATTAACTGAGAAACATGCTGTTAATTTAATCTTTTTTGAAAATATTCATGTTTAATCAACTTTAAAGCATTTATAAGACACATCTGTCCTTTTTTATTTGTATACCTGAGTATAGGATCCAAAATACCTTCAATACAAAAAGTCTTCAAAAGCATGTATTTTCTAAAGCCTATCTGAATATATATATATATATATATATATATATATATATATATATATATATATATATGCCAATAGGTTTGGTCACAAAATCTGACACTTATCATTTTTTATCTTGAAAGCAGAGTGAAGTTAAGTTATCCTGTTTATACCCCATGTCAGTCAAGAGTTTTACATTTATTTTGAGACAATCAATTCTTGATGGAATATCCAGAAAAAAAACACCAGGTAGGACTGTCTTTTGTAACTTCCTTTTGGGGGTACAAAAGAAAGTTTTACCTGATAGAAAACTTTTATTTTTTTTTCACAGAAATGTTCAAAATATCTTGATTCCATTAATGTAGGCTTTTTGAATCAAAATTTAGTTAAAGATACAAATGGAAGCCTTCTATCTACCACCTTTCAGCAATTGAAACTTTATCACATAAGGATCTGTCAAAGTTGGAATTAAACCTGGTGCCAAGAGGCACTGTGGTTTTATAGATGTCTCTTTAGACCACTCAGCCACTGAGGCTTCTGTGCATTGGGAAAGGATTCTTTGTTTTAAGGCATTTAATGAATTATCAAATTAATTCCAGTAATCAGTAAGATTTGAAAATGTCATTGTCCAAGAACAACACAACAGGTGGCTGGAGAAAACGGTCACTAACATGATTGTTCTCATGCTGTTGTTTTGGCAATTTCAAACAAACACGTCAGTTGTCATTACCTAGGATGGCCCACAATACCTCGATTAACTTGGTTAAATTTAGAATGTTGTGACACTAATTATATTGTTAATTGTTTGTGAACCTGTTATCGACATGTCATAGTTAACTGTTTGATGACTTCTTTGATGTACACACCTGTGTTATATACCTGTATATTATTGTATATTATTGTTTATTTGATATCATTAACGTGCTTAATTTTTAGATGTAGCCAAAATTAAAAATTCAGCATTATGATTAATTAACTGTAAACTGTATACTTGATGTTGTAACATTGAAAACATCCCTAAAATATACACAAACATTGAGCATGTATGCCATATTATTTAGGCTTACAATAGGCCTAATAAGTACCAGTGGTGAAGAACAAACATGCAATATCATTTAGGATAAAACTTGGGATTGAAAATACTAATTGACTCATTCTCTCTTAACTTATGTCATTTTACTTGACTTGTCTGTCATGTTTGGTCTGTCCTCACTAGAGTGTCATTTTAATTGACTCATTCTCTCCTAACTTATGTCATTTTACTTGACTTGTCTGTCATGTTTGGTCTGTCCTCACTAGAGTGTCATTTTAATTGACTCATTCTCTCCTAACTTGTGTCATTTAATTTGACTTGTGTGTCATGTTTGGTCTGTCTTCACGAGAGTGTCATTTTAATTGACTCATTCTCTCCTAACTTTTGTCCTTTTACTTGACTTGTCTGTCATGTTTGGTCTTTTTATTTGACTAATTCTCTCCTAACTTATGTCATTTAACTTGACTTGTCTGTCATGTTTGAATGTCCTCACTAGAGTGTCATTTTAATTGATTCATTCTCTCCTAACTTAGCATTTAATTCAAATAGTCTTTCTTCACTCAGCAGCAACATCTACTTAATGACTTCCCCCTGATAACATTATCAATTTAATCAGTTCAAAAGCCAATAAAAAGCAAAAACAATAAGATTTCACTTGATGAAGTTTGTAATTAATATTGTTTTTGCTGATCATTAAATCTCTGTTGACTGTCATTTTAGCTGTATCTTCCATTACAATGACACCAGATTCATCTGACAATCCTACATTCAGTATATAGTTTTTAAGAGAAGTGGAAACAAATTAGAGTTGTCAGGAAAAGTTGACAAGAACATAAAACTTGTGTAATAATCTAAAGGTTAAACCTTGTCACTGTGAAGACTTTGTGGTTGATAAAATACAACAAGTTAGGTCATAACTATGAAATAATTCTGTCATAATCATGATGTAAGTACAAGTACCTGTCACACAGTGTTAGTCAACCTTCAGGCATACAAATCTCATCTACAACTTTATGACAACCACAGACAGATGTATAAAAATGAATTTCAAGTGTAAGTGTGCCGTATCTATCTGGTAAATAAATTCTAAGTGAAATGGGAGCAGTTAAAAAAGCCTAAAAATTTTCGTTTGCCTTAAAGTTTCTGATTTTTTACCTCAAAAAAGTATTAGAAATATGAAAGGCCAGATCTGTCATTCCTAGGAGGCACTGCATATCAACACTTTCTTTTAAAGTTGACACTATGACAGCAGTATAACTGTCTTTGACTACATAGAGTTATGTGTGTGTGTGTGTGTGTGTGTGTGTGTGTGTGTGTGTGTGTGTGTGTGTGTTAGTTAAGTCTTTGATGTCACTGATGTGAGAACAAAAAGAACATACTAAAGATACCATTTGGAGTTGCTTGCAAAAAAACTGTGCCATAGCTACAAGATTCAAAGCCTTCCTATTCATACTGTGACCCTGTCACCAAAAAACAGTTCAATCTCTAGGCAACAGATGTTTCACATTGTTAATTATAAACATAATTATCCTGTATAATTCATTCATTTTAATGGATTTTATTCAAACATCAATGAAATGCACATTTCATATATAAGTTATCATAAATTATTGTCAATTTTTCATCAATGTTTTTCAACTTCAAATTGTACATAGACATAACTCTTCCTTGTACAAATATCAGAATAGCACAAACTAAACATTTTACACCACTTACTTTCAATTTCCTAGTCCCCACTTTTCAGATTTGTTGCTACAGTGTCATGCACCAGCAGTCATTACTACCCCTTGCTGCTCATTAGATTTATTGCAACAGTGGCATGCAGTAGCAGTCATCACAACCCCTTGCTGCTCATTAGATTTATTGCTACAGTGGCATGCAGTAGCAGTCATCACAACCCCTTGCTGCTCATTAGATTTATTGCTACAGTGGCATGCAGAAGCAGTCATTGCTACCCCTTGCTGCTCATTAGATTTATTGGTACAGTGGCATGCAGCAGAAATCATCAGAAACCCCTTGCTGCTCACTAGATTTATTGCTACAGTTGCATGCTGCAGCAATCATCACAACCCCTTGCTGCTCATTAGATTTATTGCTACAGTGGCGTGCAGCAGAAATCATCACAACTCCTTGCTGCTCATTAGATTTGTTGCTACAGTGGCATGCAGTAAATAGTCATCACAACCCCTTGCTTCTCTAGATTTATTGCTACAGTGGCATGCAGAGTGCGCAGTCATCACAACCCCTTGCTGCTCATTAGATTTGTTGCTACATTGGCATGCTGCTGCAGGCATCTTTACCCAAAGTGGCAAAGTGTATCTGAGTCTTAGAATGTTTAAACTTCTCTTAAACAACTGGACCAAAGAAATTTCACATGTAAATAGTTCATGTGGTTAAAAATTGTATCATGCATTTTTGTCCAAAAACCAATATGGCTGCCATTACTATTACACAAAAATCAAATAAATAGCTGTTACCACTGATTAATTTATTGTCTTATTTACAGGTAGTTCAAATTTGATACAAGGAGAGTAGACGTTTATTATATAAAACAGGTTTCTTTAACATTTTTTGTTGCCCAAATTTGGTGAAGTATTTAAAGTTGAAAGTAATGGAAAGTTTGTGTTAAAAAACAGTTTTGATGAAGTACATAAAGTTACAGTGACATGACACCATTAAAATTAACGGCCATGTATTACATTGTGTTATGACATGATTGGCTGTTCCATCAATAGCAATTTGATAACATAAAAACCAGACACAACATGATCGGCTGTTCCATTTATATCACCTACACAAATACCAGACATATAAGTCGTGTATAAATGATAATTAATTACAGTTGGACCTGTAATAAACAAGAATACTACCTATTTTTATGTGTGTCCATCAAAATGTTGACCAGTCATTAATGTACAGACAATTAATTAGATGACCTTTACACGAGGTCAGTGTTACTGCCCCAGTATTTGAAAAAAAGAAGATTAAAAAAGAAAAAGAAAAGAAAATGGTATTCTCTGGTTTTTAGTTCACTTGCTTTATACATTATATTCCTATTTCGGTCTTGACACCCAACAAATTTAAAATTTTAAAGGGCATGGATAATCAGGAATTTAAGCTGTTCTGACACCTCTTGTAATAGATTTCCTCTTTTAAAGTTTTAAAAGTGATTTTGCAAATTATTAAACCTCCATTTTTCGAACAAAGTTAAGAAAAGTATCAAGGAATTAACTGATCTATCATTCTATTCTATTCTATCATGTGTGTTTACATCAGTTCTCTGTATGTGTAGATTTCAAGGAATTAACTGATCTATCGTTCTATTCTATCATGTGTGTTTCTATCAGTTCTCTGTATGCATAGATTTCAAGGAATTAACTGATCTATCATTCTATTTGTATCATGTGTGTTTCCATCAGTTCTCTGTATGCATAGATTTCAAGGAATTAACTGATCTATCATTCTATTCTATCATGTGTGTTTCCATCAGTTCTCTGTATGCATAGATTTCAAGGAATTAACTGATCTATCATTCTATTCTATCATGTGTGTTTCCATCAGCTCTCTGTATGCATAGATTTCAAGGAATTAACTGATCTATCATTCTATTCTGATCATGTGTGTTTCCATCAGTTCTCTGTATGCATAGATTTCAAGGAATTAACTGATCTATCATTCTATTCTATCATGTGTGTTTCCATCAGTTCTTTGTATGCATAGATTTCAAGGAATTAACTGATCTATCATTCTATTCTATCATGTGTGTTTCCATCAGCTCTCTGTATGCATAGATTTCAAGGAATTAACTGATCTATCATTCTATTCTATCATGTGTGTTTCCATCAGTTCTCTGTATGCATAGATTTCAAGGAATTAACTGATCTATCATTCTATTCTATCATGTGTGTTTCCATCAGCTCTCTGTATGCATAGATTTCAAGGAATTAACTGATCTATCATTCTATTCTATCATGTGTGTTTCCATCAGCTTCTCTGTATGCATAGATTTCAAGGAATTAACTGATCTATCATTCTATTCTATCATGTTGTTTCCATCAGTTCTTTGTATGCATAGATTTCAAGGAATTAACTGATCTATCATTCTATTCTATCATGTGTGTTTCCATCAGCTCTCTGTATGCATAGATTTCAAGGAATTAACTGATCTATCATTCTATTCTATCATGTGTGTTTCCATCAGCTTCTCTGTATGCATAGATTTCAAGGAATTAACTGATCTATCATTCTATTCTATCATGTGTGTTTCCATCAGCTCTCTTGTATGCATAGATTTCAAGGAATTAACTGATCTATCATTCTATTCTATCATGTGTGTTTCCATCAGTTCTCTGTATGCATAGATTTCAAGGAATTAACTGATCTATCATTCTATTCTATCATGTGTGTTTCCATCAGCTCTCTGTATGCATAGATTTCAAGGAATTAACTGATCTATCATTCTATTCTATCATGTGTGTTTCCATCAGTTCTTTGTATGCATAGATTTCAAGGAATTAACTGATCTATCATTCTATTCTATCATGTGTGTTTCCATCAGCTCTCTGTATGCATAGATTTCAAGGAATTAACTGATCTATCATTCTATTCTATCATGTGTGTTTCCATCAGCTCTCTGTATGCATAGATTTCAAGGAATTAACTGATCTATCATTCTATTCTATCATGTGTGTTTCCATCAGCTCTCTGTATGCATAGATTTCAAGGAATTAACTGATCTATCATTCTATTCTATCATGTGTGTTTCCATCAGTTCTTTGTATGCATAGATTTCAAGGAATTAACTGATCTATCATTCTTTTCTATCATGTGTGTTTCCATCAGTTCTCTGTATGCATAGATTTCAAGGAATTAACTGATCTATCATTCTATTCTATCATGTGTGTTTCCATCAGCTCTCTGTATGCATAGATTTCAAGGAATTAACTGATCTATCATTCTATTCTATCATGTGTGTTTCCATCAGTTCTCTGTATGCATAGATTTCAAGGAATTAACTGATCTATCATTCTATTCTATCATGTGTGTTTCCATCAGCTCTCTGTATGCATAGATTTCAAGGAATTAACTGATCTATCGTTCTATTTGATCATGTGTGTTTCCATCAGTTCTCTGTATGCATAGATTTCAAGGAATTAACTGATCTATCATTCTATTCTATCATGTGTGTTTCCATCAGCTCTCTGTATGCATAGATTTCAAGGAATTAACTGATCTATCATTCTATTCTATCATGTGTGTTTCCATCAGTTCTCTGTATGCATAGATTTCAAGGAATTAACTGATCTATCATTCTATTCTATCATGTGTGTTTCCATCAGCTCTCTGTATGCATAGATTTCAAGGAATTAACTGATCTATCATTCTATTCTATCATGTGTGTTTCCATCAGTTCTCTGTATGCATAGATTTCAAGGAATTAACTGATCTATCGTTCTATTTGATCATGTGTGTTTCCATCAGTTCTTTGTATGCATAGATTTCTAGACATATACTAATTTTTCTTCAAAAAATGCTTTAAATCCAGCCAAGTTAAGAATATTCGAATACAAAAAACGGCTTTTGACTATGGGAATGTTAGTAGACTCCTTTAGAGAAAACTCTAGTTTGGTTTTGTTTGCAGGTGGGTAGTGGTTTGTAGGAAGAGTATAAAATATCACTTTTAAATAAACAGTGATTTGTTTTTGTTAAATTACCAGTAATTTGGAAGTAAAAAGTATTGAGCAGCATTTTAAAACAAGGCCTGGTAGGCATAGGATGACTTGCAGTTTGAGGTTATTTGTAGCAGTAATATATGGCATATCAATATTTGCAACATTGAAAATAAACAACTTATGGAAATTAATCTGTCTGTATTTGATGATATGCACAATAAAAGTGAACATTTGAAAATCAAACCCAGAGTAAACAGTAAACTTGTCTAGTCTGAAGTAAACAGTATACCTATCTAGTCTAAAATAAACAGTGTACCTGTCTCATCTCAAGTAAACAGTAAACCTTCCTAGTCTGAAGTAAACAGTAAACATTTCTAGTCTAAAGTAAAGTGTAAACCTGTCTAGTCTAAGTAAACAGTAACCCTGTCTTGTCTCAAGTAAACAGTATACCCGTCTAGTCTCAAGTAAACAGTAAACCTGTCTAGTCTGAAGGAATCAGTAAACTGGTCTAGTCTGAAGGAATCAGTAAACCTGTCTAGTCTGAAGGATTCCGTAAACCTTTTTAGTCTCAAGTAAACAGTAAACCTGTCTAGTCTGAATGAATCAGTAAACCTGTCTAGTATGAAGGAATCAGTAAACCTGTCTAGTTTGAAGGAATCAGTAAACCTGTCTAGTCTGAAGGAATCAGTAAACCTGTCTAGTCTGAATGAATCAGTAAACCTGTCTAGTCTGAAGTAAACAGTAAACCTTTCTAGTCTCAAGTAAACAGTAAACCTGTCTAGTCTGAATGAATCAGTAAACCTGTCTAGTCTGAAGGAATTAGTAAACCTGTCTAATCTGGAGGAATCAGTAAACCTGTCTAGTCCGAAGGAATCAGCAAACCTGTCTAGTTTGAAGGAATCAGTAAACCTGTCTAGTCTGGAGGAATCAGTAAACCTGTCTAGACTGATAAACCTGTCTAGTCTGGAGGAATCAGTAAATCTGTCTAGTCTGGAGGAATCAGTAAACCTGTCTAGTTTGGAGGAATCAGTAAACCTGTCTAGTTTGAAGGAATCAGTAAACCTGTCTAGTCTGAAGGAATCAGTAAACCTGTCTAGTTTGAAGCAAACCTGTCTTTATCTTGAAAACATTAATGTTGTTTGTTGAATTGCCCTGCATATCTAAACAACCTGTTTTGTACATTCAGAATATTTATGTTTAAAGATCTTTGGCTTAAACTGGTTTTACTGTATAATTTTTTTTTTAAATCTTCTATACTTATGTATACAAATCAATCAGTATCAATAAACCATTTTTTTAAGAAATGTTATTTGAAAATTCTATTTTAATAAGAAAAAGATGATAACAAAAAAGGTTATTTTAATGTTTTTATTATCTGCATATACAAATCCCAGTTTATTGTACAAGAGAGTACATTATATGAAATTAACTCCTATATATTTTAAAGGTAGATCTAAAATGATTTCATTTCAATGACATTATGATATTATTGTTTAAGAATTAATGGAAAGAAATATGTACAAGAAATATGTGTAAAGATAAGTAGAATATAGGGATTAGAAATGATGATATGTGTCATCTTAAAGATGGAAACAATTGACATGGGAATATTTAAAAATAGATAAGAAATTCAACCTGTATATCTGATTTGAAATGCTTATCCTTTAACACTGTTTTGAATTAGCTCACCTGATTTAGATTATGTTATTGAAATGTTATTCAATTAAACAAATGTTTACATTAATTTTTTTTTTATTAAAGACTGAGTGTGCAAACTAGCATAGATAAATTTTATATTCTTTTAATAAATCCAAGTTTGGATCATATAAACTATTAACTGTGACATTGTAAGATTCAAATAAAATTTGTTGTATGTTTATCACAACAATCCCTTGTTTTATTCATTTGAGAAATAGTTCCCTCCATGGTAATACATTGGTTGAGTTTGAATTTATACAAGTTCAGATGACTGTTATAGGAGTTATTGCCCTTTTTCAGTTTTAGAGCTACAGTATATAGAATTATAAATAGACTAAGTAAACAGTTATTTTATGTAATGCATTGATTGTTTTATGTACATATGACTCATAATTTATAATTATCTTCCTAAAAGTGATAAAACAATTAATTATGATTGATTCCAGATTAGTTACAGATTTCTGGTGTTTTTTTTTTTTCAGTTAAATCTTAAAAAAATTTAAAAACACTATTTAAAAAAAGCTGCACTGTAGGTAAAAACAATAACGTTAATAATAAAAAAAATATGAAGACCAGGAACCAATAACAGTAATTGAACTATTGAACTGTAATTCATGTTATTCACCAATATATAAAAAATGCATCATATGTATCATATATGTATCATGTAGTCGTCATATTATACTTGAAGTTCAAATTCAATAAAAACTAATTAATTTGACAGAGACATTGAAAGGATAAAAAGCTGAAAATTAATTTGATTTATTAAACTGCACCAAGAAACATGCTGTTGACTGTCTGTCAATATTTATCATAGAAGTTTAATTAGCAGAGTATGTAAAACAGGGCTTACATGCATACTAACATGGATAAACATGGCCAGTTTTATTTTTAATTCTTCAAGATGATCTAAGAACAAAGCTTTAGCAAGTTTTATGACGGGATCTTTAGTTGACATTGATGTTCATTAATGTCATGGCTTGATTGAAATAAAACTTAGTTTATTGCTGTATTTTTCAATTAAGAACCTTATTTTACATAAGGAAGTATACAAGCACATGCTTCATACAATAATTAATCCCTGAACCCATGTAAAAACATTTTACTATTTCAATATCATGTATAATCACTTTTTTATCTTGGTTTTTAGCTAATTGCAAAAAAGGAGTGACTTTTTAATTATCATTGAATGAAATATATCAAAATTTGATAAAATTGACTGTGATTACTTGTAATGAAATTTAATTAGAATTAAAATTGACATTTTATTGACATCCGACTTCATTTTACATTACAGGAGAACTGTGTGCATCAAAAGACTGACAGTAAAGGTAATTATGACATATAATGATTTACTGCATTTATATGTTAAATAGCAGTGGGGTAGACAGAAAGTCAACTATTTTAAAGTGTTTATTTGTTTTATAAAATATTTTCTGAATTTTAAATTATTTTGATTTTATTTCTCCAATATTATATTAAATAGCAATTTACTTGTATCAGTTTAGTTTTTATATCTCCCTTTTTAAGTTTGAGACAAAGAAATTTTGCAGCCATGGTTTATACTGTCCAGAGTTTTATTTCAGGACATGTAAATGCAGCTTTTTTCAGGCAGAGTTACTTGTCTGAATCAGGAACCTAGGTAACCAAACTACTTGCATAATGATCTCTGTGCCTTTCAAGATTTAGATTCAAATCCTATACTGGCAAGTCCTTGAATAAGAACATTTGTCTGTTATCTTGATGAAGATTGGTGGCTTTCACTGGACATTCAAATTTCCTTCAACATCCATGAATAAGTAAAACAATCTTGATAACTGCATAAAACATCATTACTCTTGTATAAATCATTATATTTATTTACATTTATTTATTTATTTATTTATTTATTTATTTATTTACATGTCTTTATTTATTTATTTATTATTTACATGTATTTATTTCTATTTATATCTATACATATATAATTTTTTATTTTCTGATTATTGTGAATTATAAATGATGATGTCAGAAGATTTGATATTCTTTCCTAATTAAGATACATGTTTTAACTGTTTGATGGACATATCAAGGTGCTTTATGGTCACTTTAATGGAAGTTATGAGTCTCAAGTAGCCAATTTATGGTCACCAGGTCAGCGGGTCAATTCGTGCCTGGTTTAGGGCCACTTATTAAGGTCGTAATTTACTGTCATTATATTAGATAAAACAGGAATAGACTTACTTCATACAATGTGGGGGAAGACAAACAGTTTGTAAATTTTTTACAAGTTAGTTAAGTGAGCAGGTAAGATAAGATAATGAGCTACCAGTATGGTACCTAAATTCAGAGGTGACTTGTGAAAGGTACACACAGGTGCATGCATGTGTACACTGAAACAATAAATATGTTATAATTATTATGTTCTTATGTCTGCATTAATTAACACTGCAAACCATATATGACAGACTGCAAACACCTGCTTGACATGCACATATACATGTACACATTATGACTTCTGTAAACCACATGAAAAGATTACATGTCCATGTTCACAGTCTGAATTCATATTTTAGCTAGCCAATCTGTGCTCAGATCAGCTAGCTAGTCTTAAAGAGTAAAAATAAGAGAGTACATGTACTTAGTTATACATGACAAAATTTCATATTCAGATTTTTCTGTAAATAACCACAGTAAAGATGATTACTTACTTCCATAATAAATGACATCAAATATTATGTAAGCATATATTAATGATGTACTTTTCTTGCCCTTTCTGCACTTATGTATTCACTGTACAAATTGTGAAAGCATTGATTTAAAAATACTGCTGTTGCAGTCATTGTGTTTGTGCCATAAATATGCTTAATTTTCATAGAAAATTCAATTAAATTGAATTGAATTTGGTATTTTTCACTTACTTAGGTATAGTCATAATGGAATTTTAGGTACACATCCCCAATTAACCATGGAATATTTCTGCTCACAGTAAAAGTTGCTACTATGGGGATTTTACATGTTGAAAAACAAGGCAAATAGTGGATTCTTTTGTACGTACAATATAATGCATCACTAAGAACATCACTTCCAGTAAACATCCACATTTTCAAAATGTAAAATTCCAATAGCAGCAACAGTTTCCTTTCTGCTGAAATATAGTATGGTAATCATGGATGGGCATAACAATTTTCAGTTATAACTATGCTCAAGTAAGAAAAAAATAACAAACTTAATTTAAGTCAGTTGGATTGTTATATGAGTTTTGCATATTTTACTGTTACCAATACAAAGACCTCAACAGTGTACTGACCGTATAGTATATACCGGTATAACATCACAGGAGTGCTTAAAGTTATCTTAGGTACTTAAAGTGACTAAATAAAGGGATGATACTGTGTGGTACCAAAACAGGACATAAACTGTCAGATTTTCTAACTCTGAGCTTCAGCTTTCAAAAATGGTGGCTTCTTGTCATTTTTGATAAGGAAAGTGTAATTTTGTTTTTATTTTAGTTTCAAATTATTTCAAAAAAATAGAATTCTTCTAAGATGACTTAACTGTCTTTTGTATGGCTTTATGTAGAACTTGTGTCATAAATGTTAAATATTAATTGACTTGTCATTTTGGGTTTCTGTTTATTGAATGCAAATGTCACCTAGTAGATGTCAGCATTAAACTTTTTAGTGAAGCTTTATTTTATTTTGGAACTCTTTTTTTCTTTAACTATTCCAACTGACCACCATCTTCTATACATTGTTTTAAGTTATAACCACAATCATCCTACCTAAACCACCCCCACTCCAACTTCTGTCCTTCATATCTATCTATATATCATGTAAAAGTTTGTTTTTCTCACACTAAAATGTCACTTATCAATAGAAATGCTTTCTCTTAAAAATTAAATATTAATCCTCTCATAAATATTTCAGCCTGAAAAATCTTATTTATAACATTTAAAGTTGGCAACAGAGCTATTCAAAAAACACTTTTAATCATTTTTCTGACTAATGATTACTTGTGCGAAAAATCTCAACATTATTGCTAATCTCAGTCCCATGTTTTTTATCTTTAAATGAATTTGTAATTGCAATTTAAAGAAAAAAGATGTCATATATTACTTATTTGACCATTGAGTTAAAAGTTATTAATTGTCAAAAGGATTTACTTTCTTTAGAATTTACATCAAGTTAAAAAGGAATTAAAGTTGAATGATCTTGTATAAATATCAGATAAATCATTTTATGACTTAATTGATACTCGTCCTTTCTTGTTAAGAATTTTACTCAATAACATTACCCCAGCAAATCAAATTCTCTCATATATTTTTTGGTTTACCACCATTATTTTATCACTGCAAATCAAAATGAAATCAATCTTTTACCAGCGGGATTTCTTTTCAATTATTACGACCATTGCAGATTTATCTATTAGTGAGCTGCTTCTGTCTTGAACAAAAATAATAAATTTGCAAAAATGTATTTACCGTATATATCCATATATGTAATGAAGGTGACAAAAAAACTTTTAAAACTTTTTTTAGGATTTGATGCCCAAGATTTCAAGTTAAGAAGACCATGAAATTTATTTTTTACCAAATAATAATGATTTTTGATTTAATCAGTCTTACCTTGTCAGAATGTTCCTGTTGCCATGTTTAGCAACTCCTACGTAAGATAACCGTAAACAAATTTAAAGTGGTTTTTTGGACTGAAAAAAACTAGAGAATAGTTTAAAGCAAAAAAATGCTTTGTTGTAGTGAGACATACAGAACACACAGGGAATCACTAATGCTTTGTTGTAGTGAGACAGATACAGAACACACAGGGAATCACTAATGCTTTGTTGTAGTGAGACAGATACAGGACACACAGGGAATCACTAATGCTTTGTTGTAGTGAGACATACAGAACACACAGGGAATCACTAATGCTTTGTTGTAGTGAGACAGATACAGGACACACAGGGAATCACTAATGCTTTGTTGTAGTGAGAAAGATACAGGACACACAGGGAATCACTAATGCTTTGTTGTAGTGAGACAGATACAGGACACACAGGGAATCACTAATGCTTTGTTGTATTGAGACAGATACAGAACACACAGGGAATCACTAATGCTTTGTTGTAGTGAGACAGATACAGGACACACAGGGAATCACTAATGCTTTGTTGTAGTGAGGCAGATACCGAACACACAGGGAATCACTAATGCTTTGTTGTAGTAAGACATATACAGAACACACAGGGAATCACTAATGCTTTGTTGTAGTGAGACATACAGAACACACAGGGAATCACTAATGCTTTGTTGTAGTGAGACAGATACAGAACACACAGGGAATCACTAATGCTTTGTTGTAGTGAGACATACAGGACACACAGGGAATCACTAATGCTTTGTTGTAGTGAGACAGATACAGGACACACAGGGAATCACTAATGCTTTTTTGTAGTGAGACAGATACAGGACACACAGGGAATCACTAATGCTTTGTTGTAGTGAGACAGATACAGGACACACGGGGAATCACTAATGCTTTGTTGTAGTGAGACAGAAACCGAACACATAGGAAATCACTAATGCTTTGTTGTAGTGAGACAGATACAGGACACACAGGGAATCACTAATGCTTTGTTGTAGTGAGACAGATACAGGACACACAGGGAATCACTAATGCTTTGTTGTAGTGAGACAGATACAGAACACACTGGGAATCACTAATGCTTTGTTGTAGTGAGACAGATACAGGACACACAGGGAATCACTAATGCTTTGTTGTAGTGAGACAGATACAGAACACACAGGGAATCACTAATGCTTTGTTGTAGTGAGACAGATACAGAACACACAGGAAATCACTAAGTTTAGTTTAAGAACTTTAACCAAAAGACCTGCATAATTTTACCTTCAAGTTTAATCAAGGTCATTTGACCATAGTCAAAAAACTATCCTGACTTTTATGAACCTAACTGTCTAAAGTTTAAAACATCTGTTTGTGGAAGACAAAAAAGTTTTGTCATTTTTCGAATCATGACGTAAAACATTAATTTGAATTGGGGTATTTTCATTATTTCTTAACATTAAGGAAAATGTACTTGTACAAGTACTGCCAGATCATTGATCCAGAGTGTACCTTGACAGACAGGTTACAATGTAGTGGTAATTCCAGGTCATGGACCATGCTCTTTAAAAGATAGACTAACTGTACTTGTAGATGATAGGCCCTATCCAATAACAGACAGGTACATTGATCTGGTATTTCCAGATAATGGACCCTGTGGTATTACATACATGTTAACTGGTTCATCCAGATGATTCATTTCCTTATCCTATGCCATGACAAACATGGTACAATTTACCTGAGTACAGTCTAGATGATGAGGCCTGTGCCATGACAGATGTGGTACTTTCAGATAATGATCCCTGTTCCATGACTTGTCAGAATGACTGGTACTTCCCGTGCTATGACACTATGTTGTAACCAACAACATTGGTCAGTTTTTATAAATAAAGGCAACCCGTAGCTGACAATGGCCAATAAAAGAACAGCAAGCATCAAACTAAAAAATACAAGCTAAAAAAAAAAAAGAAGAAAAGAAAAGATCAACATTTATTGTGACCAGTAGTTACAGTAAATAATTATATTGAAAATGTTTGAAAAAAAAATACAAATTTTGTGTTAAGAATACTTAGCTTTTAAGAGTAAGACTAAATAAGAAATAAATAAGTAATAAGATATGGCCAAAATATGTCTTTCTTCGTTTATGAAAATTAAGATATTTTCTGAAAACAATTTAAAATGTAGTTTAGATGTTTGATCTGGTTTTAAGAATCATTAAATATTTTTAATATTTAGTAAGATTTTAAGATTATCATCTTAATATCACAAATCTTTCCTCCAAATTGATAATTGATTGATTATAGTTTTGTAAAATAATACTTAGTGGGTTTTTTTTTTTCCTTGTGATTCACACAAGTACAAGTTTTAGTAATGATATATATTTCTTCACCAAATCAATTTTTGTAAGTTGGTCCCAACAGATCTTTGAATTCTTGTATGTAATATTTTTCGATTGCAATAACCACTGAAGTGTGTCCAAGACTGTTGTTTCAGATAGGTTCTTAAATATGTTTTTTTCTCATTACTTTATTGAAAATGTCAGAAAACACATATTGTAGATTGCATGTTCTGATTGTTTATTACATAAATCATTAAATATAACTCTTTATGGTATATAAGCACATTTGATAAGTCTACATTCTAATTACTTCAACCAACGAGATCTTCAGTCTGAGCACTACTGTCCTTGAGCTTTCCTAGACAGAAATTAATTGCATTTTGTACATTTCACTTGTTCCCCTGTTTATTCTTGAAAGATATTTTTTTCCAGAACCTATAGTTATGTTGTCAGTTTTTGGCCCGGATGACTCATTATATCATGGTTATTATCAGGCAGTAGACGTATTTATGTTAGTTAAAATTGTTATATTTTGTCTGCATTTGATGTATTTCTTAAGAATAAGCAATTTGGTAATAAAACTAACTTCAAGTTATTTTATTGAGATAAAATTTGGTTTTCCTTTAAATATATCATGTTTACAACTTTTTTACATAATTTTTCAGACATTTACCATTTATGGTTGAATCATGAAACCAATGTAGTAGTCATAGTAATAGATTTAAGTTTAGTAATTACAAAATACTTACTTACTATCTGTATTCTCCCCCTCCCCTTGTAGCTTTTTCAACACCAAAAAAATGTTTGGAACAATAACCAAGCTACAATGAAATATGGATAAATGACTTGACCAATGTTAAAGTTTGTCTTCATCATTTTTTTCAACTTATAGTTATGCTCTACAAAACAGTTCTGAAAGATCAGTATAGTTATGTACTTGCACATTGTAGCATTAAAAAAACTGTAGTTAGAGATATTTATTATTGTCATGACAATGCATAAATGACACAGTTTTACAGATATTTTTATTATTATTATTTTTTTAACCCTCCCCATCCATTCCCTCTTAAACTGGTATACATGCATTTCTTACAAATATGCATGACTGTCTGAGAATAATGGAGTTGATTACACATTTAAATCACTGGCGGATATCCCATAATAATCAAGAGAAATGATTTTTATCATGTTTCGTAATGGCATTTGATTAGACACAGTTTACAAAGTGATACAACTGTCTGCTTGCAATAACATCATTACAAGTACCAAGGGAATTATAACATTAAATAATTTCTCTTGTAGTTTATCAGTTTTTTCTTTCTTTTTTAAAAAGTTTGAAAAAAAGAAGTTTTAAGTTTTATATCAGACACTTAATGTAAATTTTTTTTAATAACTTGATAAAACAATTATAAACAGGAAAGGAAATTTTTTTTATAAATCTGCAGTAGCAATCATTAGAGTGATCAGCGACACTTCATTAATAGAATTTTGGCTGTATATCTATCCTTGGTTATCAGATGATCTGAAACTGTACAGGTGACCCATTGTAGGTAATTTATACTTATGAATTTATCTCTCAGATAAATAGATACCTTCATTATGATTATAGAAACACCAACTATCGCTTACTTATTTTAAAAAAAAGATAAGATTAAATGTAATTAAGTTCATTTCTAATTTCATTTCTTGGTTAGAAGCTCAGAGAGGCTCCAAACAGATTAATTTCTTAAGATGCTATAAACTTCATTACATCATTAGGTATTTATTTGTTAAAATCTTTTAGTTTTTGGTTTAGTTAGCTCACCAAGCAAATGCTCAAGATGAGCTTTTTTGATTCAAGTTTTCAACTATTTGTCCATCAACATCTAACGTTTTACTTAATTTACCATGAAACTATTCATGACTTGGCACATGCTTGTGTTGGAACAGCATTCAGTTTGACCAACTCATCACCAGAAGCTTTACTCATATCTAAGTTGGTCACCAGAAGCTTTACTCATATAGAAGTTGATCACCAGTGAAACTTTACTCATATCATAGTTGGTCACCAGTGAAACTTCACCCATATCTTAGTTGGTTACCACTGAAGCTTCGCCCAAATCTAAGTTGGTCACCATTGAAGCTTCATCCATATCTAGGTTGGTCACCAGTGAAGATTCACTCATATCTGAGTTGGTCACCAGTGAAGATTCACTCTTTTCTAAGTTGGTCACCAGTGAAGATTCGCCCATATCCACCATATCTAAGTTGGTCACCAGAGAAGCTTCACCCATATCTAAGTTAGTCATCAGTGAAGCTTTATCCCTATCTAAGTTGGTCATCAGTGAAGCTTTATACATATCTAAGTTGGTCACCAGTGAAGCTTCACTCATATCTAAGTTGGTCACCAGTGAAGATTCACTCATATCTGAGATGGTCACCAGTGAATCTTCACTCATATCTAAGTTGGTCACCAGTGAAGCTGTACTCATATCTAAGTTGGTCACCAGTGAAGCTGTACTCATATCTAAGTTAGTCATCAGTGAAGCTTCACCCAAATCTTAGCTGGTCACCAGTGAAGCTTCACTCATATCTAAGTTGGTCACCAGTGAAACTTTACTCATATCATAGTTGGTCACCAGTGAAACTTCACCCATATCTAAGTTGGTTACCACTGAAGCTTCGTCCATAACTAGTTGGTCATCAGTGAAGCTTTACCCATAACTAGGTTGGTCATCAGTGAAACTTCACCTATATTTATGTTGGTCACCAATGAGGTTGTACTCATATCTAAGTTAGTCACCAGGGAAGCTTCACCCAGTTCTTAGTTCGTAACCAGTCAAGCTTCACTCACATCTTAGTTGGTCATGGTAAAGCTTTACCCATATCTAAGTTGGTCACCATTGAAACTTCATCCATATCTAGGTTTGTCACCAGTGAAGATTCACCCATATCCAGGTTGATTACCAATGTAGCTTCATCCATATCTAAGTCATCAGTGAAGCTTCATCCATATCTAAGTTGGTCACCAGTGAAACTTCACCAATATTTAGGTTGGTCACGAGTGAAGCTTTACTCATATCTAGGTTGGTCATCAGTGAAGCTTCACCCAAATCTAAGTTGGTCACCAATGAAGCTTCACCCATATCAAAGTTGGTCACTAGTGAAGATTCACCCATATCTAGGTTGATCACCAGTGAAGCTCCACCCATATCAAAGTTGGTCACAGTGAAGCTTCACCCATATATAAGTTGATCAACAGTAAAGCTTCACTCATATCTTCAGGTATTCTTGATTTATGGTAACAGTTGCATGGTTACAAGTTTGACAAATTGTAAACAATTGAAATGTATCTATTATGTAAAAAGTTGGTTACCATTTTGACAGACATAAGTTTCAATCACATCCACAGGTATTTGTGATGTAACAGTTGGTCATTAACATATGTGAAGCTTTACCCTCATCTGCAGATTTTTAATGATGTCAAACTTGCTAAGTGACTGAGTATCTCCATTAGGTGATTGTGACTGTTATGATAATGTGTTTTATTTTATGGGATGTAATAGGTTTGTAAATATATACATGTACATATTTGTCATCATTCCTTTATCATACGGTTTTTTATTAAACTGCACATGCTTTTTTTTTTCTATTTCATTTAATTTATCTTGATTAGATATTTTCAAAAAATAAGTCATGTATTTGGCAAATCT